>CM022299.1:8879715-9436298 GCA_011799875.1 Thinopyrum elongatum
GAATGGTCTCTGGAATATTTGCCATTTAATGAACAATTTAGTTTTTATGTTGGACAACTTTTATTTTCCACTTTCAGTTTAATTTCCATTTGAATTTGAATTTGAAAAGAGATATGATACTAATGATGATTAAGCACTGTTGATCATGATGACATGGCATAATCAAAAGGGTGATTACTGTAGTTAACCACTGGGGGTGTTACAAATCTCCTCTACTAACAAGAATTCTCGTCCCGAGAATTAAGAGGTAGAAGGAAAAAGTTCGGGGTATTCCGCACGAAGATTATCCTCGCGTTCCCAAGTGGCTTCATCTTCAGTATGATTTGACCACTGCACTTTGAGGAACTTGGTAACCTTCTGACGGGTCCGACGTTCAGCTTCATCGAGAATGCGGATCGGATGCTCCTTATAAGATAGGTCATCTTGCAATTCGAGCACCTCGTGATCCACTGCTCGGTGCGGAGATTCCTTGAAGCAACGACGAAGTTGCGACACATGGAAGACGTCATGGATATGAGAGAATTGCGGCGGCAACTCCAATTTATATGCCACCTGACCACGTCTAGCAATAATGCGGAAAGGTCCAATGTAGCGCGGAGCTAGCTTGCCCTTGATTCCAAAACGGTGAGTGCCCTTCATAGGAGTGACACGAAGATAAGCTTGATCACCGGGTTGATAAGTCAAACCCCATCGTTTGCGATCATAGTTGCTCTTCTGGCGGTCCTGAGCTGCCTTGAGATTTTCCCGGACAATACGGACTTGTTCTTCGGCGTGTTGAATAATATCTGGACCCACGAGTGGTCGTTCCCCAGTTTCTGACCAATTCAGAGGGGTTCGACACTTACGTCCATAGAGTACTTCGAAGGGGGCCATTTTCAAGCTGGCTTGATAGCTGTTGTTATAAGAGAACTCGGCATACGGAAGAGATTCTTCACACTTCTTACCGAAAGAAATAACACAAGCCCGAAGCATGTCTTCAAGAACCTGATTGACTCGTTCGACTTGGCCTTGGGATTGGGGGTGATAAGCTGAACTCCAGGTAATATGAGTTCCCATAGCTATTTGGAAACTTTCCCAGAATTTGGAAGTGAAAAGGCCGCCACGGTCCGAACTGATCTCCTTCGGAATACCGTGGAGTGAAACAATTCTGGAGATATACAACTCTGCTAACTGACTAGCAGTGATAGTCTCTTTGACAGGCAGAAAGTGTGCGACTTTAGAAAGTTGATCGACGACGACAAGAATAGCATCGTGACCCTTCTGTGACCTGGGAAGTCCTGTAATGAAATCCATCTGAACATTATCCCATTTCCATAGAGGAATAGGAAGTGGTTGCAGAATTCCAGCTGGTTTCTGATGTTCTGCTTTAACACGACGACACACATCACATTCAGCAACATATCGAGCAATATCCTGCTTCATTTTAGACCACCAGTACCTTTGACAGAGATCACGATACATCTTGGTGCTACCCGGATGAATAGATAGCGGGGTATCATGTGCCTCCTTCATGACCTTGTCAGTCATGAGTTCGAAGCGAGGTACGACCATGCGGTTTCTGAAATACAAGGTTCCATCTTCAGACAGCGAGAAATCCCTGTACTTTTCAAGGTGAAGGTCTTTCTTCATCAGATCAATTTCAGCATCTTTAGCTTGCGCATCCTTAACAGCTTTCTCAAGATCTGGTTGTATCACAAGGTTATTCAGAGAACCCTGTGGAACAATACGTAGATTCAGCTTGCGCAGTTCTTCATAAAGACGAGGTTGAGCTCGCCTAACCATGAGGTTGTCGCAATAGGACTTGCGGCTTAAGGCATCAGCCATCACGTTAGCCTTGCCAGGGGTATAGGAAATACCCAAATCATAGTCCGCAATGGCCTCCATCCATCTTTGCTGACGGAGGTTTAGAGAAGGTTGAGTGAACAAGTACTTCAGACTTTTATGATCCGTGTATATCTCGCAACGATTACCGAGGAGGTAATGTCGCCACAACTGCAATGCATAGATCACAGCAGCTAGTTCTAGATCATGTACCGGATAATTTTCTTCATGTGGGCGCAACTGACAAGAGCCATAAGCAATCACTTTACGCTCTTGCATTAGGACACAGCCTAATCCTTCACGGGATGCGTCATAATAAATCACAAAGTCTTTGCGGGTATCTGGAGGAGATAGTACTGCGGCAGATGTCAGCTTGTCTTTGAGTGTCTGGAAACTTTCCTGACATTTTTCTGTCCATTCAAACTTAACGCCCTTGTGAAGCAGATCAGTCAAAGGCTTAGCAATCTTAGAAAAGTTCTCGACAAATCGACGGCAATAACTTGCAAGGCCGAGAAAACTTCTCACTTGCTTGACGTTCTTCGGAGGAGTCCAGTCCAGAATAGCCTGAACTCGTTCTGGGTTAACGGCAATGCCATCTTTGGAAATTACATGACCAAGGTACGTTACTTCAGAAAGCCAGAATTCATATTTGGAATACTTGGCATACAACTGGTGTTCTCGGAGCCTTTCCAGTACAAGACGGAGGTGTTCGGCATGTTCTTCCTTATTCTTCGAATATACCAGAATATCATCTAGATATACCACGACGAACTTGTCGAGGTAATCCATGAATATATAATTCATCAGGCGGGAGAATGTGGCTGGAGCATTTGTTAGGCCAAATGACATGACGGTGTACTCGTAGAAGCCATAACAAGTAACAAATGCAGTATTCGGAATATGCTCTTCGCCAACACGGATCTGATGGTATCCCAATCTCAAATCAAGCTTAGATAATACCGATGATCGATCAACTTGCTGGATCCTACTCTCCGTGTGCACTCTGATGCAGAATCCGGTCTCATCGAATGACAACTCGGAGTATAATACAACTCGGAGAGAAAGGTTAAACAAAACAATGGAAAGGAAAATGATGATTATCAGACTAATCGTTCCAAGGAAAAGGATCAGTTGCGAATATCCAGCTCTCCGGGAGAATATGATTACGAGATCCTAAGTGGCGGCGTTAGTAAATTTTTTTTAACCCGAATAGAAGAGAGATCAGAGTCCCAGAGTAAAGGTCGAGGAGTAAAAGATCCTAATACCACCCAATTGGCGACGTGGGCCCGTAAGCCACACAGCCAAGTTAGCAAAACAGTGAGAAATTAGAATGGGCGATATCGGGATGATCAAAGGGGGGGCTTGCCTGGTTGCTCGGCGGCAAGGGCAAGGTCGTCAATGGTGTCTTCGGGCTCCGGAGCTGTGTCGGCCTCGGGGACGATGTCGGTGTCGGGGGCTACCGAGAGAGAAGAGGGGGAGGAAACAGTATAAATACTCAGCGAACAAGTGCAGCACAAAGCATAACATGGCAATACGTGGTGACGGAGGTAATCTAACGCAGTGCCGGGTGATACTGGCGAAGGTGGAATTCATCCGGGAATGTTTTCCCGGTTCCGGACATTTGTCAGACAGATGACCGGAGAGGGACGGTTGCATGTTCGGATAGTTAGGGACGCGTGACGGACAAACGGACCGCGTATTCGAATTCGTCTCGTCGTTCTGAGCGACTTTCATGTACAAAGTTTTTCGATCTGAGTTACGGATTATTTTATATGATTTTCTAAAGTTTTTATTAATTTCTGAAATTTATTTAATTTATTAAATCAACATTATCCGAAACAGTGTTTGCTGACGTTAGCATGACGTCAGGACCAGTGGGTCCCACCTGTCATACTCTGTTAGGTTTAATTAGGGTTTAGCTAATTAATTACTGATTAATTAAACTAACTAATTAATTAGACTAATTAAACAGGATTAATTAACTTAATTAATTTACTAATTAATTAATTATTTTAATTATTATTATTAATATTATTTTATTTTCATTTTTTTTTGTTTCTGGGCCGTGTGCCCGTTCTGTCAGCGGCACAGGGGCACTGGGCCCCACCGGGCAGTGGCCCAGGAGGACATCGCGTGCGTGGGCGCGCGCGGGCGCGGCACGGCCATTTGGGCGAGCAGGCGCCGGGCGCGGGCGCGAGGCTGGCCGAGCGGGGCGAGGCCGGAGGGGGTGTGGAGGGAGGCGCGCGAGGTGTGCGAGGCGCGCGAGGCGGGCGAGGCGCCCGAGCTGCGGCGGTGCGGGGCGCGGGCGAGGGGAGGCAGGGCGGCGGCGAGGCGAAGCGGGCGGCGTAGGCGGAGGGCGCTGGCGAGGCGCGCGGCAGGGGGCGATGGTGAGCGCAGGCGGGCGCAGGTGGCTACGGCGCGGGCGGGCGCTGCGGCATGCGCGGCGAGCAGCAGTAGCAGAGCTAGTGGTGGCGAGCGGGCACGGCGAGGTCGCGCGCGGGCGCGGTGCGGGGGCGAGGGAGAGAGGAGGCCGGAGCCTCACCGGCGTTCGTGGGGCAAAGGCAGCGGGCGCGGGGTCGGCCTGCGATGGAGACCGATGAGGGGGGATGTCGGGGACGAGGCGACGAGGCGGAGGTGACCTTGGGCGGCGACGGGAAGGAGGGAGGACGCACAACCCTGGAGGAGAGGGGGAGGAAGGAGAAGGAAGGAAGAGAAGGGAGCAAGGGGGAGGAGAGGGGAGAGGGGCGAACCTCCCCAGATAAAACACCAAACAAATCTAATACAAACAAGAAAGGAACAAAACATGAAGGGTTAGGGTTAGGTGGGGGGGGCAGGCCTATATAGGCCAGGCGGGGCGAGCTGGGCTGGCGGCGGCCTGGTGGCCAGCTGGGCCGTGGCCCACGCGGGGGGGGGGGGGTTCTTTGTTGTTTTTCTTTTTCTTTTCTTTTTCTTTTATTTTATTTTCTTCTCTCAGTTTAGTAAATAGTTAGGCCTGAAAATGGTTTTTGTAAAACATAACAAATGATCCAATAAATACTAGGCATTACCTAACACTATCAAAAATTAGTTTGGAGACCATTTGAGTTCACACTATTTTTATAATAATTAAAATGCATTATTCCTTACTGTTACAATTTTAGAATGGTCTCTGGAATATTTGCCATTTAATGAACAATTTAGTTTTTATGTTGGACAACTTTTATTTTCCACTTTCAGTTTAATTTCCATTTGAATTTGAATTTGAAAAGAGATATGATACTAATGATGATTAAGCACTGTTGATCATGATGACATGGCATAATCAAAGGGGTGATTACTGTAGTTAACCACTGGGGGTGTTACAGATGCAAGGATTGATGGATGCATGGATGTATGAATGTATATATGTATGTATTAATGCATGGATTGATGCATGAATTGATGCATGGACTTTTTTTTAGTAAATTTTTTTGTAGTTTTTTGTATGTATCAATATATGTATGTATGTATGTATTCATGAATGCATAGATGGATGCAAAGAAGGATGGATGAATGTAGATAATTGTTAATTTTTTTGTATAGATAATTGTTGATGCATCTATTAGTTCTTGTTGTTTGTATGGATGCTATGGAGGTCACCCCGATGATATTTGACAGATGCCGATTGTTGTCGTAGGGGGTCGCGCTTCCTCTGTTCCTCCTCTGTGATCTTTTCATAGTAGGAGGAACAGAGGAAGAGCGACCATCACCGACAGTCGATGAGACTTGTTTTTGGAGGAAGAAAATTGACTTTTGACGATGGCGGTCAATCTGGGCAAGTTCTTCTTGTGATATACATTTGTCACGCACGATGGACTCGCCCAGCTTGACCATCACCGAAAGTCGAAATATCCGTGAGATAGTGTCCACCATATATACCACCACCAGAGAGAGTTCCACCATATATACGTCAGAGAGATGAGAATTGTTGGAGGAAGAAAATCGACTTTTGACGATGGTGGTCGATCTGGGCGAGTTCTTCTTGTGATATACATCTGTCACGCACGATGGACTCGCCCAGCTCGACCATCACCGAAAGTCGAAATATCCGTGAGATAGTGTCCACCATATATACCACCACCAGAGAGAGTTCCACCATATATACGTCAGAGAGATGAGAGTTGTTCTTGGAGAAGGAAAATCGACTTTTGACGATGGCGGTCGATCTATGCGAGTTCGTCCTGTGATATACATTTTTCACGCACGATGGACTCGCCCAGCTCGACCATCACTGAAAGTCGAAATATCCATGAGATAGTGTCCATCATGATTAATTTGCTTAGAAGTAATCTTTGATGTTTGATTCTTATGCTATTTTTCATTGTGTGATGAAAGGTGTTAGCACCGATCGATTTCGCGGCTATGGCTTCCTCCGACGACGCATCTTTCATTATGGTCGACTCCGCAGTCAAGGAGAAGCTCGCCGAGGACCGCTTGCCGGCGCTCATTGAGAAGCACCCGCAGCTGATCCTAATAAAGTATTTTGAGGATCTGGCCAAGAAGAATCCGCCAGCTAAGGAGAAGAAGGCCCCACCATGTAAGGAGTGTGACGACTCGATGCCATTGAGTCCACCGACGTACATTCCCGACGACGGTTGGTCCTCCACCGTGGGGGATGCCCCGACGTGCTCTGACTCCACGATCACCGGTTTCACCAACTACACCTCCGAGTAGTCCACCTAGATAGTTTGGCGTTGATTTAGTGATATAGTCATGTAGGTGCTGATATGGACTTCTTAGATTGCCACTTGCGATGCTTTTGATTGTATGAGTGATGAACGCTTACGTGGATTGTGTATGATGTAACATTTTTAACCTTGCATTCCTTCTGTGCATTTTTTTCTTTATCTTTGTAGATGAAGTGGTATGCGGTGTACAGAGATAGATGTCCAGGAGTCTACGATTCATGGTCTGAATGCAATGAACAAGTGATTTACTACGAAGGCAGCTCCCACGACTCGTTCAATAGCAGAGAGAAGGCAGAGTATCATTACAATCAGTATGTGCTTAAGCAGAAGAGAAAATCTGAATTAGTGGGTTCAGTGGATGGGTTCACTGGATGTCGGCTTATCGGGTTCGGTGGATGGAAGAACTTGATAATTCTTCTTCAGTTTGTGATAATTGTGGTGTTGCTTTTATCTTGTGGTCGCACGTAGAAATGCATTGACCACTTTATTGTTTAGTAAGTAGGCATTTGTACTAAAGAGCTACCTTGTGATCTCAAAAGAAGTTCGTGTGAACTATTTTATGTAATGGTTATGTGAGTTTGTTGTTAGACATTGAGACTTGAAATGCTTGTTTGTGTATTGTATATAAATTTTTGCTGCAGGGATCTGGGGGAAAGCAGTAAAAAATTGTCTGGGAACGGATCTTTGCCGAGAGCCGCTCTCGGCAAAGTAGCACGCTGGTAGTTGGCTGTGGCAGCTTTGGCTGTTGGCTGTGGCATCTTTGCCGAGAGCCGCTCTCGGCAAACAGCTGACGGAACCAGCCGACGTGAAAGTCACTTTATTTTGCCGAGTTGTACTGTTTGGCTTTCGGTAAAGTCTTTGCCGAGTGCCCGTACCCTGGCTCCCGGCAAATTCCTGTTTGCCTGAGAGGTGTACGCCGGGTGGCTTTTGCCGAGTGTAGCAGTCGGCAAAGGCTTTGCCGGCGGGGATAGGCCCTTTGCGGATAGATTCCAGTAGTGAATACAGCCTATCTTACATCATCACAAGAAAAGAAAACTGTAAAATGCTACATATATGGGATTCTGCTTCTCCTCTTCACCACTACAGGTAACTAACAATGTTGGCCGCCCGTTAGTAGGGCTTTTTTTTTTTTTGTTGGCTGTTCGAGGATTTTGTTGCATTTTTTAATCAAAAAATTTAAGACTTTTTGAGCTTGCAAAGCTGTTTGCTCTGTCTGGAGCTACAAGAAACAATGGATGAATGGAAGGAACAGACCTGCAAGGTAGTAGCTGGAAGATGTACAGGAGGTAGTTACCATTCCTGTGACACTAGCAGCCCTTCAGACGATCGACACGCAGCTCAGCTACAAACTCTTCTTACCATCATCCTTTGTGAGGATACTTCTCACTTCTGCGACAGAGCCACATAATAAACACCTTAATTTCCAAAGGATTTCTTACGATCCGCAAGTCCATATTGTGGGAGAGTAACCTGAGAAAATTTCGGAAAGGTATGCAGGTATTTTTATTGTGAAGTACCCAGATTTGTTCAGTAGCCACACACACACGCAAGCACATACATCTATCATTTTCCTCGCTTGAAGTCACATTACCACACAGATTCTGGATCTGCCCATGGTTTGTCCCCATCAGGTTCTTCTAAACCTTTTTTTTTTGCGGGTGAGGTTCTTCTAAACCTAACACCACCCGAGCCTTTAATTAAACAACAATAGATCAACCCTCCTGGATGTTCTGTCATCTACCTCCAGACAGACCTGTAATGCTGTTTGACACTGACGGAGGCACTTCATCAAGAACCTGATCAACATCTGTAATGCTGAGGTATCCAGGAGAGAACTCAGGCAAAGGTAAATCCCCATTGAGGTACCGCATGACGAGGTGCATGCTGGGCCTCGCTACGGGTAAAGGGTGCGAGCACAACAACCCAAGCTTGAGCACCAGCTCCGCCTCATCAGCAGCATAGTCGTCCAGTCTTGGGTCAATGGTGTCGACGATCGAGCCGGAGCCGCTCGCCCACGTGTCGCGCACCCACTGGACGAGCACCAGCAGCTCGCCTCGGGCGTTGAACCCCACCGGACGCCTACCACAGGCCACCTCCAGGATGAAGGCGCCAAAGGCGAACACATCTGTGGCCTTGGTCGCCTTGCCGAACCTCGTCAGCTCAGGGGCGAGGTAGCCCCTCGTGCCGGCCACGTGGGTGGTGTGTGCATCGGCACCATGGTCGTGCAGCCTCGCGAGGCCGAAGTCACCCAGCCGTCCGTTCATCTCCCCATCAAGGAGGACGTTGCTGGCCTTCACGTCACGGTGTATGATGACCTGCTCCCAGTCCTCATGGAGGTACAGAAGCCCAGACGCGACGCCTTTGATGATATGAAGCCTCTGAGTCCAGGAGAGCATCGTCGTGTGCCTAGTCTGGGTGTGCAGGTACCTATCCAGGCTGCCATTGGGCATGTACTCATAGACCAGTAGAAGCTCGTCCTTGTGCCGGCAATAGCCGATCAAGCGGATGAGATTCCGATGTCGTAGGCGGCCAAGGATGATGATCTCTGCCGTGAATTCAGGCAGCCCTTGCTTCGATTCCGAGGAGACTCGCTTCACCGCCACTCGCACAGTGGAGCCAGCGAAGAGTCCATAGACTAGACCTGCCCAAAGCCACCTTTCCCAAGGAGTTGATTGTCGTGGAAGTCATTGGTTGCTCGGTGGATGTCCTTGTACGTGAAGCGGCGGGGACCGAGCTCGGCCTCCCACTCTTCGTTCCTCTCTGAGTTCCTGATCTTGCACCACCACCATCGAAGGAGAAGGCAAGCTGTTATACCTGCAAGCAGTATGGCAAGCGAAGATATAGCTGCAGGCAGCCATTTGACGGCTTTTTTATTGTCATGGGCTTCTTGTCTGGAACTATCTCGTACTCGTGTTAATGGCAGCATCGGCGACAAGTCAAGTGGTTTGGCCGGTCCAAACATGTTAAAGCTCCACCCAAGAATCTGATGAGCGCCGCGCATATCACCGGCAGCGGCGGAGAAGCCGACGTATGCTGTGGTGGGAAAACCAACCTTTGACTTGGTGTCAACCCTCATGACCTTCGCAAGGTCGACGGTGTAAGGCAGCAGCGGTGAAGAGGGCTTATACATGGGGATAGGAGTAAGCCTGACGTCCAACTGCATCTCATAGTAGTCCACCCACACCTGCATTGGGTTTCCACTAGAAAGCCTCAGCGGATTGAAGTCCTTCTCGGCATTGCTACTGTAGTAGCCCGTGGTTGAGGAGCGAGTGGACGTTAGGTTGTTGAGATCAATCCCGACATGGTTGTCGTCTACATCTCCGAACTCCCCGTTGGCTACGGTGTCGAGCTCTATGGCGAAGAAACGATTTGCTGCTTTGGCCTTGTCAGTTCCATTGACAAGGCCTAAGTATTTCCCTGTACAGACATCAGACAGCGGGGCCAAGGAGATGACAAACTGATGGTTTAATTTAGGGAGATAAAATTACCATGTTCTCTGTACAAACATTGATATTTTGGACCGTGAGACTACCACCAACACGCAGAGTAGAATAAGCAGAGTCGACATATATAGCACGCCAGTCCACTCGTACCAGCTCCATGCGGCATAATAGTCCAGTCAAGGAGTCCACACCTCGAGCCGCTCCCAGCCTTCCACGCAGGACGCAGCTGCCGCTGATTGCCAGCCAAGTTCTTGTTCCAAAGTGATGTTGATTCTACAGGCCTAGATCATGACCTATATATAAGTTGCTGCCTCTACAAGTGCTCCAGATGGGTGGATTACCTTGAACGCCAATCTGTTTCTAGTTATTGGAGTTGAAACTAATAGAATGCTTAAAAACAACACCGGTGCGAAGAAAGCATATAAATGCACCGTATGAAAGAAAATAGGGAATGCGAGAGATTAATAAACACCAAATGTTTAGTATTAACGAGTGCAATTTCTACTACCAATAGTCCACGAGAGAATTACTTATTTGACCCTTTCTTAAATTTTGCTTTCTTTTTTGGCCCTAAAAAATATCTTTTTCCCTTTTTGACACATAATTTTTATTTTGTTCCCTACATGACACTTCCGTCAATTCTAACAGATAACAGTGTTAAGTCTAACATGAAAAGACCATTCTACCCCTGGTATATTATGTGACCAAAATTATTTACAAGTCAAGAGCAGCCGTGATGTGATATGCTTTGTCTTTTGACTACATGACTAATGAAACCAAATCTACTATTTCAGTATCACGTAACAGATTTGAGCTCACCAGATTCCCGCAACAAAAAGATTTGAGTTCACCAGACAACTCATGCGCATTCGTTTTACCACTTGATGTATAGTAATTCCGCTGCATTCGGTTTACCACTTGCGAAGCCGGCCGAAATGAGACAGGTTAAGAGTGACCGGGTAGTTTAAACAAAAAAGAGAAGCCGTAACATGCACGGATCAGTATACGACCCTGCAGTTGGTGAGTTGGTGCGTATCTGTCCGGCGCCGATGAACAAGTAGATTTTTTTTTTTTTGCGGGTGAACAAGTAGATATTGTTGGCGTTCTACGCAACAAGCGCGGGCGTGGTGTTGCCGGAGGTGAGTGCCACGGCCTTGGTCTACTCGCTAAATCACTCGATCACAGAGACGATCAGACGAGAGTTCTGCGTCACGTACGAATGCGACTTTTCTGTATTCTTCTTCTTCTATTTTTTTGGTACAGAAAGAAAGTGATGGCCGGTAGTTTTCCTACCCAGGCGCCACGACCTTGAAGACTCTTGCCATCCCATGAGTTCGCGTCGTGCTAAACCACCAAGCAAATCACGCGGGCCCTGCGATGTGGTGGCGTCACGCTATGGGCCCTTGCAGCATTTTTTTTTTTGGAATTGTAGGCCCATGCAGCTGTACGTGCAAGGTACGCACATGCAGCTGTACGTGCAAGTTTTGCTCAAAAAAAGCTGTACGTGCAAGTTGCCTAAAAAAAACTGTACGTGCAAGGTTGTACGCTCTCAGCCTCGCGCCGCCGCCGCTATTTTCCTTGTACGGGTCGTACCGCTACCGTCTTACAGTTAGCGCTCGGGTGGACTCGGGCGAGAAGGTGCGGTGGGGATTTTTTTTGCTAGTGAGCTAAAGCAGGGGTAAAAGCGACTTTTCATGTTGCATTTCACGGTGTTAGTCGCCAAAACTGACAGAAGTGCCATGGAGGGAACAAAATAAAATTTGTTTGTCAAAAAAGGAAGAGAATGTTTTTTAGGGCAAAAAAGGGAAGCAAAATTTAAGAAAGGGCCAAAAAAGAAATTCTCTCATAGTCCACTAAGTTTGGAAAGGCAGGAAGTTCGTTTGGTTGCAGTGGATCCCGGGGGGATCCCGACCTTATCCTGGGGGAAGAAACCAGGGGCCGAGTTGACCCGGGGTATCCCACGGCCCCATTTGGTAGCACACGATGTGGCGGGACCCTTCCCCGGGAGCGATCTCCAGGTCTCGTCAAGTCGGGGCGAAAACCCTCTAGGCGACCGAGAGTCAACGGGTGCTGGGTGCGACGCCTCCATCCTCCCGAGCTTCTCCCTCCGGCCAGGAGCTTCTCCCTCCAGCCAAGATCGTCTGCCCATCTAGTGACGGCGAGGGCCCAGCGGTCGGTTTGTACCCCCGAGGTTGACTACTCCTCGTGGCTCCTGTCTCCTCCAACGAACAGCGACGACCGAGCAGTCGTCTTCCTCCATCTTCGAGCCAGGTTAGCTCTCTCCTCTTCCTCGTGCACCACTACCAATTTGTTCTTTCCTCCAGTTCATGCCTCGGTTAGCACAGATGAGTTGTTGCTCCAGATCCACGGACGTGAGCATCTCTTCCTCCTCTTCCAGCTATTGGAAATCTTAGACTCTCCCACCATTGTCAAATTAGCCGTGAGCACAACCTCCTTCTTGTCCTCCTCTCCCCTAGATCTGCACCGAAATCCCCTAATTCTGCACAATGTATGCATTGCCTAATGTGTGGCAATTTGTCTGCTCAAGTTAGATTATTGGGTGCACACATTAGAATTTAGGTGCAATTCTAAAGAATTTGGCAAATTTGATTGCACCTGGTGGATCTACAAGTCCATGAGACGAACAAAGTTGGCATGATATGTGTTGTTCTTTGACTTTCTTAATTCCTGGGATACAAGATACTGAATCTAATTTTTGCTAGTACACTAGAAATTCCTAATCCAATTCTTATGCTTTTGTTATGTTACTTTATGTTAAGACCAGATGCGAATAATCTGCTAAGTGATTCTCGTTTTGGTATATGCAGATGGACAACGTTTGGTTTGTTCTTTCAACTCTTGATTCCTGAACTACTGGATCTTGCATCTGTGTTTAGCTAGTAGAGTATAAAATCCAAATTCTTATGACTAGAACTATGAATGATTGTTTTAATGTTGCTCTCTGTTAATACCAGAGGAGAATAATATGTTACTGAATCTGTTGCAATGATTGTCTAAGCTCAAAACAGCAATCATTACTGTTTCTTTCTTTAGTATATACATATGGAATTTGTTGCCCTGACATTATAGTTTAAGCTCAAAAATATAGATGATGTGCATAATTTATTTTCCGTTGGCAAATATGGAATGATTGTCCAAATTAAAAATAACGTTGTTGGATGATGATTTGAGGTTTGTTTGAATCTGATAGGTGACGATATGTCATTCTTCGTGTTGCGAGATAGTCTTGTCTTTGAAAAGGAACGAACTGCTTCTACACTATGTAATCCTATTTGGAGTGAAGATATTTTCACTCATTACAGTTAGGACAAGTGAACCTTCATGATTTAATCTTCCAGGGCTCGTTTTCTAGCCCATGTGTTTTTTAAGGCTTAGGCAGAGTAGGGCTCTTGCTTGAACTGAACTTTCTGATTCTTGAATTGAACTACTGGTGGAAGTCGTTAGATTTGAGCAGAAGTTGGATCTTGATTGAAACTAATTTGGAGCTTTGCAGTTTTTTTATAGCCGTCTGGTGGAGGCAAAGTCTCATGCCTGAGCAGTTACTACTTGTTGCTAATTCCATTATTGTATGATATGCTGGTGCAGGATCTGTGACTGTTGCAGCTAATGATTTGCTGCACATATTACACATACTTTTTTCTTTGCCTTTATTTTTATAAAGTATATACCTTTTACTTTCTGCAATGAAGAAAACTACCTTGCGTATAGTGCGAAAATGTCTGCCCAATAATGTTTTATTTGTAACTTACATTAATCTATTCACAGTTCTTATCTGAAAAGGATAAGTGAACTGGTAGGTGGATCAGTGATAGGATAAACCAATTGCGTTTTTCTATGCTTGATTAACCTTCTACAGTTCTATGTGTGCCTTTCTTTAATTCCGTCTAGTAGAGAAGGGGTCAGATATGATAAACCATGGTCATGTACTCTAGTTCTCAAATGCAACATAGAATCAACTTATTGGTCTTCCGAAGAAATTGTAAGATATGGGTAAGAAGTTCTCGCATGAGTACTACTCAGAATGGTGAGCCTTTTCACTAGTCTTGCCATCTGTTGCTGATCTATTTATGCTTGAAAACAGTGCAATGAAACTGTGTCGTACTAGTATTGAACGATTTACTGAACTATTGTATTCTGAAACAGTTGCTGACTTCCGAAAAAATACTTATAATTCAGTCAACGTCGAACTGCTGTTCTCAGCTGATGGGGAGTAGAGGAAGACGAGATATCCTGAACATTGCCTTACAACTTGCATCTTCAGAAGTGTGGTTGTCCATGGCATGGAGTTTTGATAATTTAGAACTTTTTGTACTTGGGTAAAGGTCCAGGACAAGCCTGCAACTATCGTGTTTCTAGTAGCTAAAATCTATTTGTTCCTATTGGTGTTGGCTTCATTGTTCTAAAACTCAGAACCTGTTGAACAGTGATGTTCTTATTTGTAATGGCAGCACGAGAGGAGGAAGATTTGGTTTCTTGTTCTGTATTAACTTCCTAAGCAATGCACCTCTAGATGATTTTCTCAAAAGTGTGTCGAGTTGATATTCTCAATATAGTATTATTTATCAGTTTGCAAGTTCATTGATTTCCTCTGATTATTTCCAAATTCTTGAATTATTTGTAATGTCTTGGACATTCCTATGTATTTTGCAGAATTATTTTGTGCTTTTGTTTAGACTTTTTGGGAATTACATGTGGAATTAGCCTGTTTTCGAATGTTTTACTAATAAAAAAAAATTATCTGCTATGTGATTCCGAGGATAGAACGATTCAGTTTCCCCCCACCCACCTGTTACCAAATGGCAAGGGAAATATCCCCCATGTTGGGAGGGGGAATCCCACCTGGGCTAGTTTGGTAGCCCGTGATCCCGGGGGGATCCCCGTCAAATACAAGGGCACAGAGCCCACGAGGCAAACTCGGCCCGTGGAAAACCACGACTACGTTTGGTCGCTCGCTCGCTAGGGATATGTTGCCCCGATCCCCTTCCTTTCCCTGGGTGAGAGATCCACGCCTAGATAGGTCGGGGAGAAAAGTCACAACTCACGCGGGTGCATCTAGCGATCTCCTCCAGCGACTACCTGAGCGCTATGCCTAGCGTTTTTTCTGGACGTGATCTTCTTCCCACTACCCTGTCTTCTGATCTCCCCGTGGTAGGAGGAGGGGATCCCCGATTAGAGCCCTGGGATGCTTTCCCCTTGCAACCAAATTAGGCCCCAGGGAAATCCCCTGATTGGGGTTTTGCTGCCTGGGTTTGCTCCCGTTGCAGCCAAATGAGGCCCTATTGGTCTCATGGTCTCTAAGCTCCCTTTGTTGCTTCACAGTTCCTACGTAATACTCCGGTTTTATCTGGAGTGGCCATCATGCAGATCTAACTAAATTTCTTCTTTTGAGAAGAGGGCAAAAAATGGACTTACACACATTTTCGTAATATATAGTAGAACTTCTGTTGCAAACAGATGAGTCATTTTGCAGGGACTGCTCAAATTCAGAGTTTTATGAAGAATTTTTATTTGAGCAATGACAGACTAACTATATAATAGTGACCAGAGGCAGAGGAGATAGTGATGTACATCGAATTCTTATGTCTAAAAAGATTCAAAATATGGCTTTCAACTGTTCAACCTGTCTATAATTTTGCATGAACTTTGAAACAATATCCTACGACCCAGGAGATGTTTACTGCTATGGCATGATTGTGTTGGAAATGGTGAGTAGGATGAGGAACTCAGATGACGGATTCATGGTTCGGGAACCAAAATGAGCTTGATGATAAAATAATCGCGTACGTGGCAAGAATAAAAATGAGATTTATGACAAGGTAACCGTGTAGTGGGCGAAGTACTGGAGCAGATAAGGACTTTTTGCCAAGTATACAACACCTCATCAGATCATCCAATAATTGGCAGCGTATTTCTAGTTGGAATGGAAGGTGTCCAAGGCGTTGCTGCTGCTTACTCTGTATTACAGCTCGTGTGATTTATCCCCATTCTCCTCTTCC
The DNA here is from genome assembly GCA_011799875.1 of Thinopyrum elongatum. NCBI lineage: Eukaryota > Viridiplantae > Streptophyta > Magnoliopsida > Poales > Poaceae > Thinopyrum > Thinopyrum elongatum. Next base: position 8,895,703 of record CM022299.1, read on the forward strand.
TTGAGGTTAAACCTGGGCATGGGCAGCCCGGCCCAAAGCCCGGGAAAAGCCTGGTCAAACCTATTTTTTAATATAATTTACGAAATATAGGTATAATATAGTCATATATAGCCCCAAAATTAGGTATTTTCTTAATTATAATAGACAAAATAGCCTTTTTCTCGGGCTGCGGGCAGGGTCGGGCCTGGGATTTTGAGATCGGGCTTTTTAAAACCCAGCCCGGCCCGGAGATGCCCAGGTCTACTTGAGGTGGCGTGCCCCTATTCCCTGCTCAAGAACTGATATGTGGTTGTTCACCATCAAACTGTTGCACCAACTGACGTGGGAGTCAGTCAGTTACCTCTATCGACGAGGATTGAGGGGGGGATGGGATGAGACCGACGAAGACGGTGGCAAGGCGTCCCCATGGACCCGCTTAGGAGGCCGGCGATTAGTGGTGGGCGCCGGAGGATTTCGGGGCGAGGAATGGCAGAGGCTCATGAAGACAAGTGACACGGTCCAGTTCGTCGGCGCCGGCACCACGGATGGGGGCACGGCCGGCCGGCTAGCTAGTGCGGTTGGCGTGAGGGGATGAGAACTGCCCAGAAGAAGAAGAAACGGCTTCGTTAGCTATTTTATGGAAATCCACGTTTTAAGAAAATGTTCATGACATTTGAAAAAATTATACAATGTGAAAAAATGTTTGCATAGGTTCAAAAGAATGTTAATTTCCATTCAAAAATGTACATGACATTTTAAATAAATATTCACGTGTTTCAAAAAAAACATCCGTGAAATTTCAAAAATGTTTTTACAATGTAAAAGAAATGTTCGCATAGTTAAAAAATGTTATTTCCATTAAAAAATATACGACGAATATTTTAAAAATGTTACATGTATTAAAAACATGTTTAAACATGTACTTTATAAAAATGTAAATCATGTTTCCCAAAAATGTATAATGTGTATCAGAAAAATATTTCACGTGTGCTCTAAAAATGTTCATTGTACACTGAGTACAAGTAGACATGTGTTGGAAAAAAAAGATAAAATCGACAAAGAAACAAAAAGAAAAACAAATAAAACTAAAGAAAACTAAGAAAACCAAAGTATGGCGAAGAAAGAAAGAAAAAATAGAAAAATCACAAAAACAAAGAAAACCAAAAATAAAGGAATAAATAAAAGGTGAAGAAAACCTGTGAAAAATCAAACATAAAAAAAAGTATATATAAAAGAAAATAAAAACAGAAAATAAAAACAAAGAAAAACTGTCGAGCGAACCTACGACCACGGCTAGGAGCGACCGCGACCAACCACGCTAAATGGGCCAGTGGTGGTCACCTGTAGGCGATTTCTATTGGGAATCGATTTGGATGACATATAGGGTGCGACTATGTCTCGCTTCACGTGAAACACAGCCACATCTCGTCTCAAGAGGCTCCTACTGTGGGCCGGCTTTGAAGCGCTTGTCTTTTTCTTTTTTTTACGTTTTCTGTTTTTTGTTTTTGTTTTTGTTTATACTACATAAAATATTTGCAAAAATATATATTACAAAAAACACTTACATAAAATATTTGAAAAAATTTGACCAAGTATTTGCAAAATGTTAAATGTATATATAGAAAATATTTCTCATGTATACGAAAATATATACAAAAAATATACAATATGTACAAAAAAACTTGAACATGTATTTAAAAAAGGTTATCAGTCATTTAAAACTGTTAATCAAGTATTTTAAAAATGTTACTGAAGCACTTGAAAACTATTGAATGTGTATAGAAAAAATGTTTGTCATGTATATGAAAATATATTAAAAATTAAAATGTGTATGAAAAAAATGTTGATCATGTATTTAAAAAAATATATAATGTATATAAAAAATGTTTCTAGTTATACAAAAAAAATTACAACGTCAGCAAAAAAAAATAAATTGAGAAAAAATTAATAATATATTAAAAAATATTGAACATGTAAATAAAAATGTTCATGATGTATATGAAAAATGTACGTTGTGTGTGAAAAAATGTTTATTGTCATTAGAAAATTGTTGACCGTGTATTGAAAAATATTGACCATGTATTGAAAAATGTTGATCATGTATTAAAAAAAATCGATCTTGTATTTTGGTTAAACGTATAATCCAAAATGTATTAGATATATACAAACAATGTACAATATATATGAAAAAAAGTAGACATCAAAAATTTAATTTTTTCAAAGAATGTTAAACATGTATTTTAAAATGTTAAACATGTATATAAACCATGTTTATGATGTATACGAAAAATGTTAAATGTGTAATAAAAAAGTTGACATGTGTGGAACAACAAAAAATTGATGTAGAACGAAGAAACCTGATAAAAACCAAAAAAGAGAAACAAAGAAAACCAATGCAAAAGTATGAAAACAGTGAAATCAAGAAAGAAACAACGAAAAACAATGAAAATCGATGAAAAGAAAAATGAACACCGAGAGAAGTAGTAAAAAAAGAAAGAAACAATTTTTTTAAGAAAACTGATGAAAACTAGGAAATAAACAAAGAAAACCAAGAAAAAACGAAGAATAAGAAAAAAACTGAAAACCGAGAAAAAAACCTTAAAAAACCAGAGAAGAAACGACGTACAAGGAAAAATCTACAAAATAATCTATACTACTATTAAAAAAGCAAACTTGAATTCTCCTACAGACACATCACAAAGTGTACACAGAACTATCAAAGACGTCCGATCAATCCCACTAGATAACATCCAATAGTCCATATTGCATCAAAGATCTGTCACACAAACCAACGTCCCAGATTAAATGTTCTGCCGGAGCAGACTACCAGAGCGAGCAGGACCTAAATTAGCGGGGACTATATCCCGTGAATCCGTGATTTTCTCTCTGCCTTTACAACGCCTTGCCGCTCCTCCTCTGCTCCCCACAGACGCGAGCGCGGATCGAAGCCGCCGCCCGCCGCTCCTCCTCTGCCACCAGATGGGCGCGAGCGCGGATCGCCGTCGCCGCCGCCCGCTCCTCTTCTACTGCCCCACGAGCGCGGACTTCAGTCGCCGCCATCCGCTCCTCCTCTACTGCCCCATGGACGCGAGCATGGGCTGCCGTCGCCGCCTACCTCTCTCCTCTGCTGCCCCATGCACGCGGGCATGGGTCTCCGTCGCCGCCATCCGCTCCACCTCTGCTGCCCCACGAACACGAGCGTGGGCGGCCCGCGCTGCCGCTCTCCTCTGCTGAACCACGTACGCGAGTGTGGGCTGCTGCCGCTGCCCACCGCCGCAGAAGAGACACCAAGCCGGCGAACTTTGATCTGGTATGAACTTATATTTATCACTGCCTATTAAGGTTTTCTAACTTCATAATGTTTTATTTTTATTTTGAATTCTTAGAGCTAGGTCTGTTTCTTTTGAAATTTGCAATACTTGAGACAGCCGCAAGATAAGACTGTAACATGGGCTAATTTGTCAAGTACCGATAATTATTTGAGCTGTACTCACATTTGGTTTCTTACAGTATTGCATCATTGCCTATTCAAGAATTAGCAAGTACAGTCAATGAGGAAAATCTAGCGGATCAGAAGTACCAATTCGATACAATTGATGTTGATAAAAGTGGACCAATTACTGTATTGAAGAAATGCAGCATTTAAGATTTAGAGTACTTTCATATGAGAATATTTTGCGCCGGTACTAGATGGCGCTGATGATCTTTGTATTTTTCAGTGGCCCTTGCGAAGGATCTTCACACTAAAGGCTCCTCATGTTCTCAAGATTATTCAAGCAGTAAAGCTTCCATTTTGATTTCCTTTTGGTTTCCCTTGTGTTTCAGAGAAACCAACTGACTGTATGCTATATGGTTTCCCTTTTGTTTCAGAGCAAGCAATAGACTGTATCTCTGAAGCAATTTACTCATATCTGATAGGTACTCAATATTGGAAAGACGACAACCATTTGTTCTACGACACTACTATCTGATAGGTACTCAATATTGTACTAATCGTCAATGCTATAGAAGTGTTCATCCATGAAAAATGAAACTGAAACCGATTTAGGTTATGAGACTTTGTCATGATTCCAGAGATGTACTAAATTCTGAAGTTTGTTGTATGACACTACTAACTGACAAGTAGATTTTTTGTCACTTACTTGAGTGTATTGGATTGGGTAAACTAATTAGCCCTATGTATCAGTTTGTGGTGTGCGATTCTAATGTGTGTTCTTGCTGTTATTGTCATTATCCTTGACAGATCATTCAAATGTTGGATTCATGGCTTGCTACAATAGGTGATTTGTGACTCCAATGTGTTTTTTGCTGTTGTTGTTAGGTTGTTAATTCATCAGGCTGGGCTACTGAGTATATATATTTTGTTCATCTCGCCTTCCTTTTCGAAAAATGTACTGAAGGTAAGCTATTCTTTATTTACATTTTTTTTGTTTCTTCCTGCTACTTGTACTATTTGCTACGGAAATCTTCTGACTACTTGCCTGAATTAGATCCTATTTGCACCGGTGCCTGCATTTTGTATTGAGAACCATCTGCTAACTAAGTGTAGAATAATACTTACAAGTTCTGTTTGTTGACTGTGTTGTGTAGCTTTATGCATTTAGCTGTACAAAACTGCAAAAGTAGGCAAGAACCACCTGCAGCTCAGGTCTTGTATTGTTCGACAATGACAAGCTAGAGTAAAAGTGGAGCCAAAATCAATTGTTGAAAGCCTTTTACTGGCTATGAGTGAGGGGATGTAGAAAGTGGCACTGCACTATGAGTATGCCCTTTGTTAGCTCTGAATTGCCATTTTTGTGTAACACTAGCTTATATAAGGATGTGGTGGCAAGTAGGATTATCTCAGTAGTCAGCTGTCAGCGCTACTATCTGAGAGACTGAGATTGCACTACTATCTCTACGGTCGACCGGTTTATGTGCTAACTCAGGTTCTAATAAAATGTTCTACGGTCGACAGCTTGCGTGATGCTCATTTGCTACTTTTATTCAGTTTGTATTAACTCTCTCTCTCTCTCTCTCTCCTGTGACAGCAATGTAGCACAAATTCATCGCAAAATGGGCCACTCCCTCTTGATGCCCCCGCATGGTGCCAGGCCCCTTCTAATGTTGAAGGGCTTCTCAGGTCAGAAAAACTCTCATAGTTGCTTCAACATTTATTTCTTCAAGCTGTAACAAGAGTTCCCGCAACAAGGCGTCTTGCAATATTTTGGAAAAGCGTATTATTTTATGGACATCTTATATTGCCTGACCATGAATTTGGATTAAAATGCTCCTGATGAGGCTTGAAAACTCTTGAAGTGTGCTAAGACCCACTTTCACATTCAGGTTTATTCACCTTTTAATTTCAAAGAAGGGACTTGCCAATCCACCTTACACCTGTACTAAAAAAGAGTGTTTCCAGAGAGTAGAAACATCGCATGCAGAAATCTTCAACAAAGACGTGATTGAAGTGGTAACGGATGGAATGCCTGCTGGTGAAGCTGTGATGGATCCAACTCACCACCTAATTGGCCACAATGGTATGTCCGATTAAGTGATCAGCATGCATGCATGAGCTACTTACTGTTATTATTCAGAGATACTGTCTGACAGTAGTAACTTAATTTGCTTAGATGCTCACGGAACTGCAGATAACGGCTCATTTTTCAGCCCAATTGTGACAAATATTGTATAACAGGCCAAATTATTTTCCTTTTAGATTTATTATTCCATAGTTCCACACTGCCTGTCATCAGTAAGTTAATCAAGATAAGGTTCACATGCATGTACTAAACAAACAAATCTCTGAGAGCAACCAATTCTGTGAAACTTGCTGCCTCTCTTTTTTGTGCCGTCTAAATGTCTCTCGTGTATCTGATCACCAAGTTGGTTTTCCCTATACCATGTATCATCTGAAGGGGCGACAGACCAAAGTCTCGGATTCCTCGAGCAACAGATGTAGTGTTGTCAGTCTCTGAAGATGTGAATCCGTCTGCTCCTAGGCAACAACAGAGGGAGGATTGGGATACTGAAAGCCAGTGTATGGAGGCTTAGTGGAGTCAGTCACCAGCCTCTCTGTTGTTTCAACAGCAGCATCAAGCGGCGCCAAAACATGTCAGTTACTTTCATCTTGGGCATAGCCAACCTTATTGGTGGACTTCCTCTCATTTTTCACAATGTAACGAACTTCTCTCCTAGTTGAATTTTCAAAATATTTGTGACCATTACAGAAAAATTACATCCAAAACTCCAAAAACTAACATATCATTTTCTTGCGGATAACAGCTCGCTGATCTGAGAGACAGCCGAGTCATGAACGAGGACAAATGAGAAGGTCGGCCACTACTGACTCAAGCTTGGAGGTGGTCGAAAGCCCGGCTCCACATGGTCCTAGCACTGCTCTCACACATGGTGTTCGGGCTACTTCCACTGGTGCCCGGCTCCACATGGTCCTAGCACTGCTCTCAGATTTTTTTTAAATATCTCTCAAACATAGTCGGTCCACTCATGATTGATGACAAAATGATAACGAATATGTTCATTGCATTTTAGTTTGAGTAACATTATTTTATATTACAACATTGTTAAACATCTCCCTATGGCCTCTCTTATGTTAGTACATTTTTTTTTATTGATATGTTTTCTTTCTAGGGTTGCTTATGTTTTTTCCAAGATGATAATCATAGTTTTAAATAGTGGGCTACACCGAATAGCGAGAGTTCTTCAAATTAGGTAAAACAAGGTTGTGATCGACTATTTCATAACTTTAGTGGATAGTTGTATATGAATACCATTTAGCGGCTTCCTGCTCAAACCACTACAGTGGGCTATATCGGTGCTGAGAACTGCTACACACACGACACAGCCTGTGCGATTTTTGGACGATGCAGCAAATCAAGCTGTTCATGTGTTGAGCAAAAGTGGTTAGCATCGTTCAAACTTCCATCGTGTGGAGTTCGGCCAGCAAATGTCCTCCACAAAGTACTTTCGATCGGTGCTATAGCCGGCTATTTAAAACTTTGATAATAATACGTGCGTTGCACGTGCACGCTTACTAGTTTACATAAAAATCCATTGCATTTAGTCACGTCCCAAATAACGTGTTAATACTATTTGGAGGGCTGACATTAAAGGCTATATGAATCGAACGCCATAAAAGTTTGGCGAGAGGACAATTGAGAAAGAAGTGTTGTATAGTTTCATCCTGATCACAAAAGCAACATCGTTTACTACCCTCCCATCTTCGCTTTGCCAAGTTATTCTTAGTCAGAATCAAGAATTAGAAAAAAAAATTCATGAATTTCAAAAAAAATTGTATGCAATGTATAACAAAATGTTTACGTATTGTAAAAAAAATGTTTCGCACCATTAAATAAATGTACATGACATTTATAAAAAATTCCGGCCGTTCAAAAGAACGTGCGTGCCATATGAAAAAATGTTTATACAATGTATTAAAATGTTCATGTAGGTTAAGAAATGTTTATTTCCATTAAAAAAATATAAACGTGTATTTGGAAAAAAATACTGTGTATTCAACAAGGTGTTCAAAACATATATTTTAGAAAAATGCACATCATGTATTTGAAAAATGTCCAATGTGTATCAAAAAGATGATTTTCTGTGCGCTAAAAAAGTACATTGTGTACTCAGAAAACGTAGACATGTATTGAAAAAACCCCGATAAAAACCGAGAAAAAAACAAAAAAGAAAGAAATAGAAAAACAAAGAAAACCAAAAAGGAATCAAAGAAACCAATGTATAGCAAAGAAAGAAAGAAAAACAAAAAAAAGAAAACCAAAGTAAAATGAAGAAGAAAAAGAAAAACGAAGAAAACCAGTCAAAAAGCAAAAAAAAAAAAAAAAAAGAGAGAAGAAAACAGAGATAGCGAACCCCTACAGTGACCGCCCCCGCGCAGCCAGCAGAGCCAAGCGAAGCACCCGCAAAAAAAAGGAATAAAGAAAACCTATGCGCACAGGCACAGCCATTAATGTGCTAAAATGGGCCGACCCGCTAGTGTTGCCCGTAGGCGATTTCTATTAGGAATCGGTGCAGGTGACATATAGCCTTGTCGGGCGGATGGAGCACCTTCCAGCACAGGGAAATCCTCCGACAGGGCCGGCCCATTGCTGCACACTGTAGGCCTCTCAGGCTACTGTACCGAGTGGGGACAAAATTACGTTTTTTGGTCAGTTTTTATATTCGGTTTTTGGAAAGAAACGTGACAAAATTAATTTTCAAAATTGAACAATTCTGGAATATTTGAGAAAAAATTAAAACATTTGTATGAACACTTTTTGAAAAACGCAAACATTTTCTCAAAACACAAAACAAAACAAATTTCAAAACATTTTTGAAACTGATAACATTTTTTAAAATAATTTAAAAACACATATTTTTTAACATTATGTGAAATGTTGGAAACATTTTTTAAAATTCCAAACATTTTATGAAAGTTTCGGACATTTGGTGTCCCATGTCTGTATGAATTGGTTGCTTTCAGAATAAAACTTGAAGTTCAAATAATTTGAAACGGAATAAATACAGACGAGTCCAAGCTCCCAAGTCCCAACATGGCAGGGCACACCATTGCACAGTCAAGCAAATAGCGAGCTGGGAGGGGTCATTCGTACTCCTTCCGTCCCGGTGTATAAGTCATTCGCGTAGTTCTAGGTCAATAATTTAACTATCTAAATATGTATTATATTTGACAAAAAATATATATTTAGAAACTACATCCGTGTAGAAATCTAGTGGTATACTTTTCATGACATATAACACATATTTAATTCATCAAATCGATGACCTAGAACTACGCGAATGACTTATACACCGGGACGGAGGTAGTAGTTAGAAATAGAATTGCAATCAGCTAAGATAGTATAATACCAGCTGCGAGATACAATTGTGTCGACGGCGCAACCAAAACACCAGTGCAACCTCAGATTCGGCGCTACAAAATGTGTACGAAAAACAGCTAAAATTTAACACAGCTGTTCACAAAGATCGCAAGGCTTTCGAAGCCCTTGTTTGCACGCAATCAAGAAGTTTTATGGTGAGTGAAGCCCTTGTTTGGATCCATATGCTTGACGGCATGTTGGTCAAGGAGGCATATGCATGGAGGGCTCCAGCTGCTTGGACTGCTTCCAGGCAGCTGCCGACTGCTGTCAGCTTCATTCAGCTTGCCCCACCACCAAGTACTTCTTCAGCTGCTGCCTCCATATTCCAGATCTGGCTGTCACAGCAAAACATAAAGCAGATCCGGAATGAACAAAGATGTGCAATCTAGCAAGCTCCCAAAATAAAATAAAAATGATACGCAATCTCCGAGGATGACATTTACCAAACAGCGCGTTTTATTTATGTAAGATTTCCTCGGATCTTGTGCCGTGTTTGCATATTTCTTACAGCCAAAATCATGAACAAACAACACATTATACGGATGTACTGTACAGATGTAATTCTGTTTGAAAAGACGTACATGTATAATTCGGAAGGGACTAACAAGTCCTGCAAAAGTCTGGTCCTATCACACAGTTCTCACTATACAGCATGTTGAAGAGGCTAGCTGTTGTATGCTGACCGTGGAATGGAATAATTCAACGGTCTCTGTTATCCCCACTATTCCACCCTGTTAGCTGTCACACTACAGAGAGCCCTATTGCAAGTTTGCAACTTGGACCGTCTCTGATTCAATTTAATGGACGCACGCAAATAATCATGACACAAAATGATGAGTGCCTCTTCCGCTCTCTGCCGCCCGCCTCTCTTCCTCCTCCTCCTCGCTATCACCAGCGAGGCTGCCACACTACGAATCACCAACCAATGCTCCTACACCGTGTGGCCAGCCGCTGTGCCGGGAGGTGGCCAGCAGCTGGATCCAGGGGAGGCATGGGTGCTGAACGTCCCCGCTGGCGCCACACCCGGGCGCATCTGGGCACGAACGGGCTGCACGTTCCATGGCAAAGGCAACGTGTCGTGCCAAACTGGTGACTGCGGCGGCTTGCTCGCCTGCACAGGCTATGGTCAGCCGCCCAGCACGCTCGCTGAGTTTACACTTGGCAGCTTCAACGGCATGGATTTCTTCGACGTCTCTGTCATGGACGGCTTCAACGTGCCCATAGACTTCCTGCCGGTGCCGATTCAGGGAAGGGCAGGGTGCGTCAAGGGGCCGCGCTGTTCAGCCAACATCACATCGCAGTGCCCAAGAGAGCTGAAGGCTCCGGGGGGGTGTAACAATGCATGCAGGGTGTTCAAGCAGGACAAATACTGCTGTACCGGGAGTGCGGCAGAGAATTGCAGCACCACGAACTACTCGGTCTTCTTTAAGAAGATGTGCCCAGATGCCTACAGCTACCCCAAGGATGATGCCACTAGTACTTTCAGTTGCCCGACAGGTACCAACTACCAGGTCGTCTTTTGTCCCCTGATCAATCAAATAATTTCTCCTGCACCTGCAAGTCCTATGCCTACCCCCCCTGCGTCTCCAAGTCCCCTGCCTATGCCCCCAGTCGAGTTAGCACCCGTGTCTCCAAGTCCCCTGCTGCCTACACCCCCAGTCGAGATAACACCCGCGTCTCCAAGTCGGCCAACAAGAAAGAAGTCCTCGACAGCAACCCGAGTTCCTATGATTTTAGCTCCTCTAGGCGGTTTCATTTTGCTATTGTTCATCTTCACTTTACTCATGTGCAAACGAAGATCACGACAACATCAGGAGATGGAGGAAGAGGATGAGTTTGGGGAGCTACAAGGAGCGCCGATCAGGTTCACATTTCAACAGCTAAAAGTAGCGACCGAGCAATTCACGGATAAGCTCGGGGAAGGAGGATTTGGGTCTGTTTTCAAGGGACAATTTGGTGATGAAATGATTGCAGTAAAACGTTTGGATCGAGTGGGTCAGGGCAAAAGAGAATTTTCTGCAGAGGTTCAGACAATTGGCAGCATTCATCATATTAATCTGGTGAGACTGATTGGTTTCTGTGCAGAGAAATCCCATAGGCTCTTGGCATATGAATATATGCCCAAAGGATCCTTAGACAGATGGATCTATTGTAGGCATGACAACGATGCTCCTCCTCTGGATTGGAGCACACGGTGCAAAATTATAACTCACATAGCTAAGGGCCTCTCTTATCTTCATGAGGAGTGCACAAAACGAATTGCTCATTTGGATGTCAAACCCCAAAACATCCTCTTAGATGATGACTTCAATGCTAAACTTTCTGATTTTGGACTATGCAAGCTCATTGACAGGGATATGAGCCAGGTGGTTACTAGAATGAGAGGCACACCTGGATATTTAGCTCCTGAATGGTTAACGTCACAAATCACAGAAAAGGCGGATGTCTACAGCTTTGGTGTTGTGGTCATGGAAGTCATCAGCGGAAGAAAGAACCTCGACACTTCTCGATCAGAAGAGAGCATCCATCTCATCACCCAATTGGAGGAAAAGGTGAAGACTGATCGGTTGGTAGATTTGATCGACAATAACAGTAATGACATGCTAGCACACAAGCAGGATGTTGTTCAGATGATGAAGCTTGCGATGTGGTGTTTGCAGATTGATTGCAAAAGAAGGCCTAAAATGTCCGAGGTAGTCAAGGTCTTGGAAGGTACCATGAATGCAGACAACAATATTGATCATAACTTTGTTGCAACAAATCAAGTGAATTTCGGCGCTGCTGGAAATGGGATCGCCTCGGTTCCACCTCTAGCTTCACATGTATCAGGCCCTAGGTGAAATGAGGCAATTCGGACAAGATAGGCAACAATTAGATGTTGAGCAGGACAGGGGATTTTCTTTCTCATGTTATAATCAAAAGAAATGATCTGTTGTAATTTTTGTCAGATAACTACAAGCAGAAGCCCCTCATCTTTAGCTAAGTTCGTTTTAATTGCTTTGTCAAGTTACCTATGTAATGCAAATCTGCTTCGAGTTACTATAAAAACTTGAAAATAGTAGCATGTCAAAAAATGTTACTGAAGAAAGCAGATGAACGCGCAGAATTGAAGTGGTTTTAAGTTCTGCAAAATTTGCACTGCTATTTTTTTTTACGAAGCTAGTGATGTACTTAAAGGTCTGAATTATAATAGAGGATGGCAGGGTTTCCTCAATGAAAAAGATTTAAGGATGGTTTAAACCATTCGAATTAGGAGAACTGCTAAATGGCAATTATATTGGGAATCTGCTCTCCCTGCACCAGTCCAGATAACATACAATTTTGCTAGTTTGATGGGCACCTTTTTAGTTCCACTTGAAAGCTAGAGGATTTTGCTATAACTTCAATAAGTATATTTAAGATTTTGGGCTGGCAAAGCTATGTGCAAGGGATGAAAGCATCATTGCACTGACTGCATATTGCACCGGAACTATATTCTCTGAACTTTGGAACAATACCCAACGATTCAGATGTTTACAGCTATTAAACGCTTTTGTTGGGACTTGGAAATGGTAAATAGGATGAGGAAATCACATGATGGATTCACGGCTAATTTTTTTTTTCAAGAATTGCGAATCCACGGCTTGAGAGCCAAAAAAGAGCTTTATGAGAAAATAATCACGGGGAAAGAACTGGAGCTGATAAGGAAACTTGCCAAGTACAATGATGGGCGACCCGATGAACCAAAGTTAGAGAATGCACAACTGTACTGGTACTCTTAGAAATTGATGCCAGTTTATGTCACATTTGGAGCGTTTGTGTTGCAACTACCGACCAATATAATGTGATGATATCGCATCAAATCATCCAATAATTTGCAGTATAGTGTTGGAAGGTGTGCAAGATGTTGCTGCTTACATTGAGCTGCCTCTCGTGTGATTTTCCCCCATCCTTATCCTTGACCTGGCATGCCTGTCCCTGCTGAAGAACTCATGTGTGAGTTATTCATCAAAAAATGGCTGCCCGAGCGAGCAATTGGCGCGGGAGCTAGTTAGTTACCTCCTCTATCGAGGAGGATTGAGGGGGGCGAGACAAACGAAGACGGCGGCGAGGCGTCCCCATGGGCGGCGAGGAGCGGCGGGGCGACGCGCGCGCCTGCAGATGGGATGCGGTGGAAGATGGGACGCTGGGGAGGGAGGGTTTCGCGGCGAGCAATGGCTGCGGCGCGTGAGGCACGGTCCAGTTCGCCGCCGCCGCCACGGATGGGGGCACCGCCGGCTAGCAAGTTTTTTTTTTTTGAGGGGTGCCGGCTAGCAAGTTTTTTTTGAGGGGTGCCGGCTAGCAAGTGCGGTTGGAGGAAGGGGACGAAGACGGCCCAGTAGTCCAGTACGCAGCCGAGCCCAGCAACAAAGCCCGAAGCCGAGGCAAACTGTCGGCGCGAACGCTATTTCGGGCGCGGCTATACCTCGCTTATAGCGAGGCAATCTTCTGAAGTCGTGCGAACGTATGGGCCGGCCGAGTGCGCGGTATGCTACAGGCTCGTTTCTTTTTCTATTTTTTTTTACGTTTTTTGTTTTCATTTTTAATTTAAATATTTTTATTTTGTTTACACTTCAATAAATTCTAAAAAAACACTTTACATATTGTTTTGAAAAATGCTGATCATGCATTTAAAAATTGTTAAGTGTTTATAGAAAAAATATACAAAAGTGTGTGAAAAAAATTGGTAATGCATTTTAAAACTGTTAGTCAAACTTAAAAAAAAATGTTAAACAAGTATTTCAAAAAATGTTAGTCATGCATTTGAAAAATGTTAAATGTGTATAGAAAAAATGTTGACCATGTATTAAAAAATGTTAAACTTTGTATTAGAAAAATGTTAAATGTGTATAGTAAAAAAGTTGACCATGTAATCAAAACAAGTTAAATATGTATTTGAATAATGTTAAATGCGTATAAAAAATGTTGACCATGTATTAAAAAAATGTTAAACTTTATATTTGAAAAAGTTAAGTGTATAGAAATAATGTTGAAAATATATTCAAAAAATGTTAATCTAGTATTTCAAAATTTTAATCAAGCATTTGAAATTAAACATATTTAGAAAAATATTAGATATGTACCAAAAATTTGCATAGAAAAACAAAGAAAAAAGAAAGAAAAGAAAAAACCCAGTGAAAAATGAGAAATAAATAAAGAAAAGAAAAAAGCAGTGAAAACAAAGAAAACCGGTGAAAAATAAAAGAAAAACAAAACAAGAAAACAGGGAAAACCATTGGAATTTCTGCTCGGTTCGCCTCAATTAGTCGCGCCCTACCACTTCATATTTAGCCCGATATTAGCGAAGTGGCTAGCGGCGATTCTATTGATCCAGGAGACCAAGGATCGAATCCCTGCACGCTCACTTTTTCTTCACCATTTCTTTCAAGCGCGCTAATCGCTCGTTTCTGGATAATCGATCGCACGCTGTACTTGTTTGTGGCCGGGTTTTTTTTTTCTGTTTTTCTTGTTGGCATCTTTGTTGGTGTCGTCGTCAACAACATTTTCTTCGGTGTAGAAGATTGACTTGGCAACAAACGCAGTGGTGAGAGCAAGGCTTGCAATGCCAGAGTCAGAGTCAGAGTCTTCTTCATATTCTTCCTCTGCGGCTTCTGCCTCAGACCCATATTCTTCAAAGTCCATTTCTTAACCAGATATGCTCAGGCCTTGCATGAGCTACTCTTCTTGGATGAAGACTTTGTGAATTTTTTCTTCTTTTTATCAAAACTGCAATCCTTTCTTTCTCTTCTTCTTCTTATATTCCTTTTTCAGAGAGGGCAATCAGCAATATAGTGACCAAGTTTCTTGCATTTGTCGCAGATTCTCTTCTAGTAGTCCCGAGAAGGAATTTTTCTAGTTTTCTTTGGGTCGTACTTCGAAGACTTCCCAAATCGGTTCTTCTTGATGAATTTATTGAATTTCTTCAGAAGAAGAGCCAATTCCTTGCTAATCACCTCAGGATCATCAGAACCACACTCTGATTCTTCTTCAGACGAAGAAAAAACCTTGGACTTCAATGCACAAACTTTGCCATAGTTTGGGCCATACAAGTCCCTCTTCTCAGCTAGCTGAAAATTCATGAGTATTGAGCCTCTCGAGGATATTAGCAGGATCATGTTGTTTGTAATCAGAACACTCTTGAATCATTAGAGTCAGTGTATCAAATGAGCTGTCAAGGGATCTCGATAATTTCTTCACCACTTCATGATATGTGATATTAGTGGTGCCTAGAGCTTGAAGCTCGTCTAATATGTCAGTGAGTCTATCAAACGTGAGCTAAACACTTTCATTGTCGAGCTGTTTGAAGCGATTTAACAGATTCCCAAGAACATCAGTATGTGAATCCTTTTGAGTGGAAACACCTTCATTGATTTTGGAGAGCCTTTCTCAGATCAGCTTTGAGGTTTCCAAAGAGCTAACACGGCCATACTATCCTTTGGTCATATGACCACATATGATGTTCTTCGCATGAGCATCAAGTTGTTGTTGAGGTTTTATTTCAGCGGCGGCAGCTCAGCACCTGGCCGAGGAATACCAGCCTTGACAATACTCCATAGGACTTTGTCAATAGTTTCAAGATGCACGTGCATCTTATTCTTCCAGTAAGGGTATTTAGTGCCAATGAAGACTAGGCACTTGGCGAAGACCTTGAACTTCCCTATAGTTGACATAGCTGGAACTCTAGATGGTTAAACCAAATCACAAAGAACAAAGAAGTGTTGCTCTGATACCAGTTGAAAGTGCGAATTGTCGACCAAAGGGGGATGAATGGGAGATTTTAACAAATTCTCCGAAGGAAGCTATTTCTTCAAAGAAATAAAGCTAAAAAAACTATGGAAAATTACTAGAATGAATTAAAACTAGGCTACGCATGCAACTAAACAAATGAAAAGGTTATCAGAACATGAGAAAGCATTCAAACGTGACAACAATACAAGTAAATTTGAAGCAAACATACTAATATAAAGTACTACAAGGGTGAAGACAAATTAGAACATGGCATGCACAACGGAAAATGAAAGTCTCCAGGCAAAGTCTTCAGAGAGGAGGAGACAAAGTCTTTGACACACAAGAACGGAATGTAAAGAGTGAAGAAATGAAACTGGTTGCTCGGTGAAGAC
Source organism: Thinopyrum elongatum (assembly GCA_011799875.1). Lineage (NCBI taxonomy): Eukaryota > Viridiplantae > Streptophyta > Magnoliopsida > Poales > Poaceae > Thinopyrum > Thinopyrum elongatum. Next base: position 8,911,700 of record CM022299.1, read on the forward strand.
AGGGGATTTGTTCGCCCAGATCAAGTTGTTGTGACAACTCTACATCTGGTTGGAGAGGTTGAGATTGACTCATAAGGCACCTAGTCTTCACCTTATTCTCCCTGAGCGAAGATCACTTAGACCTCGCCCAGTCATTCGTGGTAAGTCTTCAAGGTAGACTTCTTAAACTTTCAAAGACTTGTTCTTCGATGTTCCACAATTGACTGCCGGAAGCTCATAACATGACACCTAACCGTTTGGAAGATCAGAGTCTTCAAGTGTAATAAATTCCTTAGTTCTCTCAGAACAGATTATTCTCTTAGGCTCTGAGTGTTTGGTTTTCCTCACAAGGAATCTCTCAAATGCTTTGAATGATGAGTTGCTCTAAAACGACACTTGTTAATAACTCGGAGCAGCCAATCAACTAATGGTGGAGGGGGGGTGACTATTTATACCCGGAACGCAATCCGAGGTGAAATGACCAAGGTGACTCCGGGCCACCGGCCAACTAGCACGTATCCAACGGTCGGATTTCAAACACACGCGGCAACTGTACTTGAGGCTCAAACAAAGCTGACTCAACCACTTCGGTTAATATTCTCTCAAGTCTTCGCTCCAAGACATAGGTTTGGGTTGAGCATAATGTCGTAATACTGTCTTCGTATCACCTTAAACCCACTTAACAACATGATGTTTTCTATGACTCGTGTAAGAAGAAAATGAACTACCAAAAGACAAAGTCTTCAAGCTAAGCCTTCAAGAGGGACACCAAACTCTTCAATGTTTCCATACAATTTTAAACCAAATCTTTAGCAACTTTCTCCTGTGTATACTCACAAATACATTAGTCCCTTAACCATTTTTGTCATCAATACTCCAAACCACAAAGGGGGCACTAGGTGCACATACACGCTCAATTGGGGAGTACGGTTGTTCATGCGATTGTCAAGTGAGACCTTCAAAGCAGCACGGTGTTGGTGGCCTGTGTTGCAGAGGCTTATAGATAAAAAGGTGGAAAAGAATCATCCTAAGAACGGATACTAGAGAGATGCAGATAGTGGTGTTTTTTTTTGTGGCTGCTTGCCTGTTGGTTGTTCCAGCCCTTGTCCTGGATTATATTTTGTCTAGCCAGTCCATGATGTTTCGTGGCTTTTGGATTTAAAACCAAAACTAATCACTCTGCTACAGACCTTCTTTCTCTCTTTTTTTTTCTCACTTTCAGTAGCTTTGTAGAAAAATACTCTTCATCTGCAACAGGTTAATCGTTCAGCCATGGAATACAGACAGGCTTAAAAGCAGAGTATATATATCCCAAGCAGAGCATAACCAAAGATACGAGACAGTACAAATGAAATAGCATGATATGAGACGGGCGCGAATCTTTGGTTTCAATTACTTAATTAACAGCCATTACAGTACATAGATCCCAAGCGCAAGAAACAGCCGTACGTAGTTGAAAGAAGCGATGATAAAATTGAAGTCTGAGCAATATCAAACCCTACCCAATGCCATGTTATTACAAAGCTATATAAAACACACTTCAGAAGCTCAAGCACACAAATAGTAGTACGTAGCTATTGGTTTTGTAAACACAAAGTAGCAGCACAAAAGGCGAAGCATGTAGTAGAGTAGAACATGAGATGCACTAGCCGATCTTTGACAAGACAGAGCTTGCAGCAGGAGTCTTGAAATATCAAATGAAGAACTGAAATGCCAGAGACTGGATATCTCCATTAATCTTCTGAAAAATCTACATGTTCAACTTGCATCTCTATCGCTGGACTGTTGGGGAATTAAGCACCATTGATCGACAGACACTAAGGAGGAATCATCCATCACCCGCAGCTCGTACCTAATGTTTAGAAGAAACAAGGAAGGATTTTAGTTTATGCCTGAAATTTAAAACCCAAAGGTTGCTGGGTGAGAATATAGTTGTATGTACCCAGCGGCAAAAATAATTGTGCGCACCATGCAGAGCTACCTGGTGATCTCTGGGCTCCCGCCTTCATTGTCCTTTGGGATGTCATCTTATAACATGTAAAATTCGCCTATCCTAAACAATGACAATGTTGGTCGGTTGGGGTTTGCCTCGGCCATGCTCTTGAAAGCATACTCCACATCTTCCACATACGCACCGTACGCGTGCTCGCATTCCATGTCGACACCGACCCTAGACAAGTTGGAGAGGTGCTGGATACCAAAATCAAGATCCCGGTTAATACCACTACCAGTACCAGCAGCCTGGAGCTTAGCTACGTACATAAAGAGGCTAAGCCTGTTGAGATTCGGCATTGCCCCTGCTTCAAATTTCAGCTTTGTCCAACCACAGCACATCGTAAGCATATGTAACTTCTGAAATCCTCTGCTGATTATGATGGGCCCTCCTCCTACATAATCACCTTGCACGTCGAGCTGCACCAGAGTAGGTATATCTGCAAAAGTCTCAAAGTCTTGCGACTGTACAGAAGAAGAAATAAATAGTTTTTCCAGGTTGTCCAGAGAATGCAACCAGCTGTTAATCCAGCAGGCTTTCCCACCGTAGACAGCGATCTCTCGGATGCTTTTCAGAACAGGGAGCGGACACTCTCCAACGAAGTCATCTTCTTCTTCCAACCAGATTGAAACACAGAGGATCCTAAGTTTGCATGTTTCCAGCTCATGGAGGGAGGACACTAGTTTTCTTTCCCAGTAGTCTGCTTTGTCAAGTCCACGGGTTTTCCAACAAACTTTCAGTTTCCTGAGATTTGTTAGTTTGCCAAGCTCTTCCACAAAGTTTGGTGATTGCTCCCAGATTTCTATATCCCCAAGCTCTTGCAAGCTTTTCATGTTTCCAAACCCATTGGGCAATTTAGTTGACTCTCCAACAATCAGACGTGCCAATCGTTTTAGCCGGCTAACTGATTCAGGCAGCTCAGATAAATCTCTGCAATTTGCATCTAACGTCTCCAGATACTCCAAGTCTCCAATTTGACTAGGAAGCTCGGATATATCTGTGTAAGAGATGTTCAAGTACCTCAGCTGGGAAAGTCTTCCAATATATTTGACATGATGGTTTCCCACTGTTCCACAATCATATAAATCCAGCACACGCATATTATTGCACTTCTGGGGTGTAGGAAAACATTTGTGCTGGCCATACCCAAAAGCCCCAAATGTCCGAGCATGTGATAAATCCAATTGCTCAAGACTTCCTTGTTCCTCATTCCCCATCAGAGAGAGCCGACGGATTCTTCTATCTTGCTTTGAGTGACTGCATAGGAATGCACAAAAGTTCTCTTCAGTAGCCTTAGAAATGAGGAAATCAAGGATAGTGTCGTGAACTCGACAACGGAAGGCCTTGTCAGCATATATCTCAAACGGCTGTATTAAACTTCTGTTAACAAGCTCATGAAAATAGGTCTCTCCTAATTCAACAAGATCCTCCCCATGTTCGCTACGAATTAAACCCTCAGAAATCCATCTGTGTACTAACCGCTGCACTTCAATCATGTAATCTTCAGGAAACAAAGTCAAATACAACAGGCAACTTCTTAGGTGAAGGGGAAGGTCAAAGAAGCTCAGAGATAATATGTATTTCATGGCGTCAGTGCCAGAACTTTTGCCTTGTGAAAAGCCAGCAGAACATCTCACGCGCTCCCACTCTTCTTTTGATTCCCTGTGCAATGCTAGTAAGCCGGATATGGCATTGATGGCCAATGGTAAACCATCACATTTTCTTAAAATATCTTCTGAGGCTTGTTTCAATATGGAAGGGCACTTTTCTTCGCAACCAAATATTCTCTTGAAAAATAGCTTCTTCGAGTCAGCAACACTAAGTGGTTTGATTTTGTAGACAAGATCCCCATGAGAAGAGCAACATGATTTAGCTATGTCATGTATACGTGTTGTGGACTGATTACACTGCCACAACTGTTCTTGAATAAAACACATTCCAAAATTTCCCATGTGCGTAAATCCCATATATCATCAATTACGATAAAGTACCTGTAATATAGTTTTAGGGAAAAAGGCATGTAGGTGTTAGTGTACCTGATCACATTCCTTATGACATTACTGGTAGCCACGTGAGAGATTATTTGCTCTTGGGGACAACATATATAAGTCAATATGGGTTAGTCTTATCAAAGCTACTTCTGTGCGTAAGTGTTGGATGTTTGCAAGGCTTTCAACATTTATTAAACAAGGAAATTATATTAATTTAACTGAATGTGGAAGTATTCTAATTATTGTTGTATGTGATTAGGAATATTGTTGCGTAATTTCACTCGAGGTGCAGAGTAAGAACGATTCATAGTCGAGGAATTAAGTATTCATGTGCCAAGAACGACTGTGTTGAAATACAGTGGAGGAAATAATTGAGGTCGATTCTATGGCCGGAACTTTATATGTATGTACATGACTTTTTGGGACAGCACGTGATGGAAGAGTTGCGTTTGTTTTGCATGATCGGCTCAGCATGTTGTTGACCTGCATGTTGTACGAGGTTTAATAGTTGACCATTAACATATGTGAAACTATATGGATTAGGCCTACAAAAATGATATTGTTGTATTTAATTATAAGCATATTGTTTTCATATGAAATATTTGGCTATTAGTTTTATAGGCATCTTATAAAGAAAAATCAGTCTTTATCTTGCATTGGAGCGTGAAAAGTCAAACACGCAGTCGGAGAGAATAGTATTGTTATGCTGCCCTGACACATTGGGGAAGATGGATGATGTTTGTGATAAAAAAGGGTAGACCCATAGAGGCGAACCGAGGCCAAGATCCTCAAAAAGAGATGTACAAATTGGGAAGGTCGTTGAAAGAGATAAGAGAGAGCCTGCAGATAGCCTGGTCTGAGATATGAGAAAGAGGGACAACTAGGACTCTTTTGGGCTGGAGAGAGAGGTGGGGGGACAGGGGGGTGTAATATAATGGCAAACATGTATTGCGTTTGTGCTATATAACAGAAAACATGCATCGTGTTTGTGCTACATAACAGAGAACTTGTATCGTTTATGATGAACATACTTACGGGCGAGAACGAAACTAAGATTTGCGCAACTTATAAAGTCTATGAAAACTAAGCACAGTTGCTAGCAGTCCTTTACCTTTTATTTTTCAAGAATTCTCTAATCTGGTCGATGATGCGTTGTAGATCCTCTGATCCAACATGAGCCTCTGGTATATTTTGGATTTGAGACAATAAAGAACTCAGAATCTTTGTCATGTCCGGATTTCGTGAAATTGATACAAAAGCACGACATTGAAAGTTTGCCCCAAGCTTGTCATAGACCTGTTTGGCAAGAGTAGTCTTGCCTAACCCTCCATATCCAACAATAGAGGCCACTTTTGGCTGATGTGCTGATTCACTCTCCTCTGTTCTCAACCACTTAACAAGCTCATCTCTCGGTTCATTGATACCAACAAGTTCTGAAGCATCTTTATAGAGTGCAAGAAGTCGGGGGTCAACCGTTGCATTTCTAGACTTGGAGGAAGACTCATCAATCTTGTACCTTCATTGTAGATGACGAGATTGGATATAAGGAGTGAAAATTATAAGTGATTATATTTGATGGAATGTTCACCTCTCAATAAAAGTATAATAAACAGTTATAGTACTAAAAATTATTTACGTACCTTGCATATCTCTCACTGACCTCCATGATTTGGCTCTTGATGTCTTTGACATCCTTGGCGATCTTATGGCGGGTCTTGATGTTGGTGATCTTGCTCATGATTTTGCTGAAAAGCTCTCTGAAGCCATCAGAGTTGGCGCTGGGCTCATGGTCCACGAGTAGCATGAACTTGTCAATTTTATCCTCGATCTCATAGGACAGCTCCCGCACCGCATCAGCCCGAAGCTTTGCTTGGGGATCAGGTTGCTCCACATCTGCCATCGTGAGGAGGAAGGCTTGCATCGCCTCGAGTTCACTCTGCAGGAACTCTATGTCGCCACGGACATTCTTGAGCAGCTTGTACTCATCGGTCAGCATTCTGGTCAACTTTCCCAGAATAGATGTCATTGCCCCAGTGAATGAGCTCACCAAGAATCTTTCCATTATTGCTAGTCTCGTTCACCCAAGACTTGCAGATGAAATGGGTAACCAAGCGGTGTTGTGGACAGAAGAACAAGGTATCGGAAAATCAGAGACTAACCATCCGCCTCGCCTTCTTCCTCAAGCCGGATATGTCGTGAACACTGCAGAACTACAAGGAAAGTTCATCTATTTTTTCTTCGAATAGGAGAATGTATAGTAACCCAAATGGCGTGTACAAGTTTTATAACAAATTCAAGGTTTGGCTAGCGTACATGAAAAATGGCTAGGTTGTACAGAAGGTTAAAGGCTTTTGACGAATGTAAATTTTCATAAATTGGCTTATATGCTCCCAACAGTAAAAAAGAGAGGAAAAATAGCACCAACGAGATGGCTAAATTTTGATTTATCTGTTTAGCTCACTTAGTTTAGAATTTTAACATGCGATGCCAGAGACAGAGAGAGGAAATCTCTACTTTCTACCAAGCTGAGGTTGCCACTAACTTGGCACAGATTTGTACCCAAACCAAAAAGGAACTTGCGCTGGTTATGTAGTGCTTACCTTCTGAAACTCTCTGTCAGCTGTTGGTAAGTTACATCATCAGAGATGCAACGCAGGAGACTAGACTTAATCGGAGAGAAGTAGCACGCTGCCACGGAAATAAATCCTGGAGAAAAATTAGAAGAGCAGCACACTCAGCAGTCAGCCCAAGGTGGAGGAATCAAAGGCAAACAAGCAAGCAAAGCCGATGCAACAGCAAACCAGATCGGTCAGAGCTTTACCTTGCAAGTCTGAGAAGCTGTTCACTCACAGATCCATCCACCCACGGCGACCACCCAAGGTCAAGGGTTGGGGTCGGAGATGCGGAGGCGGTGTCGGCGGCGACGGAGGGAGGAGGATGAGAGCAAGTGAAATGAAACGCAATAATTGAGCGAGGGAGGGCAGAGATCCGACTATACTATTTCACATGTGAACCGCAATAATTAAGGGAACACGCACTATCCTCCCACAGGTTAAACTGTTTCACCTTTCACGTCTTCTGCTCTCAAAGCCTTCCCTGACCCTGAGGTGCATGCATGTATAGCTAGCCATGTGAAGCTAGCGTTTTCTCTCTCTCTAGCGTTTTCTCTCTCTCTTTAAACGGCCCAATGCCACGGAATGATGTTCCTTGCTAGATCGATTCTGCAGGAGCCGCAAAAAAAAAAAAAAAGGTGCAGTGGTAAGCTAAAATTAACCGAACGGTATATTGGAACACTGGGTTTGGGCACGCTCTCTCCCTCCCGCGTCGCTCCCGTGGGTGATGGGGAGGGAACCCTAGCCACCCCCGCCCCGCCTCCCTCTCCTCGCCGCCGCCGGATGGCGCCACCGGGCGAAGCCCGAGCGCTGGCGGCAGCGGGGCCCCTTCTGTCCCCTCACGCGGAGGATTCAGCGAGGGCCGAGGTGGCCGGCGAAGGCGCCACGCTGTGCGAGGGGCGCGGTTGTCTCGGCGGTGCTGTGGTGTGCCCGTGGCGGCCGTAGTTGCCGGTAGCGCGGGCTCGAGCCGATCGATGAAGGTGAGGTACGGCTAGGGCGATGTCGTGCGGCTACGGTGGCGGAGGTGTGCGGTGGGGGGCTGGCAACTGGCGACAGTCAGTGGCGGCACATCAAGACCACGCGACGGCGCAGCCCAATCTGGGTCGGCTAGACCCTGGTCTCTGCGCAAGGTGCTACTCCTCCGTGCTGGAAATATACCCTATATGCAATAATAATTGTATTATTTATTTTCACGTTTATAATTAAATGTTTATATTTTATGTTATAACCGCTACAGTTCTTAAATATGTGATTCAGAGGAAAACTCAAAAGCACGTGTAGAGTTATAAACAGTAAAATCTGATTCCTAGTCTTGTCTATAGGACTAGCTCAAGTGGTGCATGATGGTTATGTTTTCATGATGATATGCATAAGTTAGGTGTAACAACACTAGTGCATAACCGGGCTGTAGTCCCGGTTCGTAAGGCCCTTTAGTGCCGGTTCGTGTTGAACCGGCACTAAAGGGCCACCACGTGGCACGAGCACGCGCCGGGGGGCTGGGGGCTATTAGTCACGGTTGGTTACACCAACCGGAACTAAAAGGTCTATGGGTTTTGGTTTTATGATTTATTTTTCCTTTAATTTTGTGTTTTCCATTTAATTCTTTTTTATTTGCTGGTATTTTACGATACTACATATTGTACACATTATGCATATATATAAATAGAATTTCTCGTAGAACCGATCATATATATATATATAGTATTATATATATATATATTATAATATATTAATTATTATATATATTATATAATTCATCGAATGTCTCGCACGACCATTCACACATACACATGTATATATACAATTTGGTATATACAATTTCTCCTCTCAATTTGCAGATCATTACATGGAGGCATTAGGTCGATCTAGCTAGGTACGGGGTAATGGAATTCTCCTTTGGGATCTATGACCTAGTCGAGCAAAAATCCCGCTATTTCCTCTTGAATCGCTCGTACGCGATTCTCTGGTAGGAGCTTATCTCGCATGTTCCTCATCTTTAAAGAAGAGACCAAAATATGCATGTATTATTAGTTATGTGTATATATATATTAGATAATGATGTAAAAATTGTGAATAGTGTTCTGGCAAACGTACCCATCGGTTTCTATCATCTTTGCTCCTTTCGAACGCCATTATGCGAATATTCTCGCAAACGTAGTATGCACATAAATTAGTCCCCGGCACCTGCTTCAGGGTCTTTACGAGAATAGAATTCAATAAGATAATAATTAATCAAGCATGATAATGGTATTGAAACTAGAATTAAAGATATGTTAGCTAGCTAGTACTACTTAATTAATTACATTGGGTCGCACCCATGTCAGCTGTTCTTTCCATTGGCCTTTAACCTTTTTGATGAACTTTTCCCAAGCCCTACCCGCCGGCAAAGAAAATGAATAAAGGAGTTATTATTTAGTTGATATCAGGAAACGAACTAAAGAGGCCGACATAGTGCGATAATGATTGAAATTACCTGTCGAGCATCCCCTTCACGATTGAGTATTCTTTAGGTTCTTTAAGTAGTGAGTCCAGTACTTGAACTTTTCCCTCGTCAACTTCAATGATTAACAAGATCCAGTGAAAACTGCATGCACACACGTTTGTATTAAGCGGGCATATGCATAACTCATCAACTACACTTATTAACATCTAGTAAGCAAAAACAGAATTTGTAGTACAAGACATTGTCACTCACCCGAAGTTGTAAGGAAGTAGTATTTCTGGTTGGGTATTTAGTCGCACCAAGAACTCTAGCAAGGTTTTCTCTGTGTATGGTCGATCATATTCACGTGACCATGTCTCTTCATTAATGGTATTTGGGTCAATGAACCCAATGCCATAGCGTCCAGCATTTTTCATTTCATAGATCTTCATTCTGCATAATACCACAGAAAAGAATATAGTGAGGATAATTACAGTTAATGAACGAGCACTACAGCTAGCTAGAGACTTAACTTACAGAAAGAAATCACTTACAGACAATAGCAACTGACGATAGATTTGTCGAGTGCGTCTTGATTGAATAACTGAAACATTTCTTGAAACTCAACCCACAGATCTTTTTCATGGAAGTAATGCTCTGCCTTGACTTTCACCATGAGGGATTCTTTATCGGTAGTCTTGTCTTCTCTCATGTACCATTGATGCAATTCATATATTCTCGTTGAGAGACTCTTGACCTCCTCAGCCTTGACCATAGGTTCGCCGCGGACATATTTCCGTTTTAGTTCCCCCTCTTTAAACGTTTCGATGGGCTCGATGCCTAGGAGTTGTTCTACAGTGACACTGGCCTCTTCAGCCTGCCTTCTATGATCGTCGGTTATTACCAGCTGATCGGCGCCGGTACTCACATGTGTTGGTACAATGAGCGGGGGGATCGATTGCACCGCCTGTTCTCCCTGCTGGGGAACAGTTTTCCCGCTTTTTTTGGCAGCTGCTTGGCTGGAGCTCGAGCTCGACTCCTTTTTTTGTGCTCGATATGATTTCTTGATTTCGCGCTCATAGTCTGAGTCAACATGCTTCGGAGCTGGTGGTTGAGCCATACGAATAAAGTTGTCAATGCCATGCTCAGGTACTTTCTCCTTTGGCGGCGGGGCGGTTTCGGTCCAAAATGGGCCTTCACTTGGGCTCGCACTTCGATCTCGTTTTCCTCTTCGGTCAGGTCGTAAGGCTTACGAGGAAGTGGCTTGAGGCTTGGACCAAATTGGTATCTCTTGCCTCCTGTTGTACCGCTAGCCGCCGTAGCTGCGGCGCCTCTCTTCCGCTGTTGCTTAGGCGGCGGAGCCCGCTGAGGCGGCGGAGACGGCTGACACGGTGCTTGGCTTGGAGGAGGAGGACCGGGCTGACGTGGTGCCGGACTTGGAGGAGGAGGAGTGGGTTGACACGGTGCCAGACTTGGAGGAGGAGGAGTGGCCTGACGCGTTGGCGGACTTGGAGGAGCAGGACTCTGCTGAGGCGGTGGCTGACTTGGAGGAGCGGCAGTCTGCTGACGCGGTGGCAGACTTGGAGGATGAGCTGGCTGACGCGGTGTCGGTGGCCTTGGAAAGATGATGCAATCCTTTCTCCATAGAATGATACGATGTATGGCCTCTCCCAGTGTGCGCTCGTCGTCACCTCCAGGAATGTCAAGCTCTAGCCCCGAATATTGTGCCACCACTTCATCAACCGCGACACGAGCATAGCCAGCTGGAATCGGATTGCAATGTAAGGTTGCTTCAGGGGGATTTGTATAAGCAACGCCATCCGCCACCTTCATGGATATGTTCTTCATTTTAAAGTGTAGCTCACAATTAGTGTTATCCATGATGTCATCCACAGGGTATCTATCCAGTAGTGCCTCATCGCCCGGGGCGGAACCCACGCTGCTTCTCGGCATGGATGGGACGGTGCTAATCAATGCTGGATCCGCTAGCTGCTGCCGCTGCCGAGACCCCCTTTCCTGGCTAAGTGAGTCGATCTGCTGCTGCTGCCGCTGGAAAGCGAGTGCCAACTCCATGTTCCTTGATTCTAGGCCTTGAAGGCGGTCTGCTTCCTTCTTCCCCTGCTCCTCCTCCAGCTTCCTCTTCTTCTCCTCCTGCATCTTCTTTCTCGCACGGCTTCTGTAGTCGGCGTTCTAGTCCGCAAACCCCTCAAACCACGGAACAACGCCTTTGCCTCGTGTTCTTCCCGGGTGTTCAGGGTTCTTCAGGGCGCACGTAAGCTCGTCGTTCTCTCTGTTGGGCGTGAACACCCCCGTTCGAGCCTCTTCTATTGCAACAATTAAATCGAGGTCGGCTCCTTTAAGACTTACCCGCTCCAAAACCTGGCCTGTCTTTGGGTTCAACGTCCCCCCATGCGCATAGAACCAAGTCCTGGACCTGGGGGGCCAGCTCAATGTAACTGGAATGACCCCTGCATCCACCATCTATTGCTCAGCGAGATCCCACTTAGGCCGGGCCACCTCGTAGCTTATGGTGCCATATCTTTTTCGCGGCATTGATCTTGTTTATTCTCGACTGTTCCTGAGCTACTTTCGATTCCTTGAATTTCACAAAAGCGTCCCTGTGATCTCTTTGCTTCTCCAGTGTTCCCTTGAATTCTGGAGTCTTCTTTCCTCCTTCGACATACTTGTTCCATATAATTTTCTTGTGGTTGTTGAATGCTATCGTCATCTTCCTAAGAGCAGCATTCTTGACTTTCTCCACATCTGCATCTGTGAAATGATCTGGTAGGGTGAAATGTGACATGAGAGATTCCCAAAGCCGATCTTTTGCTCTTTGGTCGACAAAAGTAAGATCTGGACATTCCTTTGCTGGCTTTTTCCATTCTTGAATGGAGATCGGGATTTGGTCCTTCACAAGAACTCCGCGCTGATGAATGAACTTGCCCGCATTCTTCTTAGGCTCGCGCGGTTCGCCATTAGGTTTGATGGCATCGATGTTGTACTTTACGCCATCCTTCAACTTTTTGGCCAGGCCTCGCACTGTCCTGCTGCCTATAGAAGATTTGCTCGATCCGGAGCGCTGAAAGAAGAAAGATCGATTCGTTAATATATATATATATATATATATATATATATATATATATATATATATATATATATATATATATATATATATATGTATATATATATATATATATATATACAAAATCAATTAAAACATGTGATGATCACCAGATGCCTGCTTCTATAAATATACCTCGCCGGTATTTGTTATTTGAAGATCATCATAGTTCTGGACTTCATCTATTCGTTCGTCTTCATCCAATGTCATATCACCCTCCCCGGTATTGTTCAGATATTGTGAGCCGTCATCTTCTTCATTCTCATCTGGCCGGCTCGGGGAGCGTATGATCTCGAACAGGGCCTCTTCTCCTTCTCTGCCAGTATTGTCCGCCATAGCTTCTATTTAACTAATCCAGAAGAAATATAAAACAATTTAGTACGCATCTCGAATAATAGTAGATAATTGATATGCATCTCGAATAATAGTAGATAATAGATATGCATCTCGAAAGATAAAACTGAATCATAGTAGATAATATGCGCATCATCGAATATAATCTCGAATAATTGTCTCGAATATTATCGAATAATATAATCTCGAATACATCGTCTCGAATATCTCAAATACATCACTAGCTAATGCAGATCGAATACTATCGAATAATCTAGTTCACTCGCGGTGGACACCCAAAGAGAAGGAACCACCACAGGATCATAGCTCCAGTGAGATCTCTGAAGAACCTGCCAGGTATTGGAGAACCTGACGTCCAATGCAACCATGTAGCGACGGACGTGCTCGTCCTCCTCCCTGACACGGTGACGTACCATCTCCGCGGGGGACGCCAGCCTCCGCACCGAATGTGGCCCACGCGCCCGCCACCAAAGAAGCTCCGGGTCGACGACGGGACCCGGGTTCCTCACCAAGATGCGCGCCCCTGAAGGTAGCACCTCCCAGTGCCAGCCCGGTGGAGCCCATGTGACGCCCCCGACTCAATCGTGCACTAATCATACACGCAAACATGCACGATCAAGCACAGGGACTCACGGGAAGATATCACAACACAACTCTAACACAAATAAACGGAGATCCACAATATTACAGACCAGGGAACTTGATTGACTTTTGGCGAGTCCGGCGTTTAGCTTGATCAAGAATACGGATGGGATATTCTGGATAAGACAGATCTTCCCGTAATTCAAGCATTTCGTGATCCACAGATCGAATAGGATCCTTGAAGCAGCGACGAAGTTGGGATACATGAAAGACATCATGCACTTGAGAAAGATTTGGCGGCAATTGCAGCTAATATGCCACTTCTCCTCGACGGGCAAGAATACGGAATGGGCCAATGTAGCGAGGAGCTAACTTGCCTTTGATTCCGAACCGATGAGTGCCTTTCAACGGGGTGACGCGAAGGTAGGCTTGCTCGCCAGGTTGATAGACCATTTCCTGGTGCTTTCGGTCATAGTTGCTCTTCTGACGAGACTGAGCAGTTTTCAGATGTTCACGGACAATGCGGACTTGTTCCTCAGCTTGCTGAACAATGTCCGGTCCGACGAGTGAGCGTTCCCCAATTTCTGACCAATTCAGAGGGGTTCGACACTTACGTCCGTATAGAACTTCAAACGGTGCCATCTTCAAACTAGCTTGATAGCTATTGTTGTAAGAGAATTCGGCATATGAGAGAGATTCCTCCCACTTCTTACCGAAGGAGATGACGCAAGCTCGAAGCATATCTTCGAGGACTTGATTAACTCATTCGACTTGACCCTGAGACTGAGGGTGAAAAGCGATACTGAAGGACAGGTGAGTTCCCATAGCTTTTTGGAAACTATTCCAGAATCTGGAGGTGAAGAGGCTACCACGATCAGAACTGATCTCCAAGGGAACATCGTGGAGTGACACAATTCGGGAAACATACAAGTCTGCTAACTGACTAGCAGTGATTGTCTCCTTAACAGGCAGAAAGTGAGCAACCTTTGAGAATCGGTCAGTGACGACAAAAATAGCATCATGACCCTTCTGAGATCTAGGAAAACCAGTAATGAAATCCATTTGGACTTTGTCCCATTTCCATTCAGGAATATCAAGTGGTTGCAGAGTTCCAGCAGGCCTTTGATGTTCTGCTTTAATGCGGCGGCAAACATCACACTCAGAAACATAACGAGCAATGTCTCGCTTCATATTAGGCCACCAGTATCTCTGACAAATGTCACGGTACATCTTTGTGCTACCAGGATGAATAGACAGAGCAGTGTCATGAGCTTCTTTCATAACGTGTTCCCTCTCATCCTTGAACTTGGGTACGAAGAGACGGTGTTGGAAAAATAGGATCCCATCCTTATTGTAACACCCCGAGTGGTTAACTGCAGTAATCACGCTTTTGATTATGCCATGTCATCATGTTTAACAGTGCATGATCATCATTAGCATTATATTGCATTTCAACTCCTAAGTCAAAATCCAAATTTAAATGAAAGTGGAAAATAAAAGTTGTCCAGCATAAAAACTAAAATGTTCAATAAATAGCAAATATTCCAGAGACTATTCTAAAATTGAAACTACAAAAAATAAATTAATTAGGTGGTTCAAACTTTACCAAAACAGTAAGGATTAATGCATTTTGTTTATCATAAAAATTGTGTGAACTCAAATTGGCTCCAAACTAATTTTGACAGTGGTAGAGGATGCCTAGTATTTATTGGAACAATTGCCATGTTCTACAAAAATCATTTTGAGGCCTAACAATTTACTAAACAGGAGATATGAATAAATAAAAAAGAAAAAGACAAAAAGAAAACAAAAGAGAAAATTAAAAAAAAACCTGCTGGGCCGTGGCCCAGCTGGCCACCCACCAGGCCGGCCCAACCCCCCGGCCTATAACCCCCCAGGGGCACCCACCCCCGAAACCCTAGCCCCCACTCAATCCCCACTCTCTCCCCCACGCCCCTCCTCCCCCCCGACTGGATCGGGGCAGCGCCCCGCAGCCCACCTCACCGGCGCCGCCTCGCCGGACGCCTCCCGTCCCCGCCGCCACGCCAGCGCCCCTCGTCGAGGCCACCTCGCCGTCCCCGTCCCCCCTCCCGATCCAGGACGGGATCGGGGCCGAGTCGCCACAGACGCCGCGCCCGAGCGCCCGGTGCCATCGTCGCGTCGCCTCACCGCACGCTCGTCAGACGTCGCCTCCTCCCCTGCGCCGCGTCGTCCCCGTCCCCCACCACGAGCACCGCTGCCTGTTGGGGAACGTAGTAGTAAATCAAAATTTTCTACGCATCACCAAGATCAATCTATGGAGAGACTAGCAACGAGAGAGAGTGGAGTGCATCTTCATACCCTTGAAGATCGTGATGCGGAAGCGTTGCAAGAACGCGGTTGGAGGAGTCGTACACGCAGCGATTCAGATCGCGGTCGATTCCGATCTAAGCGCCGAACAACGGTGCCTCCGCGTTCAACACACGTGCAGCCCGGTGACGTCTCCCGCGCCTTGATCCAGCAAGGAGGAGGGAGAAGTTGGGGAAGACAACTCTAGCAGCACGACGGCGTGGTGGTGGAGCTTGTAGTTCTCCGGCAGGGCTTCGCCAAGCTCAACGGAGGAGGAGGGGGTGTTGGAGAGGGGGAGGGCTGCGCCTTGGATGAGGTCCTGCTGCCCTCCATCCTCCCCTCTATTTATAGGGCGAAGGGGGAAGGGGGCCGGCCCCTCTAGATGAGATCTAGAGGGGGGGCGGCGGCCAAGGGGAGGGGGCTTGCCCCCCAAGCCAAGGGGGGCGCCCCCTTTAGGGTTTCCCCCCAACCCTAGGCGCATGGGCCCTAAGGGGGGATGGCTCCCAACCCACTTAGGGGCTGGTTCCCTTCCACATACAGCCCATAGGGCCCTCCGGGGCAGGTGAACCCTCCCGGTGGACCCCCGGAACCCCTTCGGTGGTCCCGGTACAATACCGGCAAACCCCCGAATACGTCCGGTGACCGTATGATGACTTCCCATATATAAATCTTCACCTCCGGACCATTCCGGAACTCCTCATGACGTCCGGGATCTCATCCGGGACTCCGAACAACATTTGGTAACCACATACTATTTCCCATAACAACTCTAGCGTCACCGAACCTTAAGTGTGTAGACCCTACGGGTTCGGGAACCATGTAGACATGACCGAGACATCTCTCCGGCCAATAACCAACAGCGGGATCTGGATACCCATGTTGGCTCCCACATGTTCCACGATGATCTCATCGGATGAACCACGATGTCGAGGATTCAATCAATCCCGTACGCAATTCCCTTTGTCCATCGGTATGTTACTTGCCCGAGATTCGATCATCGGTATCCTTATACCTTGTTCAATCTCGTTACCAGCAAGTCTCTTTACTCGTTCCGTAACGCATGATCCGTGGCTAACTCCTTAGTCACATTGAGCTCATTACGATGATGCATTACCGAGTGGGCCCAGAGATACCTCTCCGTCATACGGAGTGACAAATCCCAGTCTCGATTCGTGCCAACCCAACAGACACTTTCGGAGATACCTGTAGTGCACCTTTATAGTCACCCAGTTAGGTTGTGACGTTTGATACACCCAAAGCATTCCTACGGTATCCGGGAGTTGCACAATCTCATGGTCTAAGGAAATGATACTTGACATTAGAAAGCTCTAGCGAACGAACTATACGATCTTGTGCTATGCTTAGGATTGGGTCTTGTCCATCACATCATTCTCCTAATGATGTGATCCCGTTATCAATGACATCCAATGTCCATGGTTAGGAAACCATAACCATCTATTGATCAATGAGCTAGTCAACTAGAGGCTTACTAGGGACATGCTGTGATCTATGTATTCACACATGTATTACGGTTTCCGGTTAATACAATTATAGCATGAACAATAGACAATTATCATGAACAAGGAAATATAATAATAACCACTTTGTTATTGCCTCTAGGGCATATTTCCAACAGTCTCCCACTTGCACTAGAGTCAATAATCTAGTTACATTGTGATGAATCGAACACCCATAGAGTTCTGGTGTTGATCATGTTTTGCTCGTGGAAGAGGTTTAGTCAATGGATCTGCGACATTCAGATCCGTATGCACTTTACAAATATCTATGTCTCCATCTTGAACATGTTCACGAATGGAGTTGAAGCGACGCTTGATATGCCTGGTCTTCTTGTGAAACCTGGGCTCCTTGGCAAGGGCAATAGCTCCAGTGTTGTCACAGAAGAGAGTCATTGGGCCCGACGCATTGGGAATAACTCCTAGGTCGGTGATGAACTCCTTCATCCAGACTGCTTCCTGTGCTGCCTCCGAGGCTGCTATGTACTCCGCTTCACATGTAGATCCCGCCACGACGCTTTGCTTGCAACTGCACCAGCTGACTGCCCCACCATTCAAAATATACACGTATCCGGTTTGTGACTTGGAGTCATCCAGATCTGTGTCGAAGCTAGCATCGACGTAACCCTTTACGACGAGCTCTTCATCACCTCCATAAACGGGAAACATATCCTTAGTCCTTTTCAGGTACCTCAGGATCTTCTTGACCGCTGTCCAGTGTTCCATGCCGGGATTACTTTGGTACCTCCATACCAAACTTACGGCGAGGTTCACATCAGGTCTGGTACACAGCATGGCATACATAATAGACCCTATGGCTGAGGCATAGGGGATGACACTCATCTTTTCTCTATCTTCTGCCGAGGTCGGGCATTGAGCCGTGCTCAATCTCACACCTTGCAATACAGGCAAGAACCCCTTCTTGGACTGATCCATATTGAACTTCTTCAATATCTTGTCAAGGTATGTGCTTTGCGAAAGACCAATGAGGCATCTCGATCTATCTCTATAGATCTTGATGCCTAATATGTAAGCAGCTTCTCCAAGGTCCTTCATTGAAAAACACTTATTCAAGTAGGCCTTTATGCTTTCCAAGAATTCTATATCATTTCCCATTAATAGTATGTCATCCACATATAATATGAGAAATGCTACAGAGCTCCCACTCACTTTCTTGTAAACACAGGCTTCTCCATAAGTCTATGTAAACCCAAACGCTTTGATCATCTCATCAAAGCGAATGTTCCAACTCCGAGATGCTTGCACCAGCCCATAGATTGAGCACTGGAGCTTGCATACCTTGTCAGCATTATTAGGATCGACAAAACCTTCCGGCTGCATCATATACAATTCTTCCTTAAGGAAACCATTAAGGAATGCCGTTTTGACGTCCATTTGCCATATCTCATAATCATAGAATGCGGCAATTGCTAACATGATTCAGACGAACTTCAGCTTCGCTACGGGTGAGAAGGTCTCATCGTAGTCAACCCCTTGAACTTGTCCATAACCCTTAGCGACAAGTCGAGCCTTATAGATGGTCACATTACCATCCGCGTCTGTCTTCTTCTTAAAGATCCATTTGTTCTCTATGGCTTGCCGATCATCGGGCAAGTCTATCAAAGTCCATACTTCGTTTTCATACATAGATCCTATCTCGGATTTCATGGCTTCAAGCCATTTGTTGGAATCCGGGCCCGCCATCGCTTCTTCATAGTTGAAAGGTTCACCGTTGTCTAACAACATGATTTCCAGGACAGGGTTGCCGTACCACTCTGGTGCGGAACGTGTCCTCGTGGACCTACGAAGTTCAGTAGCAACTTGATCCGAAGTTTCATGATCATCATCATTAACTTCCTCTCTAGTCGGTGCAGGCACCACAGAAACATCTTCCAGAGCTGCGCTACTCTCCGGTTCGAGAGGGGGTACCTCATCAAGTTCTACTTTCCTCCCACTTACTTCTTTCGAGAGAAACTCTTTCTCCAGAAAGGATCCATTCTTGGCAACAAAGATCTTGCCTTCGGATCTAAGGTAGAAGGTATACCCAATAGTTTCCTTAGGGTATCCTATGAAGACGCATTTTTCCGATTTGGGTTCGAGCTTTTCAGGTTGAAGTTTCTTGACATAAGCATCGCATCCCCAAACTTTCAGAAACGACAGCTTAGGTTTCTTCCCAAACCATAATTCATACGGTGTCGTCTCAACGGATTTCAACGGAGCCCTATTTAAAGTGAATGCGGCAGTCTCTAAAGCATAACCCCAAAATGATAGCGGTAGATCGCTAAGAGACATCATAGATCGCACCATATCTAATAGAGTGCGATTACGACGTTCAGACACACCATTACGCTGAGGTGTTCCAGGCGGCGTGAGTTGTGAAACAATTCCACATTTCCTTAAGTGCGTGCCAAATTCGTGACTCAAATATTCCCCTCCACGATCTGATCGTAAGAACTTTATTTTCCTGTCACGTTGATTCTCAACCTCACTCTGAAATTCCTTGAACTTTTCAAAGGTCTCAGACTTGTGTTTCATTAAGTAGACATACCCATATCTACTTAAGTCATCAGTGAGGGTGAGAACATAACGATAACCACCGTGAGCCTCAACGCTCATTGGACCGCACACATCAGTATGTATGATTTCCAATAAGTTGGTTGCTCGCTCCATTGTTCTGGAGAACGGACTCTTGGTCATTTTGCCTATGAGGCATGGTTCGCACGTGTCAAATGATTCATAATCAAGAGACTCCAAAAGTCCATCTGCATGGAGTTTCTTCATGCGTTTGACACCAATGTGACCAAGGCGGCAGTGCCACAAGTATGTGGGACTATCATTATCAACCTTACATCTTTTGGCATTCACACTATGAATATGTGTAACATCATGTTCGAGATTCAATAAAAATAAACCATTGACCAGCGGGGCATGACCATAAAACATATCTCTCATATAAATAGAACAACCATTATTCTCGGATTTAAATGAGTAGCCATCTCGCATCAAACGAGATCCTGATACAATGTTCATGCTCAAAGCTGGTACTAAATAACAATTATTGAGGTTTAAAACTAATCCCGTAGGCAGATGTAGAGGTAGCGTGCCGACGGCGATCAGATCGACCTTGGAACCATTCCCGACGCGCATCGTCACCTCGTCCTTCGCTAGTCTCCGCTTATTCCGCAGCTCCTGTTTTGAGTTACAAATATGAGCAACCGCACCGGTATCAAATACCCAGGAGCTACTACGAGCGCTGGTAAGGTACACATCAATAACATGTATATCACATATACCTTTGGTATTGCCGGCCTTCTTATCCGCTAAGTACTTGGGGCAGTTCCGCTTCCAGTGACCGTTTCCCTTGCAATAAAAGCATTCAGTCTCAGGCTTGGGTCCATTCTTTGGCTTCTTCCCGGTAGCTTGCTTACCGGGCGCGGCAACTCCCTTGCCGTCCTTCTTGAAGTTCTTTTTACCCTTGCCTTTCTTGAACTTAGTGGTTTTATTCACCATCAACACTTGATGTTCCTTTTTGATCTCCACCTCCGCTGATTTCAGCATTGAATATACCTCAGGAATGGTTTTTTCCATCCCCTGCATATTGAAGTTCATCACAAAGCTCTTGTAGCTAGGTGGAAGCGACTGAAGGATTCTGTCAACGACCGCGTCATCCGGGAGATTAACTCCCAGCTGAGACAAGCGGTTGTGCAACCCAGACATTTTGAGTATATGCTCGCTGACAGAACTATTCTCCTCCATCTTACAACTGTAGAACTTGTCGGAGACTTCATATCTCTCGACTCGGGCATGAGCTTGGAAAACTATTTTCAGCTCTTGGAACATCTCATATGCTCCGTGTTGCTCAAAACGCTTTTGGAGCCCCGGTTCTAAGCTGTAAAGCATGCCGCACTGAACCAGGGAGTAATCATCACTACGCGACTGCCAGGCGTTCATAACGTCTTGAGTTGCTGGGAAAACAGGTGCGTCACCTAGCGGTGCTTCAAGGACATATGCTTTCTTGGCAGCTATGAGGATGATCCTCAAGTTACGGACCCAGTCCGTGTAGTTACTACCATCGTCTTTCAGCTTGGTTTTCTCTAGGAACGCGTTGAAGTTGAGGGCAACATTAGCGTGGGCCATTTGATCTACAAGACATATTGCAAAGGTTTTAGACTAAGTTCATCTAATCAAATTATTCAATGATCTCCCACTCAGATAGACATCCCTCTAGTCATCTAAGTGATACATGATCCGAATCGACTAGGCCGTGTCCGATCATCACGTGAGACGGACTAGTCATCAACGGTGAACATCTCTATGTTGATCGTACCTTCTATACGACTCATGTTCGACCTTTCGGTCTTCCGTGTTCCGAGGCCATGTCTGTACATGCTAGGCTCGTCAAGTCAACCTAAGTGTTTTGCATGTGTAAATCTGGCTTACACCCATTGTATTCGAACGTTAGAATCTATCACACCCGATCATCACGTGGTGCTTCGAAACAACGAACCTTCGCAACGGTGCACAGTTAGGGGAAACACGTTCTTGAAATTTTAGCGAGGGATCATCTTATTTATGCTACCGTCGTTCTAAGCAAATAAGATGTAAACATGATAAACATCACATGCAAATCATAAAGTGACATGATATGGCCAATATCATCTTGCGCTTTTGATCTCCATCTTCGAGGCGCGGCATGGTCACCATCATCACCGGCATGACACCATGATCTCCATCATCGTGTCTTCATGAAGTTGTCTCGCCAACTATTACTTCTACTACTATGGCTAACGGTTAGCAATAAAGTAAAGTAAATACATGGCGTTTTCATTGACACGCAGGTCATACAATAAATTAAGACAACTCCTATGGCTCCTGCCGGTTGTCATACTCATCGACATGCAAGTCGTGATTCCTATTACAAGAACATGATCAATCTCATACATCACATATATCATTCCTCACATCCTTTTGGCCATATCACATCACACGGCATATGCTGCAAGAACAAGTTAGACGTCCTCTAATTGTTGTCGCAAATTTTTACGTGGCTGCTATAGGTTTCTAGCAAGAACGTTTCTTACCTATGCCAAAACCACAACGTGATATGCCAATTTCTATTTACCCTTCATAAGGACCCCTTTCATCGAATCCGATCCGACTAAAGTGGGAGAGACAGACACCCGCTAGCCACCTTATGCAACTAGTGCATGTCAGTCGGTGGAACCTGTCTCACGTAAGCGTACGTGTAAGGTCGGTCCGGGCCGCTTCATCCCACGATGCCGCCGAATCAAGATAAGACTAGTAACGGCAAGTAAATTGACAAAATCGACGCCCACAATAACTTGTGTTCTACTCGTGCATAGAAACTACGCATAGACCTAGCTCTGATACCACTGTTGGGGAACGTAGTAGTAAATCAAAATTTTCTATGCATCACCAAGATCAATCTATGGAGAGACTAGCAACGAGAGAGAGTGGAGTGCATCTTCATACCCTTGAAGATCGCGATGCGGAAGCGTTGCAAGAACGCGGTTAGAGGAGTCGTACACGCAGCGATTCAGATCGCGGTCGATTCCGATCTAAGCGCCGAACAACGGCGCCTCCGCGTTCAACACACGTGCAGCCCGGTGACGTCTCCCGCGCCTTGATCCAGCAAGGAGGAGGGAGAAGTTGGGGAAGACAACTCCAGCAGCACGACGGCGTGGTGGTGGAGCTTGCAGTTCTCCGGCAGGGCTTCGCCAAGCTCAACGGAGGAGGAGGGGGTGTTGGAGAGGGGGAGGGCTGCGCCTTGGATGAGGTCCTGCTGCCCTCCCTCCTTCCCTCTATTTATAGGGCGAAGGGGGAAGGGGGCCGGCCCCTCTAGATGAGATCTAGAGGGGGGGCAGCGGCCAAGGGGAGGGGGCTTGCCCCCCAAGCCAAGGGAGGCGCCCCCTTTAGGGTTTCCCCCCAACCCTAGGCGCATGGGCCCTAAGGGGGGATGGCGCCCAACCCACTTAGGGGCTGGTTCCCTTCCACATACAGCCCATAGGGCCCTCCGGGGCAGGTGGACCCTCCCGGTGGACCCCCGGAACCCCTTCGATGGTCCCTGTACAATACCGGCAAACCCCCGAATACTTCCGGTGACCGTATGATGACTTCCCATATATAAATCTTCACCTCCGGACCATTACGGAACTCCTCGTGACGTCCGGGATCTCATCCAGGACTCCGAACAACATTCGGTAACCACATACTATTTCCCATAACAACTCTAGCGTCACCGAACCTTAAGTGTGTAGACCCTACGGGTTCGGGAACCATGTAGACATGACCGAGACATCTCTCCGGCCAATAACCAACAGCGGGATCTGGATACCCATGTTGGCTCCCACATGTTCCACGATGATCTCATCGGATGAACCACGATGTCGAGGATTCAATCAATCCCGTACGCAATTCCCTTTGTCCATCGGTATGTTACTTGCCCGAGATTCGATCGTCGGTATCCTTATACCTTGTTCAATCTCATTACCGGCAAGTCTCTTTATGTAGGGTAACGCAGCAGAAAACAAAATTTTTCCGACCTACGCACCACCCCAGGACCACTATGGAGACTGCATACAAGGTTTGATCATTTTCGTTACCGACTCGTAGCGCAGCGGAAGTAGAGTCGATGACGATTGGCGGTGCAGATCCCCGCAGCTAGGATTTACAACCTCCCAACCGCGAGGATGTATACCCTCATCCGCCACCCGGACAGCCCTCCGGGAGGCGGTCGGACAGTCCCCCGGACGGTGTCGCGGACAGCCCTTCGGGAGGACCTTCGAAACTCGGACAACCCTTCCGGAGGACTCACAGAACTCGGACCGTCACTTGGACAGCCCTTCGGGAGGCACTCTCGAACAGCCCCTCGGGCACTAAGATCGAAACTACGACCTCTCTACAGAGTTGCACACATACGGTGTCATCTATCCGGCAGGGCTTCGCCGTCCAGAACTAGTTCCCACCGGAACCCAGACAGCCTTTCGGCTCTACGAAACTATTTCGCGGAGAGGGAGAGAAGAAGCCAGATCATTGCAATGGCATGTATATGTGAGAAAGAGTGAGTCTTTAGGCAGCCCCCTCCACCCCTATTTATAGGCCAAGCCCAAGGGTGGCTTCTCCAAGAAGCCAAGGGGAAAAATACCAAAGGACCCTCAAGGTGGCTTCTCCAAGAAGCCACCCAAAAAGCACTTTCACTATTCATGATGACATTTTTCAGCGTCCGTTCGAACTGAAAATATTTATGTGGGCTTAGAACATTTCCAGTACCCACTAAAATAATTTTCAACGCGTTCTGGAACAATTCCAGATTAGTGATTTTCATCTGCGAAAAGCATCTGAAGTGGTTCCGGCAGCTCCGGAACATTTCCGGTTTTTCTTCCAGAAAATTCCCAAAAGTTTCCAGAATGATTCTGGCACCCTCCAAGAATTATCGGGCATGTGCCGAAACCAATTTGACTTTATGGTATCCTCTGAAACAACTTTTCAGTTTCACCGGAACTCATCCGGTGACCTCTCTCTGCGGAACTTTTCCGCTGTCCGAAACTTTTTCGGTGTCCGAAACTTTTTCGGTGATTTTCTCTCAGACTCCCTGTCTAGTATTCAGCAGATAGATGACCCTTAAGCGTGTGACCCTATAGGTTCGGTGAAGTATAGACATGACCTGGAACCCCTTCCGATCAATGATCAACATCGGAGCCGTGGACACCCATATTGACCCCTATACCCACACGAATGAATATTCGAGTGAACCTCCAGTTGTCGTGTGCTATTCCTGTTGCTTCGCGATATGTTACAAATACCCGAGGTGAGACATGTTGGCATTCCCGTGGATCAACAACTTGTCCACTATGCTAGTTACCTCGTTACCGGTATTGTTCTCTTTTCTCGTTACCGTGTTCCGGCATCCCCGTGATCAAATCACGAAGTGTCTGGCCAGACGATGATGGATACCGTAACACCAAGAGGGCCCAGAGATATCTCTCCATCATCGGAGGAGCAAATCCCAATCTCGAGCTATCAAGTTACTTGACATACTTTTCCATGAACCCGTAAGCCGCCGTAATAGCCACCCATTTACGGATGACATTTAACAAACCCCAAAGTTCATGAAGCAAGTATGAAGAAACTCGATACTCTCATGGTCTAAGGAATTATGCAAACATTAACCATCTCTGTGTTATTAACGATTAACTCATGACGAATGTATCTCATAGCATAACATCAATCGGGTCGATTCAACACAAATGTTCTTATAACATTGTGCCCTCAAAGTTGCTGGCATAGACATGCCCATGATCAGGAAAACAGAACCATCATGCAACACTTGAGCCAGTCATAGAGGCTTGACTAGGAATACATTTTATCGTTTATTATCCCACACGTGCATATGAGTCTTCCTCCAAGCCTCGTTTTATTTGCAGACTCGAGAACCATAGCAGTTATAGCATGGAACATAAACCTAATTATGAACAGGGAGATAATCAATAATATTTATTATTGTCTCTAGGGCATATCTCCTACAGACTCCCACTTGCACTAGAGTCAATAATCTAGTTTAATGCTAATGCACATTGCACATGTGGCACACCGGTGTAAATATGCTTCGCTTGTGGTATAGCCTGAATGTCCAACGGATCTGACGACTTCAGCTCCGTGTGTATCTTTGCATATCCTCGCGTTTTCACGCTTTCACAAAATTCATATTTTGTGTGGACTTGGCTTGGTATATATGCGAATCACAGGTCGAACCTGGATTCCTCAGACTGAGTTATGGAGCAACTACTTGCAGTAGTGTCCCATTTACAAAAGCCATCTTGGAACCATACTAAGTTCATGAATGAACTATATGATTCAACATCTTGTTTGTCGCTTCGAAAGCGGCAATATACTTTGCCTCTGTTATAGAATTCGCCACAGTAACTTGTTTGGAACAATTTCCAACTAACTGTGCCACCATATTGTGTGTTACACAAAACCCTCAATTTAAATTGAAAATCGCATGGAGAAATGATGAAGGCTGCTTCGATGTAACCTTTTACATCGAACTCTTCATGATCTCCACTTGCGAGAAAACACGTCATCAGTGCTACTATAGTACTCAATGACCCTTTTTCACTGTTGTCCCATGATCAGTACTTTTGATCACTTTGGTATCTATACTCGCAACAACTTTGGAGTATTGGACATATCTGGTTGTTTTACATACCATGGAATACATGATTAATCCAAACACAAGAGTGTGTGGAATCTCCATCATGTATTTTGCTCATCAGTGTTTTGGGACACCGAGTCTTGCAAAAACTCTTTCCATGTGACTTCGGCAAGAATCACTCCTTGACGTTTTTAATGCTAAAAGGTTTTAGCATTTTGTCAATATGTATCTTTGCTCAGCCCCATTAGGTAAATCTATCTCCATAGATCATCATGCCTAATATAAAGGCTATTTAGCCCAAGCACTTCATCAAAAAACTATTTTTAAATGAAGTCCTAATTCGTGTCAAGAAATTTATTTCCAATTAACAATGTGTCAAGCACACAACGTTTCTAGAAATATTATTATGCTCCCACTTACTTTCTTGAATCATAAGCATCTTCGTTACCCATTGATGAAGTCAAACCCCTTTGACTATTTCATCAAAACACGAAGATTCCAACTCCATTTTGCTCTCTTCTGTCCATTGCTGGAACTCTGAAGTTTGCATACTTACTAGCATCCTTTGGATTGACAAAATACCTTGGACTGTAACACATGCAAGTCCTTGGTTTCATTTCCATCAGATGAAAATCCTTTTGTCATCCTTTGTTTCATATCTCATGATTGAAATATGTAATAATTGCTAGTTCAACCCGAACCGACTTTAAGCATCGCTACGATGAAACAACCTCATCGTAGTCAACTCCTTGAACTTGTTATTGCAACAAGTCGAGCTTTATGGATAAAACATTTTTATCCGTATCAGTTTTAAGTTCCATAAATATTCGTTAGACTCTAAGCCTTCCGAAAGGTGTATCAAGGTTTTAATCTTGAATCACTTATATGGAAACTAACTCGGGTTCTATTGGCATTTAGCCAATTCCGGAGTCAGGGCCCATCAACGCTTCCTTGTGTATCGTAGGTATACTGTTGTCTAACAACAATATCTCGTTTGTGCACCTGAGAGGTTTGCATGAGCCTTGCCTACGTGGTTCAGCTGCAAGTTCGACCGAAGTCCATACATTTTATTGTAGAGACTTCCGTATCAGTCGCAGTAGGAAACTCCGGAATCAATTCCAAGGTTCCTTTCCTTTGACCTGATGACGAAGATACTGTTTATCTCGTCGAGTTGCACTATTCTCCCACTCACCTTTTTGAAAGAACCATTTTCTTCAAAAAGCATACCGTTCTTTGTGGCAAACCTATTTGCCTCGGTATAGTGAGGGAGGAATACCCAATGACTTGGGATAACCTACAAAGTAGCACTTGCCTGATTTGGAATAGGTTTGTAACCTTTTACACAAGCCCCATATTCCAAATGTTAAGAAAAGATATAACATGGTTGGGCGTACCATACCATGGTGTCATTTCAACAGACCTGATGGAGCTCTTTTCAGTGTAAAAGCCGCAGTCTCTAAAGCATCACTCTTTAAAAGGGGTAATGGCAAATTTATTTATGTCATCTTTGATCTTACCATGTCATAAATGGTTCGATTACATCTTCACGGACTTTCCACTTGCAGTGGTGTTCCGGGAGGTGCAAGTTATGAAACCCCTTTCAGAACTCATCAGACATTCGCTAAACTTGTAACTCAAATATTCCTTTCTGCAATCGAATTGTAGAAACATAATTTTCTTATTACAATAACTTCTACTTCATATTTGATAACCTTTCGAATGATTTCAAAAGATCCAGACTTACATCTCATCAAGTAAATATCCACATATCAACTTGAGTCATTTTTGAAGATAGATAAATCCACTACTTGCAATAACATTTATTAAACTACATACATCAAAATGTATGATCACCAATAAGTTCTTTGCTCGTTCCTTATGGCCTGTGAACGGTATTTTAGTCACTAAACTTTTCGGAGGAAATTTGCAAGTGTTAGATGATTCAAAATCAAACGACTTCAAAATCCATCATAATGGAATTTATCCATGCGGGTTTCTCCAATGTGACTAAATGTAGTGCCACACTTATGTGGTATTCTCTTAGTCTTACGACATTTAGCGTCAGTGTTATGGATGTATCATATTACCATCAATATTCATAACATACATCCCATCGAGAATGGAAGCACGACCCTTCATGTTATTCATAATATTGAACAACAATTGTTCTTTTATGAACAACCCTTTTGCAACAAACATTTTGAAATGGGCTAGAGTGTATGAAACTCTAAAATGAATTATGAAAGTAAATCCAGAGGTAATGTATTATTATCAATATTCATAACATACATCTCATTCATAATGAAAGTATGGCCCTTATGTTATTCATAACATCGAACATCAAAAGTTCTCTTATGAACAACCTTCTTGCAAGATACCTTATGCAATGGGCTAGAGTTTGTGAAACTCTAAATGAATTATGAAAATAAATATAGACAGTAATACACCGATGGAAGGTATAGTAACATTTACTATGTTCCCTGTGTATACCTAAACCTCATTCCTGGCTAGTCTTTCAGGCCATAGTAGTTCTTACATCGAGTTGCAACAGAATGCAATCGAGCGGGTATCTTTGTGATTTAACTCACAATACCCAAGAATCAGTGATTAACAATTTAATCATAATTCCCAAGGACTATATCTTTGACCAGCCTTATATACATTAAAAACTTGTATGACATTCATACATGAGCTGGATATTCCAGTCTTCTTTCTTTTTGCCTTTATACTTCTAACAGTTTAACTTTCAGTATTTCTCCTACTCTCAGAAGAAGCACCCAACTTAAGAGTGGCGTTAGCCCCGGACTTCCTAGGTGTGTAAGTCACACTAACACCCTTCGGACACTTCCTTTCTCTTTAAGTTGTTGTTTTATTCACCTTTCATCATATGACAGGCGTTCTTCTGGATCCCTCTCTTATCGGTCTAATGCATAGTAAACTCCTTTACTAATAGTTTGCAAACAAACATTGCTTTGGATATCTCATATCTTTTAGCCTTTGTCTGTCTCTGAAAATGATTTTCAGATTCCATGAATATCACATAACTATCCAAACTTTCGAAGTTCGGGTCTTATGGAAGCAAACATATTGCACTTGACTGAAATGGAATTCCAGCTTTTGGATCGAAGGACGAGAGTCATATGATCCATAGCATAAGCGAGAGAATACCGAAAGTATGCGATAGGACAAAGTCCTTCTCGGCACTCTTGAGGACAATCCTCACACTACTTTACCAACCGTAAAGTTTTAATCAGATATTTAACAGCTATTCAATTTTAATAGGGAAGGTGGAAATGCGAGCCATAATTCTACAACTATTATGCAAACCACACTAAGACACTGTTCAAAATTAATTGCACTGAGAATTAATAGAATTAATTCTACAGTGCGCTCCCACTCAAATCAATATCTCTCATAATTGATTGTGAGTGATTCAAGATCCGCATTTCAATTCAACGCCATTGATGGTAGCATCACTGATGACGAAAATCTCAATCGGTAGGCAAACTTGCCAATCACATCTCTATGTGACTCTTGTTCATCTTTCGATGCGTGTGTTCCGAGCTCATGACTTTCATGCCTGAACATCAAGACAACCAAGTGATCTCGCTGCGAGGTCACGACTCACCCGCCTCACACTTCTCTAATCGTTCGTACCCATGGTAGCATGTGATACCCCGAAAAGTTAGGTGCCGTGACGGTGCTACACTTGGGAGAACACTAACTACTTGATATTTTGTGAGAGATCACCCTAATAAAAGCGACTACCGCGCAATCAAGAAGGGTGCATCATAAGGGATAAACATCTCAGGCAATTCATAATAGCATGATATGGTATAGCCCTTTCTGACGGAGAAGTCTTGTATTTCTTCGTCTTCGGCATTCGCGTCGGTGTTCACCTTCACGAAGATTGCCACCACCTTGTCGATGCACCAGATAATATTGCTATCTCTATAGCTAATAAAATAATGCATTACACAAGGTTGACACACAGGTCATTTAAAGTGCAATCATATGGCTCCAGCCATCATGCCGAATCATGACACGCAGGTCATGTTAATCAATTTACATCATATAGACATCTCATACATAATCAAATTATTATGAGTACTGCTATACCACATCATATGCACATGCAAACCCTCCTGCAAAACCAAGTTAGACGCCTCTAATTGGTTCATGCAAAATCCATTTTACGTGGCTTCTAAGGTTTCGAAACAAACCGAAGCTACCAACGTCCATCATCAAGTATGATAATTCAAGTCGCTAGATTAACAATGCGGGGTGTATGAAGCACGAGATAATAAAATCTTGAACCCCATACTAAACTTCGTCATACGCATGACCCCCATGCAGATCATATCTGCATTGCCCTTTTGTCTGCGAAATTTCATCTTTCTTTTAAACTACGGTGGAATTCAATGAACTGTTAGCACTTCGTTGATCAATCAGGATCGCGGATTGCCAGAACATTGAAACTCCACCATGCTGTTATCAAGATCAGAAATATGCAAATTCCAGGGAAGCAACAAGAACATCGGGTAACAGATTTCATCTACTACCCGCACAAATAATTTTCATAATAGAACTCATCTACTACCTAATTATATTGTGCAACACCCATACATCTCATGTATTCTAGATCGCAACCCGCATCTACGCATAGCACGGCTCATGATGCCACTGTAGGGTAACGCTGCAGAAAACAAAAAATTTCCGACCTACGCACCAGCCCAGGACCACTATGGAGACTGCATACAAGGTTTGATCATTTTCGTTACCGACTCGTAGCGCAGCGGAAGTAGAGTCGATGACGATTGGCGGTGCAGATCCCCGCAGCTAGGATTTACAACCTCCCAACCGCGAGGATGTATACCCTCATCCGCCACCCGGACAGCCCTCCGGGAGGCAGTCAGACAGTCCCCCGGACGGTGTCACGGACAGCCCTTCGGGAGGACCTTCGAAACTCGGACAACCCTTCGGGAGGACTCACAGAACTCGGACCGTCACTTGGACAGCCCTTCGGGAGGCACTCTCGAACAGCCCCTCGGGCACTAAGATCGAAACTACGACCTCTCTACAGAGTTGCACACATACGGTGTCATCTATCCGGCAGGGCTTCGCCGTCCAGAACTAGTTCCCACCGGAACCCAGACAGCCTTTCGGCTCTACGAAACTATTTCGCGGAGAGGGAGAGAAGAAGCCAGATCATTGCAATGGCATGTATATGTGAGAAAGAGTGAGTCTTTAGGCAGCCCCCTCCACCCCTATTTATAGGCCAAGCCCAAGGGTGGCTTCTCCAAGAAGCCAAGGGGAAAAATACCAAAGGACCCTCAAGGTGGCTTCTCCAAGAAGCCACACAAAAACACTTTCACTATTCATGACGACATTTTTCAGCGTCCGTTCGAACTGAAAATATTTATGTGGGCTTAGAACATTTCCAGTACCCACTAAAATAATTTTCAACGCGTTCTGGAACAATTCCAGATTAGTGATTTTCATCTGCGAAAAGCATCTGAAGTGGTTCCGGCAGCTCCGGAACATTTCCGGTTTTTCTTCCAGAAAATTCCCAAAAGTTTCCAGAATGATTCTGGCACCCTCCAAGAATTATCGGGCATGTGCCGAAACCAATTTGACTTTATGGTATCCTCTGAAACAACTTTTCAGTTTCACCGGAACTCATCCGGTGACCTCTCTCTGCGGAACTTTTCCGCTGTCCGAAACTTTTTCGGTGTCCGAAACTTTTTTGGTGATTTTCTCTCAGACTCCCTGTCTAGTATTCAGCAGATAGATGACCCTTAAGCGTGTGACCCTATAGGTTCGGTGAAGTATAGACATGACCTGGAACCCCTTCCGATCAATGATCAACATCGGAGCCGTGTACACCCATATTGACCCCTATACCCACACGAATGAATATTCGAGTGAACCTCCAGTTGTCGTGTGCTATTCCTGTTGCTTCGCGATATGTTACAAATACCCGAGGTGAGACATGTTGGCATTCCCGTGGATCAACAACTTGTCCACTATGCTAGTTACCTCGTTACCGGGATTGTTCTCTTTTCTCGTTACCGTGTTCCGGCATCCCCGTGATCAAATCACGAAGTGTCTGGCCAGACGATGATGGATACCGTAACACCAAGAGGGCCCAGAGATATCTCTCCATCGTCGGAGGAGCAAATCCCAATCTCGAGCTATCAAGTTACTTGACATACTTTTCCATGAACCCGTAAGCCGCCGTAATAGCCACCCATTTACGGATGACATTTAACAAACCCCAAAGTTCATGAAGCAAGTATGAAGAAACTCGATACTCTCATGGTCTAAGGAATTATGCAAACATTAACCATCTCTGTGTTATTAACCATTAACTCATGACGAATGTATCTCATAGCATAACATCAATCGGGTCGATTCAACACAAATGTTCTTATAACATTGTGCCCTCAAAGTTGCTGGCATAGACATGCCCATGATCAGGAAAACAGAACCATCATGCAACACTTGAGCCAGTCATAGAGGCTTGACTAGGAATACATTTTATCGTTTATTATCCCACACGTGCATATGAGTCTTCCTCCAAGCCTCGTTTTATTTGCAGACTCGAGAACCATAGCAGTTATAGCATGGAACATAAACCTAATTATGAACAGGGAGATAATCAATAATATTTATTATTGCCTCTAGGGCATATCTCCTACACTTTACTCGTTCCGTAACGCATGATCCGTGGCTAACTCCTTAGTCACATTGAGCTCATTACGATGATGCATTACCGAGTGGGCCCAGAGATACCTCTCCATCATACGGAGTGACAAATCCCAGTCTCGATTCGTGCCAACCCAACAGACACTTTCGGAGATACCTGTAGTGCACCTTTATAGTCACCTAGTTACGTTGTGACGTTTGATACACCCAAAGCATTCCTACGGTATCCGGGAGTTGCACAATCTCATGGTCTAAGGAAATGATACTTGACATTAGAAAGCTCTAGCGAACGAACTATACGATCTTGTGCTATGCTTAGGATTGGGTCTTGTCCATCACATCATTCTCCTAATGATGTGATCCCGTTATCAATGACATCCAATGTCCATGGTTAGGAAACCATAACCATCTATTGATCAACGAGCTAGTCAACTAGAGGCTTACTAGGGACATGCTGTGATCTATGTATTCACACATGTATTACGGTTTCCGGTTAATACAATTATAGCATGAACAATAGACAATTATCATGAACAAGGAAATATAATAATAACCACTTTATTATTGCCTCTAGGGCATATTTCCAACACTGCCGCCCCCCTACAGCTCGTGGTGAGCACCGCGCCGCCCGCGCCCCTCCTTTTCCCCTCGGCCACCGCCGGCTCGCCGCGCTCCGGCCTTGCGCGCGTCGCGCCCTGCGCCTCCTTCCCGCGCGCTACGCTGCTGCTTCGGCTTGCTGCAGCTCGAGCCGCCAACGTGCGCGCCCGCGCGGCCACAGCCGCGCCAGCTCGCCTCGTCGCCGCGCCCACAACTCCCCCCTCGCGCGCCCCGCATCCTCGCCGATTCGCGACTACCGCTGTGCCCGTCCGCTGCGGCCCCGCTTGCTGCTCGCCTGCGATCGCCGCGCCGCCGCCCTGCCCCCCTGGCTCCGCCTCGCCCGCTCCTGCCCGTCGCCGCGCGCCGCGCCCGTGGCCCGTTAGCCCGCGCCCCGCCACCCGCACGCCCGCGCCCGCATACCCCCGATGGGCCACTGCCCAGTGGGGCCCCCGCGCCCTGTGCCACAGACAGATGGGGCCCAGCCCTGAAACGATTTAAAAAAAAAGAGAAAGAAATAAAAATAAAAATAAAAATAAAAAAATTAATTAATTAGTTAATTAATTAAGTTAATTAACCCTGTTTAGATTAACCTAGTTTAATTAATTAGTTTAATTAATTAGTAATTAGTTAGCTAATCACTAATTAACCTAACAGTCTATGACAGGTGGGACCCACGTGTCAGATGACTGCTGACGTCAGCATGAGGTCATGCTGACGTCATCAACACTGTTTCGGATAATGTTTATTTTGCATAATTAATTAAATTCCAGAAATTAATAAAAACTTTAGAAAATCATATTAAATAATCCGTAACTCCGATGGAAAAACTTTGTACATGAAAGTTGTTCAGAACGACGAGACGAATTCGGATACGCGGTCCGTTCATCCGTCACGCGTCCCTATCTATCCGAACATGGAACCGTCCCCCTTCGGATCGTCTGTCCGATAATTCCAAAGTCCCGGGAAATATCGTCAGATATTCTCCCGCTCCGTCTGATACGTGTAGTACTGCATTAGACTACCCCTAGCACCGTGTATCGTATTTGTCATGCTCATGTTTGCTGTGTATTTATACCGTTTCCTCCCCCTCTTCTCTCTCGTTAGACCCCGACACCGACGTCGTCCCCGAGACCGACGCAGCTCCGGAGACTGACGCCACCTTTGACGACCTTGCCCTTGCCGCCGAGCAACCAGGCAAGCCCCCCCTTTGATCATCCCGATATCGCCCATTCTAATTTCTCATGCTTGCATTAGAATTGCTGCTGCTACTGCTTTACCTATTCTGATGCATAGCCTGTTTACTGTAACCTGCTGTTGATAATTACCTGCATATCCTAAACTGGTTAGTATAGGCTGGGTAGAGACCTATCAGTGACCCCACTTATCCCGATTGCCCCGCTGGATTATCCGAAGACCCGATCAACGGGAATTGAAGACCAGGCCCCGACACCGCACATCACCCCCCCTTAGTTGTAACGACACTGCAGCGTTACTATCGAGTGCCGAGGGTGAAACCTTTTGTAGCACTTCTGATGTTAACTCTGTAGAGTAGCTATTCGGTCGTGGTCATCGAGGGTGATTCCTCCTTCATCGCTTCCGATAACGACGCCGTCATACAACACCTCAAGTGTGAACCCAGCGAGGGTGATTCCTCCGAGTTCACCTTGACGGATACATTGAGTAGGAATCCAACGAGGGTGATACCTCGGATTCCCCTGATGTTATGGACACACGGATACTTGGACTGTATTGTTGTTACTTGGAAAGGCGGGTCGACCCTGAGGGGTACCCGCGTGCGCCTAAGTGGCGAGTGTTGTGAAGACGGGTTGCTTGTATGGTGCCCGAGTGATGAATATGAGGCGTGGCCGGGCATTCTTAACCCTTGCAGTAAGTCCTCGAGACGGGGCGACGGGGTCACATCTTTCGTGAGTCTCTGCTCGTTACCGCAAGCCCAAGGTACTAACGATTTGGATATTTGATCCGAGCAGGCCTCTGGCCTAATAGCACTAACCATCACGTGGGCATAGTATGGGCGTTCTGCATCGTATGCATCAGCCGAAAGCTCTGTCAGACGTCTAGTTCAGCATGGCAGCACGGACGGACCGGCGCCTTCCTGTAGTGTTGGTGCCTGGCTTCACCGTGTGCGCAACGACCCGGAGGGCGAGGGGCGATGGCCAAGACCCCCTTGCGCTTAGGATGTAGACCGGCGGGGACCTCTCTGCTGAGCTGTAGGTAGGGTTGCGGTGTGTTGTTTGGCCGAGGCCGGGCATGACCCAAGAAAGTGTGTCCGGTCGGAGTTAATCGAGCGTGTTGGGTAAGTTAGTGCACCCCTGCAGGGAAGAAAACTTCTATCGATAGCCTGTCCTACGGTAACGGACACTCGAAGTTGTATCCTGGTTGATACAATTTAGAACTGGATACTTGGATACTATGGCTCTGGGATTGCTTCTCGCAGGGAGTCGAGAAGGGATCTCAGGACGAGGTTGATGACTGTATGGCTCTGGGATTGCTTTCTCGCAGGGAGTCGAGAAAGGATCTCTGGGTGAGGTTGAGACTTAATGATACTGCTACATTATATTGTACTGTCTACGCTCTTCTAATGCTGCAAGACCGCTGAAGATGCTAGTCTTCGATAGGACTAGGCCTCCTCTCTATTCTGGCATTTCTGCAGCCCAGTCCACTTATACAGCCTCCCTTTGAAAATGTTGCATATGTAGTGTAGATCCTTGCTTGCTGAGTACTTCTGAGTACTCACGGTTGCTTTGTTTTCCTTTTCTCCCCATATTAGTTTGACGTGACCAAGATAACGGAGCCCCTGAGACAGATGCCCCGTTGATCGACTACTACTACTACTCAGAGGATGGTTACTACTACGAGTTGACTGACGACCAGGAGTAGGATCGGAGGGTCCCAGGCAGGAGGCTTACGCCTTTCGATCGTAGTGTTTTATTTTGCCCCGCCTTTCTAAAGGCCTTTCTGTTTCTGTTTCATATCTGTACTCAGATATCTGATGCTTCCGCTGACGCTTGTTTGCAAGCTTATGTATTCGAGCCCTCGAGGCCCCTGGCTTGTAATATAAAGCTTGTATGACTTTATTTATGTTTTAGAGTTGTGTTGTGATATCTTCCCGTGAGTCCTTAGACTTGATCGTGTGCATTTGCGTGTATGATTAGTGCACGATTGAGCCGGGGGCGTCACACTTATCAAGATGGAATTCCGACGGCTTTCCTTTTTCGAGGTATCTCTTAATCCTTTCAACTTCAGAGTCATACCGTTGCGTAGTCTTAATGCTGTGGTATAAATCTGGTTCCACAACCAGGGTATTGAGATAACCCTGTGGAACAATATGGAGGTTCAATTTGCGAAGCTCTTCATGGAGAAGATGTTGCGTTTCCTAAACCATATGGTTGCTGCAATAAGCCTTGCGACTCAAAGCATCGGCCATTACATTAGCCTTGCCAGGGGTATATGAGATATTCATATCATAAATCGGCAATTGTCTCAAGCCATCTTTGTTGACGAAGGTTCAGATCTGGTTAAGTATATAGATACTTCAAACTCTGATGATCCGTGTATATCTCGCATCGGTTTCCAAGAAGGTAATGTCGCCATAGCTTCAGGGCATAAATAACCGCAGAAAGTTCAAGATCATGCACTGGATAATTTTCTTCATGAAGACGCAATTGTCGAGAGGCATAAGCAATCACTTTGCGCTCTTCTATTAGGACACAGCCTAATCCTTGACGAGATGCATCACAGTATATCACGAAATCCTTTCGGGAATCCGGGGGTGCTAGCACTGGGGTAGATGTTAACTTATCTTTTAGTGTCTGAAAGCTTTCTTGACATTTTTCTATCCACTCAAATTTAACACCTTTGTGGAGCAGATTCATCAATGGTTTTGCAATCTTGGAAAAATTCTCAACGAATCGACGGCAATAACTAGTGAGTCCAAGAAAACTTCTGACTTGCTTGACATTCTTCGGGGGAGTCCAATCAAGAATAGCCTGAACTCGCTCGGGGTTAACAGCAATGCCATTCTTGGAAATCACATGACCAAGGTAGGTCACTTCAGATAACCAGAACTCACACTTGGAGAATTTAGCATACAACTGATGTTCTCGTAGCTTCTCCAATACAAGCCAAAGATGTTCATCATGTTCTTCTTCATTCTTGGAATATATAAGGATATCATCCAAATAAACCACGACGAATTTGTCGAGGTAATCCATGAAGATATAGTTCATCAACCGGGAGAAGGTTGCTAGAGCATTTGTTAAGCCAAATGACATAACGGTGTACTCATAAGAGCCATATCGAGTAACAAAGGCAGTCTTCGGAATATCCTCTTCGCGAACACGGATCTGATGATAACCCAACCTCAAGTCGAGTTTCGAGAAGATAGAGGATCCAGCAAGCTGATCATAAAGATCATTGATCCGGGGTAGTGGGTATTTATTCTGGATTGTGGCTTGGTTAATGGGCCGGTAATCCTGAACCAATCGGTTAGTTCCATCCTTCTTCCTAACTAAGAGTGAAGGTGCTCCCCAAGCAGAGGAACTGGGGCGGATGAAACCCTTCTTAAGTGACTTGTCGATTTCTTCCTTAAGCTCGAGAAGGTGGTGCGGAGGCATCTTATAAGGAAGCTTTGCAATAGGGGTGGTGCTAGGCTTCAAGTCGATGACAAACTCGACAGCTCTAACCGGGGGTATTCCTGGAAGTTCTTCCGGAAAGACGTCCGAAAAATCTCAAACGACAGGAACGTTCTCGATCCCTTCCAGAGGTGAGGCATTCAGAGCATATATCTGAGCTTCAGCATCCCGTGTAATGCGGGCAGTATAATTCACTATCTCGTCGGAGGGGTGAAGAAGTTGGACGACTTTAGTGGCACAATTGATCGAAGCAATGTGAGCTTTCAACCAATCCATTCCGAGTATGAGGTCTATGGTGGAAGACTTCAAGACGATGGGTGAGGCAAGGAATTCCAACCCTTTAATTTGAACGGTAACGTCAGGTGCTATCACGTCAGCATGACAATGACCTCCGGGAGTTTTAACGACTAACGGAGTATGCATCTTCTCATACCGAATGCCATGCATGAATGCAAATTTTCCAGAGATGAATGAATGTGATGCTCCTGAATCAAATAAAATAGAAGCAGGTACTGAGTTAACGAGAAGGGTACCCATCACAGTAGCAGGTTGATCCTGAACTTCTTCAATATCAATGTTGTAAGCGTGTCCACGACCATGTGCAGCAGACCCAGTATTATAGTTGCGGGCCTGATTGTTGCCACATCCATTGCCACGGCCAGTACGAGGAAAAGCCAACTGATTCTGAGTCTGGCGGTAGTCTTTAGCAAGGTGACCTGGTTTGCGGCACTTAAAACACAGACCATCTTTAGGACGAAGAGGAGCATTGTGTTGAATAGCTTGAGCTCTTGGCTGCCTCGGTGGTGGAGGAGGCAGATGTGGTGCAGTATAGTTGTTCTTTGGCGCAGGGGCATTTGGACGGAACATGTTGTTGGGAATCCAGACTCGACGCTTCTGTGCTGAGCCCGAAGATGAGCCAGCATCACGATAGCGCTTCTGCAAGTCCTTGTGCTTCATCTGAGCGGTCTCAAGCAGAATAGCCTTGTTCACAAGAGTAGAAAAGTCGTTGAAGTCTTGAGCAGCAAGTGCAAGCTCGAGGTCTGGGTGGAGTCCATTATGGAACTTCTCTTGTCTATGAGCATCCGTGGTGATGTCTTCTTCAGCATAGTGGGAGAGGTCAAGAAATTCCCGCTAATAAGCTTCGACAGTCTTGTTGCCCTGAGTGAGGTTGCGGAACTGGGTCTTCATCCGGTCCATAATTCCTTGAGGAATATAACGGGCATGGAAAGCAGCCTGGAACTCAGGCCAGGTAACTACTGTTCCAACGGGAAGTGTACGCTTGTGGGTATCCCACCATTGAGTAGCGGGCCCCTTTAGGAAAAAGGTTGCGAAGGTGACGAAGTTGGCAGGGGCGACATTAGCAGACTCCATCTCGTGAGTGATGTTGCGGAGCCAGTCATCAGCATACAGTGGTTTGTTAGAGTTGCGGAACTGAGTGGGGTTGAGTCGCATAAACTCTGCCAAAGTTATTGAAGGACGGTTCTGGTTGTTCTGATGCGGAAACTGAGCCATGATCCCAGTCATGAACTGACGGTTGAGCTCGAATTGTTGCATCATAGCTGCCATATAGTCTGGCGGTGGTGGACGTTCAATGGCACGAGCACGACCACCTGGTCTAACCATCCTGCTAAATATCAACAGGGGGTAGTTTAGTAAAAGCAATTGCGAGTGTTTAGCGACAAGCATAATGTAACTCGACAACAATTAAGCAGTGTAACAGATACAAAACATTAGTCAATTAAGACATACAGATCCATACACAGAGTCGGGTACATACGGACAGCATAACAGCGCAAATTTAGAACTAGACATACCAGGCGGCGCACGGGCACGCGGTAAGGAAGTACACAACGAGACATAGCAAAGTCTACATCAACGTCGGGGAAAACCACTGAAACGGGGTAACTGCGAGTGCGGACGACGAATATTCGTTGCGGTAGGATCCTGCGCTCCATGTGCACTCTGATGCAGAACCCGGTCTCGAGCTCTAAGAAGAGGTCCGCGTGTTGGTGTGTGACCTCCAACAGCAGGCCAATCAATACCAGCATACATCTGAGTCCTGCGCGGATAAAGGATGTGCTCCGAATGTATCCCTGCACGAACAGCGGGCAGCAACTATGTCATAGCATCGTAGAGACGTGCTCGAGTGGAAACCAACTCGATGGCAAGAGCCCGAATAGTGCGATCCGGAGCCTGAGTGCACTGAATCAGAACGCGTGGGTCGTAGCGATGAGGCTCGTACGGGGCACAGATAGCTGTGTAGTATCCAGTAGCATCTCCAGCAGGGGCATAAGGAATGTATCGAAACTCAGAGTCATCCAAGATACTGCTGAACCCTCCTCGGAGACGTGCGACAGCAGAGTAGGCAGCATCATGGACTGCCATCTCAATCGTCACGCCGATACCGTGGAAAAGGTGCAGCTCCGTGTCTGAGTCATCTTGCTGATCATAGATACGAACATCAGCATGGTACTGCTCCTGGTTGAACTCGCGGTAATCCTCGTAGACCATGTACTCGGGGTACCAGCGGTAGCCAAGTCTGGCCAGGAGGGCGATCAGGACAGCTAAAAAACCAGGGACATCACGAGCCCAAGTACGAAGCACAAGCTGCATCATAGGACGTGGTGGAAACAAACGATCCATCTGAAATAGAGGAAATTCAGGATTGTCAAATGACAATGAGAAGTTTAATACAACTCTGAGAGAAAGGTTAAACAAAACAATGGAAAGGAAAATGATTATCAGACTAATCAGATCAATGACAGGGAAATCGCACAGATATCCAGCTCTCCGGGTAGACGGGATTTACGAGATCCTAGGTGTCGGCGTTAGTAAATTCATTTAACCCGAATAGAAGAGAGATCAGAGTCCTAGAGTATAGACGAGGAATAAAAGATCCTAATACCACCCAGTTGGCGACGTGGGCCCGTAAGCCACACAGCCAAGTTAGTAAATTAGTTTTTCGATGTCTAGACTCAACTTCGGACAAGGAATTGGAAGGGGCTTCCTATAAGCAGTCGGCTCTGATACCAACTTGTGACGCCCCCGACTCAATCGTGCACTAATCATACACGCAAACATGCACGATTAAGCACAGGGACTCATAGGAAGATATCACAACACAACTCTAACACAAATAAACGGAGATCCACAATATTACAGACTAGGGATCACGAAGATCCGAATACATAAGTCAGTCATACAAATAATATCTGAGTACAGACATAGTTAGACAAGTTCTGCATTAAGAAGGCTAGCACAAACAACGACTCTAGATCGAAAGGCGTAGGCCTTCTGCCTGGGAGCCTCCGATCCTACTCCTGGTCGGCTGGCTCGATCTAGTAGTATGTGCCGTCGGGACCCTCCTGGTAGTAAGCTCCTGAGGTGGCATCTGACTCCGGGGCTCCATCGTCTGATGTATCATCAAAGTGGGGTATGGGGAAAAAGAAGTAACAAAGCAACCGTGAGTACTCATCCGAAGTACTCAGCAAGCAAGGATCTACACTACATATGTAACGTTATCAAAGAGGAAAGGCTGTATATGTGGACTGGGCTGCAGAAATGCCAGAATAGAGAAAAGGTCTAGTCCTATCGAAGACTAGCATCTTCACGAAGCCACCATCTTGCAGCAATAGAAGAGAGTAGAATAGCATTTTGTTAAACAAACATGTTGAAGCAAGCCTAGAGATCCTTCCTCGACTCC
The DNA here is from genome assembly GCA_011799875.1 of Thinopyrum elongatum. Classification (NCBI taxonomy): domain Eukaryota; kingdom Viridiplantae; phylum Streptophyta; class Magnoliopsida; order Poales; family Poaceae; genus Thinopyrum; species Thinopyrum elongatum. The sequence continues at coordinate 8,953,431 of CM022299.1, forward strand.
CTGCGAGAAAGCGATCCCGAAGCTTCAATTAAGTAGTAAGTATCTAGTTCAAGTAGTAGATCGGGATACACAAACTGAGCGTCCTTTACCGTAGGACCGGCTATTGATAGATTATTCTTCCCTGCAGGGGTGCACTACTGTTACCCAACACGCTCGATCACCTCTGGCCAGACACACTTGCTGGGTAATGCCCGGCCTCGGGAGATCAACACGAAGCAGCGCCCTACCTAGGCTTAGCAGAGAGGTCAGCACGCCGGACTAACCTATGCACCCAGAGGTCTTGGGCCATCACCCTGGGCACCCTGCGCGTTGCGAGACTGGCCGGGGTGCAGGCGCGACACTGAACTTGTCAGTGAAGTATCCAGCCCATTCCCGACAATCAGCCCGCACGGTGAACCGTGACGTCTGAAGAGCTTTCGGGAGAAACGTACATCGCAGAGGGCCCCATAACCATTATCCTGTGTGGTAGTAGTGCGTAAAGGGCATGACGACCCACTCAGATCAAACACCCAAATTCGATATGCTCATTTAGTAACACGCGGAGACAATCAGAGTTTCTGAAGCTCCACCACAATATCACACTCGAGTGCCCTTCCAGCACACCCGACATCATAGATCCCCTGCGGGTACCCATCAGGGTCGACCCGCCTGTAGCGAAGGTATAAGTAACCGTGTGGTCATCACATCAAGGGGGAAACCCCCAGGAATCACCCTCGGTGGATTCCACTCGACGAAATCATCAGGGTGAACGTATGAGGCATCACCCTCGAGGTTCACACTGAGGGGTTGCACGACAGAGTCATATCGGAAGTGGAGAAGGAGGAATCACCCTCGATGACCACGACCGAACAGCTACACTGCAGAGTTTTATCAGGAGTGCGTTACGAGGTATCACCCTCGGCACTTGATAGTTACTTTGCAGAGTCGTACAACTAAGGGGGGGAAAGGTGATGTGTCGGTCTCTCATCGTCGATCACGTTGATCGAGTAGTCGATGATGAAGCAGAGGCAACAAGGGTAAGGTGGTGGGGGTCACTGATGGTTCACAACCAACCTATACTAAGCAGTTTAACATAGGCAGGTAAGGTAACAATAAACAGGTTACAAAAGCAGGCTATGCATCAGAATAGGAGCAAAACATTAATAGTAGCAAAATCTAATGCAAGCAGGAGAAATGAAATGGGCGATATCTGGATGCTCAAGGGGGGGGGGGGGGGGGGCTTGCCTGGTTGCTCTGGCAAGAAGGAGGGGTCGTCAACGGGCTGCTCGTCTGGAGCGTAGTCGTACCCAGCTGCAACTTCGTCGGTCTCGGCGTCTATCGAGAGAGAAGGAGGGGGAGAGAAACAATAAATTCACGGCAAAAATGCAAACAATATGTATGACATGCCTAAATGCTATGCAGAGGTGTTCTACTGCCTAACTAAATGATTCAGTTAATTTATGAATTTATTCGGATTTATTTTATTAAAGTTGAGCACTATTCATTTATTGAAATCGGTCTAAAAGTTTCATGTTCATCTAGCTAGGGCATCTGACAGGAATACGGAGGGCGTATTCAGGCTCGTATCGAAATTCTGAGCAACTTTCATATATAAATTATTTTCATTGGAGTTACGGATTATTTTATATGATTTTCTAAAGATTTAATTATTTTCTGAATTTAAATATTTATTTAAATCAACATTATCCAGAACAGTATCAGATGACGTCAGCATGACATCATGCTGACATCAGCAGTCAACAGTGCAGTTGAATGGGTCAAACTGACGTGTGGGTCCCACCTGTCAGTGTCTGTTTAGTCTAATTAGGGTTTAATTAATCTAATTACAGTTTAATTAAACTAACTAATTAATTAGATTAACTAAACAGAGTTAATTAACTTAATTAATTCACTAATTAATTAATTAATTAATTATTAATTTTATTAAATCATTTTCATTATTATTTTTTATTAAACGTTCTGTGGGGCTGGGCCCCGCCTATCAGTGGTGCAGGGGCATCGGGCCCATTCGTCAGTGGCCCATAGGCCATTAGCGGGCGCGCGGGCACGCGGGCGCGGCCATGCGGGGCTGGCCCCGGACGCGGCCAGTGGCGCGGACGCCGGCAACGGGCGCGGCCGGAGCAAGCACGGCGCGGCCCAGGGCACTGGGCAGGGCGCACGGGGCGCGGCTTGGTGGCGCGCAGGCGCGAGGAGGCGGTGGAATGCGCGGGAGGAGCGGCCGAGCGGGAGGTAGGCTGCGGGTGGGCGTGCGCGCAGGCGGGCGCGGCAAAGGGCAGTCCAGGGCGTGCGGGAGCGCGGTGGTGGGCGCGCGCGACAGCGCGTGGCGCGGCACGGAGGGAGCAGGGGCGTGCGCGCGCGGGGCGAGCAGCGAGCGCGATGCAGCGAAGCAGGGCCGGCGCGTCGCGCGGCTTGCGGCGGCGAGCACTGCGGGTCTGGCGAGCGACGCAGGAGGACGGGCCACAACGCGGCTTGGTGCACGCGCGGGGATCGGGCGGTGACCGAGGGGAGAGAGAGGGGCGGGGCGATGGAGGCCGTGGCCTCACCGTACGTTGACGGGGAGAGGGGCGGCGAGGCTCGGGGTCGGCCGGCGAGGGAGAGGCGGGGAAGGGCAGTCCGGCGACGGGGACGAGGTGGCGACGGCGTCGGGCGCAGGGTCGGGCGCGGGGCAGCGCCTGATCTGGATCGGGAGGGGGGAAATGGAGCGAAGTGGGGGGTTAGGGTTACTGTGGCAGGGAGGGGCATGCCATATAGGCCAGGGAGGCGAGGGAGTGGGCCGGCCGGCTGGGCTGTGGCCCAGTTGGTCGGGGGGGGGGGGGCTTGTTTTTCTTTTGATTTTGTTTTATTTTCTTTTTCTTATTTCTTTTCTCATATTTTTCTGTTTTGCAAATAGTCAGGCCTTCAAATGATTTTTACAAAATTAGTGACCTAGCTCATAATTAGCAGTGCACTATACCCTATCACCAAAAACTAGTTTGGGCAAAACATAATTTCATATTTAACTTAGATCAAATAAAATGTTATCAAATATTGTCTTTAGTCACTGTTTGAGGATGTTTGAGTCACTTACCCAATTCCAAAAATGTTGGTTTCAATTTTAGAATTGTCTCTAGAATATTGGTTATCTAATGAACATTTTAGTTTCTGTGTTTGAATATCTTTTATTTTCCACTTGAATTTAATTGAAGTTTGAACTAGGAGTTGAAATGCAATATGATGCAAATGATTATTATGCACAGTTAATCATGCTGACTTGTCATTATCAAAAGTGATTACTGTGGCTAATGACATGGGGTGTTACAGCCCAGTCCCGGACATGGTGCCTCTGAAGCAGGACGTCGTCGCGAACGGGTCGACGACGAGGATGCGGGCCTGGCATCCTTGACGTCGAGAACAAATTCTATGCAAATATGTAACATTTTTTAAATGTTTGGCTACGAATATGATTCAGAATCATAACGGATTCTCTTAACCTTTAAGGGATTTAACAAAATGGCGCCATTCTGGATGCGCAGAAAATGGTCCATATTTTTCCTGATCTTATCTACCCTTCTATATGTCACGTTGTCTAGTATCAAAGGATTCAAGAAAACCATGGCTTCATCATTAGCCGGAAGTAACAGGCGCATAATGGTATGAAGCTCTCCAAATTGTTTTGGAACGGAGTCCCGGATAGGATAATTAGCTTTTTGGTATGAAGTTCAGCAAAAGCCTTCCGAATATCGCTATTTGGATGGTCTTTGCTGAAATTCGTACCAAAAAGCGAATTATTCTATCCGGAACTCCGTTCCAAAACTACTTTGAAGAGCTTCGTAGCATCATACGCTTGTTACTTCTGGCTAATGATGAAGCCATGGATTTCTTCAATACTTTGACAGACAACGTGACATATAGAAGAATATATATATAGATGAGATCAGAAAAAAAAATAGATCAATTTGTGCACATCCATAATGGGGGCATTCTTTGATCATATATATTTCACTAGATCAAACTTTGACATATGATCAAATGTTGCATATGTCAAAATTTAAACTTTCACATATGATCAAATGTTGCATATGTCAAAATTGAAACTTTGACATATGATCAAACTTTGACATATGTCAAAATTATTGCATCTAATTACATTGGATCAAATGTTGCATCATGAAATATGCAACATTCAAACTTTTTTCAATATGACAAACTTTTAATACATTCGAACATCTAAAACATCAAAACATATACATATATACATCTAAAACATCAAAAATTCCTACTCAATAAAACATCAAAACATAAAATATAAAAAACTAAAATTCCTACTCATCTAATTAACATTTATATATCTAAAATTCATCTAAACATTTCTATAACTAAAAGTATAAAAAACTAAAAAAACATTCATCTAACATTTATATATATCTAATTCATCTAATTAACATTTATATATATCTAATTCAACTAAAAAACAGAAAAACAGAAAAAATTAAGAAAATGTGTGTGTGTGTGTGTGTGTGTGAGTTCGATGGGAGGGGCGGCCATGGCGGCATAGGGGCTGCTCACATCGGGGCGACGGCCGGCGAGGCGAGGCGACGGGGGCGGTGACGGGGGGCGGCGACAACGGGGCGCCGACGACGGGGCGGGGGCGGGGACGGGGGGCGGCGACGGGGACGGGGACGGGGGCGGGGGCGGGGACGGGGGGCGGCGACGGCGCGGCGACGGGGGGCGGCGGCGATGTCGATCGAAGCTGAGGAGACGGAGAAGAGAAGAGAAGAAACCGAAAATTCGTAAGTGTTGTATATATAGGAGGGACCTTTAGTCCCGGTTGGAGCCACTAACCGGGACTAAAGGTCAAATTTGGCCAGGCCAAGCGGCGGGAAGCGCAGGCCTTTAGTCCCGGTTGGTGGCTCCAACCGCGACTAAAGGGGGGGGGGGGTCTTTAGTCGCAGTTGGAGCCACCAACCGGGACTAAAGGCATGTGCTTCCCGTGTGCGCGGTGTAGAAGTTTAGCCCCACCTCGCCGAGCGAAGGGCAGCCGCACTGGTTTATAAACCCAGCCGCGGCTGCTCCTTCGAGCTCCTCTCCAAAGCAGGCTTCTGGGCCTAACTCTGCTGCGCTGCCCTGTGGGCCTACTTGGCCTTGCGGGCCTGCATCCTGGCCCAACTATAGGTTGGGTTTCTAGTCGTATGCAGGCCGTTGTGGCCCAGTAGGCGGGTTTTTTTTTCATTTTTTGTTTTATTTTTTTTCTTTTATTTCTGAGTTGTTTTTTGCTTTATTTAGAGTTTCTTTGTGAAAATTTTTGCTTTAGGAAAAAAAAAAATAAACTTTCTGTTAGTGCTAGTAGTTTTCAAATTTGAAGAGTCTAAATTTAATTATTTGAAATTTATGTGAATCACTAGTTTGTGAATAACTTTACTTTAAAAATAAATTTTTCAGTGATTCTTTTTTCTTATGTTTAATATTAGTGTGTTTTATCATTATATTCAATTTGGTAATACTTAGGTTATTTAAAAAAATGAAATGCCTTTGTAACAGATGAGTTTTCGTCCGAAACCCTGATACTTCGAAAGAGATTGTCCATTTTGTATACGAAGTGGATCCAGTTTTACTCGTAACCCTCTCAACTTTTTAGCACATGCTATGTGGGTGAAATGATGATACCATGCCAACTTTCAGCCTTTTCAGAGTTCATTTGTAGTGCTTTTCAATTTCAAGGTCCTTTAGCTAAAAAAAATCAGTAAATGCATGAAAAATAGCAAATGAAGTCAGAAAGGGTTGAAAATTGATGACATGGCTTTGAATGATGCATACTGAACGCACAAAAAGTCTGGAGTTGAAATAAGTTTAAAAAAATGAAATGCCTTTGTGACAGATGAGTTTTCGTCCGAAACCCTGATACTTTGAAAGAGATTGTCCATTTTATACACGAAGTGGATCCAATTTTTGCCGTAACCCTCTCAACTTTTTAGCACATGCTATGTGGGTGAAATGATGATACCATGCCAACTTTTAACCTTTTCAGAGTTCATTTTGTAGTGCTTTTTAATTTCAGGGTCATTTAGCTCAAAAAAATCAGTAAATGAGCTGAAAAATAGCAAATGAAGTCAGAAAGGGTTGGAAATTGATGACGTTTGTCCGAAGCACAAAAGTACATGTTTCAAATCCCAAAACACATAAGCACCCTAACTATTACAAAGATTCCCTACAATTTGTCCAAAGTGAGACTTTCCAGATATATATAAGTCCGGAAACTCACTAGCAATGTTGTGGATATCGCTTATCGGGAACTTATCGGTCGACCCATGATAAGGGGTAAATTGGTTAGTTTATCGACATATCGGCTGATTTATCGCCATATCGGTTGATTTATCGGCCGATTTATCTTATCGGTCAGACACTGGTAAGCGATAAATTGGCCGATTTATCGGAATATCGGAAGATATCTTGAACAGTGCTCACTAGAGAAGAAAGTGATGATAGTGAAGCCGGTCACATCCCAGAGTGGGATCTTTGGGTGTGAAACTTTTTCTTCGCGTGTGTCCCTTTGTGCCGTAACCATGGACAATCTTCATCATTTAACTAGATGCTCGGGTCAATATTCACTGTGAAGGGAGCAATTTCATGAAATTTTTCATAATCTTCTGACATGTCTGTCTTGTCATCCACTCCCATGATGTTTCTTTTCCCTGAAAGAACTATGTGGCGCTTTGGCTCATCGTATGATGTATTTGCTTCCTTATCTTTTCTTTTTCTTGGCTTGGTAGACATGTCCTTCACATAGAAAACCTGCGCCACATCATTGGCTAGGACGAATGGTTCATCTGCGTACGCAAGATTGTTGAGATCCACTGTTGTCATTCCATACTGCGGGTCTTCCGTTACCCCGCCTCGTGTCAGATTAACCCATTTGCACCGAAACAAAGGGACCTTCAAACCACGTCCATAGTCAAGTTTCCATATCTCCTCTATGTAACCATAATATGTGTCCGTTCCCCTCGTGGTTGCTGCATCAAAGCGGACACCACTGTTTTGGTTGGTGCTCTTCTTATCTTAGGCGATCATGTAAAATGTATTCCCATTTATCTCGTACCCTTTGAAAGTCATTATATTCGAAGATGGTAACTGGGACAGCAAGTACAGGTCATCTTCAACAGCGTCGTCATGCATGGCACGTGTCTACAACCAACCGGCGAAAGTCCCCGTTTGTTCACGTGTAATCCAGTCGTCAGACTGCTCCGGGTGTTTGGAGCGTAGAATATTCTTGTGTTCCTCCATATACGGAGCCACCAAGGTGGAATTTTGTAGAACTGTGTAGTGTGCTTGAGTGAGAGAATGCCCGTCCATACATATTATTTGTTTCGGTCCTAGCGTGCCATTTCCACCCAGTCTGCCCTTATGCCGCGATTCAGGAACACCAATCGGCTTAAGGTCAGGAATAATGTCAATACAAAACTCAATGACCTCCTCATTTTCATGGCCCTTGGAGATGCTTCCTTCTGGCCTAGCATGGTTATGAACATATTTTTTTAAGACTCCAATGAACCTCTCAAAGGGGAACATATTGTGTAGAAATACAGGACCCAGAATGACAATCTCTTCGCATAGGTGAGCTAGGACGTGCGTCATGATGTTAAAGAAGGATGGTGGGAACACCAACTCGAAACTGACAAGACATTGCACCAAATCATTCTCTAACCTTGGTATGATTTCTGGATCGATTACCTTATGAGAGATTGCATTGAGGAATGCACATAGCTTCACAATGGCTAATCGAACGTTTTCCGGTAGAAGCCCCCTCAATGCAACCAGAAGCAGTTGCGTCATAATCACGTGGCAGTCATGAGACTTTAGGTTCTGAAACTTTTTCTCTGCCATATTTATTATTCGCTTTATATTCGACGAGAAGCCATACAGGACCTTCATACTGAGCAGGCATTCAAAGAAGATTTCCTTCTCTTCTTTGGTAAGAGCGTAGCTGGCACGACCCTGATGTATGCCGTCTTTTCCGTGCATACGTTGCTGGTCCTCCCGTGCCTCCGGTGTATCTTTTGTCTTCCCATACACGCCCAAGAAGCCAAGCAGGGTCACGCAAAGATTCTTCGTCACGTGCATCACGTCGATTGCAGAGCGGACCTCTAGGTCTTTCCAATAGGGTAGGTCCCAAAATATAGATTTCTTATTTCACATGGGTGCGCGTCCGTCAGCGTCATTCGGAACAGATTGTCCGCCAGGACCCTTTCCAAAGATTACCTTGAAATCCTTGACCATATCAGGTACATCATCACCAGTACGGTGGCGAGGCTTCGTCCGGTGATTTGCCTCACCTTTGAAATGCTTGCCTTTCTTTCTTACGGGATGCCTGCTCAGAAGAAATCGACGATGTCCCAGCTACACATTCTTCTTACAATTATCCAAATATATACTGTCGGTATCATCCAAACAGTGCGTGCATGCGCGGTATCCCTTGTTTGTCTGTCTTGAAAGGTTACTGAGAGCAGGCCAATCATTGATGGTCACAAACAGCAATGCATGTAGGTCAAATTCTTCCTGATCGAGCTTATCCCACGCACGTACACCTTTTCCATTCCACATCTGTAAGAGTTCTTGAACTAATGGCCTTAGGTACACATCAATGTCGTTGCCGGGTTGCTTAGGGCCTTGGATGAGCACTGGCATCATAATGAACTTCCGCTTCATGCACAACCAAGGAGGAAGGTTATACATACATAGAGTCACAGGCTAGGTGCTATGATTGCTGCTCTGCTCCCCAAAAGGATTAATGCCATCTGCGCTTAGACCAAACCATACGTTCCTTGCGTCATCTGCAAAGTCCGTCCACTTCCTCTCGATTTTTCTCCACTGCGACCCATCAGCGGGCACTCTCAACTTCCCGTCTTTCTTACGGTCCTCTTTGTGCCATCGCATCAACTTCGCATGCTCTTTGTTTTGGAACAAACGTTTCAACCGTGATATTATAGGAGCATAACACATCACATTGGCAAGAATCTTCTTCCTGGGGTGCTCACCCTCGACATCACCAGGGTCATCGCGGCTGATCTTATAGCGCAATGCACCGCATACCGGGCATGCGTTCAAATCCTCGTACTCACCACGGTAGAGGATGCAGTCATTAGGGCATGCATGTATCTTCTGCACCTCTAATCCTAGAGGGCAGACAGCCTTCTTTGCTTCGTACGTACTCTCGGGCAATTCGTTGTCCTTTGGAAGCATCTTCGTTAACATTATCATCAAGTTTCCAAATCCCTTGTCATATACACCATTCTCTGCCTTCCATTGCAGCAATTCCAGTGTGGTGCCCAGCTTTTTCTTGTCAGCTTCGCAATTTGGGTACAACAATTTCTTGTGATCCTCTAACATGCGCTGCAACTTCAGCCTCTCCTTTTCACTTGCACAGTTTCTCTTTGCATCGGTAATGGCCCGACCTAGATCATCAACGGGCTCATCTGATGCCTCTTCTTCAGTTTCTTCCTGCATTGCCTGCTCAGCTTCTTCCCCCATTGTTGTACCATCGTATTCAGGGAACCCATGGCCAGGATAGCTGTCGTCGTCCTCTTCTTCTTCATTGTCTTCCATCATAACCCCTCTTTCTCCGTGCTTGGTCCAAACATTATAGTGGGGCATGAAACCGGACTCAAATAGGTGCCAGTGAATGGTTCTTGAGTTAGAGTAATTGTGATCATTCTTACAGCCAGCACATGGACAAGACATAAAACCATCCGCCTGCTTGTTTGCCTCAGCCGCAAGTAGAAAAGTATGCACGCCTTTAACGAACTGGGGAGAGCATCGATCATCATACATCCATTGCCGGCTCATCTTCATTACACAGCACAGAAAAGACCAAATTAATACAAGTTCATACACACTTATTCTCATAAAACAACATACAAACTCTCTAGCTAAAGCATTTAAATGCAACAACAAATGCGATCAAGATCGCAACTAAGGTAACAATTGATCCAACAGCATAATGATACCAAGCCTCACTATCAATGGCATATTTTCTAATCTTTCTAATCTTCAAGCGCATTTTCTCCATCTTGATCTTGTGATCATCGATGACATCGGCAACATGCAACTCCAATTCCATCTTCTCCCCCTCAATTCTTTTCAATTTTTCTTTCAAATACTCGTTTTCTCTTTCAACTAAATTTAACCTCTCGACAATAGGGTCGGTTGGAATTTCCGGTTCACATACCTCCTAGATAAAAATATCTATGTCAACTTGATGGGCATAATTTGTCATAAACACGAAATGCAACAAATAGTTATAAAAGAGAATATACCACATCCGAATCATAAACCGGACGAGGGCCGACGGGGACGGATATCAAAACCATGGCACTATGTATAACAAACAACGTACGGGTAAGAAAATTATACAAGTAACTATATATCTAAATCACACACACATGATTTTTTTTATATAAAAAAGATAAGAACAAGAGGCTCACCACAAGGTGGTGCCGGCGACGGGACGGTGCGGGCGATCGATGGTGGTTAGGACGGAGACGGGAAGGCACTAAGTAAACCACACCTACATATGCAAACTAAGAGTTATTTTGAGCTCAAATTGCATATAAATCAAATAAACTACCACATATAATTCCTCCCAAACTAAAACCCACAAATCACTATACTTATAGAGCATTGCAAGAGCTAATCTAGCAATGAGAGATGAAAGGACAAAGTTGCTAAACTTTGTGATCACTTGGATGGATGGGGTGCCTTCAAATCTTGACAAATTTTGGCAAAAATGGAGGATGAGCTCGAGAGGAGAGGAAGAAAACAGAGAGGAGAGGAAAGGGGAAGAACAGAGAGCTCGGACTCGACGAAGGGTTTATATAGGATGATCTTTAGTCCCGGTTCTTGCCACGAACCGGGACTAAAGGAGTTGGCAGGGCCCCAGCCTGACACCAGCCTGCCACCACCTCTTTAGTCCCGGTTCGTGGCACGAACCGGTACTAAAGGTTCGAAACGAACCGGGACTAATGAGCGCCGCCCGCCTAGCCGTTGGAACCGGCACTAATGGTCACATTAGTGCCGGTTCATTTACAAACCGGGACTAATGAGCTGAACATTAGACCCTTTTTCTACTAGTGCAAGGATGCCGGCAATTTCTTAGGTGAAGGGGAAGGTCAAAGAAGCTCTGAGATAATATGTATTTCATGGCGTCAGTGCAAGAACTTTTGCCTTGTCAAAAGCCAGCAGAACTTCTAACACGCTCCCACTCTTCTTTTGATTCCCTGTGCAATGCTAGTAAGCCGGATATGGCATTGATGGCCAATGGTAAACCATCACATTTTCTTAAAATATCTTCCGAGGCTTGTTTCAATATGGAAGTGCATTTTTCTTCTCAACCAAATATTCTCTTGAAAAATAGCTTCTTCGAGTCAGCAACACTAAGTGGTTTGATTTTGTAGACAAAATCTCCATGAGAAGAGCAACATGATTTAGCTATGTCATGTATGCGTGTTGTGGTCATGCCACATCTGTTCTTCAATAAAACACAGTCCAAAATTTGCCATGTACGTAAATCCCATATCATCGATTTCAATAAAGTACCTACCATATAGTTTTAGGGGAAAAGGCATGTATGTGTTGGTCTACCTGATCACATTCAATAATGGTACACCTACAAAGACTTACAAAGATTTACTCATCAGTTTTTAAGTAAGCCTTTGTAGATGTAGCATTACTCGATCACATTCCTTATGACATTAGTAGTAACCACATGAGAGATTATTTGCTCTTGGGGACAACATTACAAAACAGTATAACTCAGCCACACACGGCCCTCCACGGCGATTTAAGCTTCCGAGTCATCGGATCTTCACCACGTACGTCCCGGATTTGCTCAGTCGTCCCGCATTAACGCTCTCAGTTACCGGGCTGCTGCTCCGCAGGACGAGTTGGACGTGCTGTTCATAATCGGGCCGACCAGCTTGAAGTTGCACGGCAGCCCAGTCGAAGGGGATAACGACCTGGCCTCTGTTCACGGGCGCCCCTGTGTCTCGCTTTAAGTGAGACCTAGGGAAATCTTCGCGTCAGGGCACCTCTAGATGGGCCGGCCCAGGTGCGCTGGAGGGCACATCCTTGTTTTTTTCTCTTTTTCATTCACTTTTTTGTTTTTGTTTATTTATTTATTTTTGACTTTTGTTTACACTTCTGAAAATTATAAACATATATATTCAAAAAATATACTTTACATAATGTTTTGAAAAATGTTAATCATGCATTCAAAAAATGTCAAATGCGTATAGAAAAAATCTTGACCATGTATACGAAAAATATTGAACAAGTACTTCAAAAATGTTGAACAAATATTTTAAAAATGTTGAATAAGTATTTCAAAAATATTGAACAAGTTTTTGAAAAATGTTAATCAAGTATTTGAAAAAAATGTTGAATGTGTATAAAAAAATTGTTGATCATGTATTAACAAAATGATGAATTTTTTTGATCATGTATATAAAAATGTTAATCAACCATTTTGAAAAAAAATGTTGAACAAGTATTTGAAAAATGTTAATCAATCATTTGTGAAAATTTAAATGTGTATAGAAAAAATGTTAACCATGTATTAATAAAATGATGAAAAAAATGATCATGTATATAAAAATGTTAATCAAGCATTTGAAGAAATGATGAACAAGTGTTAATCCAGCATTTGGAAAATGTTAAATGTGTATAGAAAAATGTTGTTTAAGTATTAAAAAAATGATGAAATTTTGGTCATATATATAAAATTTTTAATCAAGCATTTAAAAAAATCTTGAACAAATGTTTGAAAAATGTTAATCAAGCATTTGGCAAAATTAAATGCGTATAGAAAAAATGTTGATCATGTATTAAAAAATGTTAATCTTTTTATTTAAAAACTATTAATCAAGCATTTAATGAAATGTTAAAAATGTGCATAGAAAAAATGTGGAATGAAAAAAAACCAAAAAATGAAAACTGAAAAAGAAACAAAATAAACCAAAGAAAAAAAATTAAAAATAAAACCAAGAAACAAATGAAAAAACTAGAGAAAATGGAGAAGAAAGAAGAAACGAAACAAAAGAAAACGAATATAGTAAAAAAGACCGGCTCGTTTCCTGTCAAGTACGCCGCGCCTTGGAATTTGCACATGATGCATGCTATCCCAGTGTCTAGCAATGTAGACTCTTAACCACGAGATCGTGGGAACGACTCCCCTTTGCTCCACGTTTTCTTCTTTCTTTTAGGTGCGCGTAATGGGCTATGGGCCACCCGATTGCTACAGTGCTTCAGCGAGGAGATCCTTCCACCTCGCCGAATGCGAGATATAGCGCTCGCGTCTGTGCTTTCTCCATCCACCCCCGTCCAAAAAAAGTCCAAAAGCCGTCCTCCCCCCATCGCGGTCTGCTTCTGCACGTGCGCGTGGGCGTCGTCTCCTTTACTCTTCCTGCGCCGGACCTCTCGGTGTGTTCCTTATTTCTCATATCATCCTACCGTACCCTGTGTTCTTCCATGGCGGCTGCGGCGGCAGCACACGCCGTCGGCATTCTTCCCCGGTGTCCTCGGACACTGTGGGCCCCCATACCCTGTCCTGCCCATGATCGCAGTTGTACCGGTCCATCATGTCCGTGCGTGCCTGAAACTCCGGAACATGCAACCTGAAACCGCCGGCGACACGTAATTATGCTCATAAGAGATGAACCGTTCCCTCTCGTAATTGATTTCAGCCACTGCTTTACTACCTTCTCCCATTCTCGCTCACATATTATGCTTCGCGACTTCTCTTCCTTCATGCCTTCAGTTTCCTCTCGGACCTTCGATAGCTCGTCAAACATGTCCTTGCTTAGTTTCGTTTTTGTCATCCTTTTTAGTCTCCTTGCTTACATGGGTTGCCGTGTTCGTGCGTTTGTTGTTTCTGTGTTGGAATTCATCACGGGGTGTGACCGCCAATTGCGACCATGGCTACTGGACAGGTGCAACCAATTACAGTTTCTTACTTTTTGTTCCATGTTCTTTTGTTCATCTCTGTTGTCTTTAGCACTGTAAGTTTAGTTGTGCGTTCTATGCAATATGTTTGATTTTTATACCGGTCAGGCACATCCATTTTGCTTGCTCCCTTTATTTTTCCTTGTTTCAGATTTCGTGTAATCCGTTTGTGCCACGGGATGGATCTCTCTAGAACAAAAATGCCTCACAAGTTCACCCGCAAAAAAAAAAAATGCCTCACAAGTTAGATGCAACAATTTTCAAAGCTTATGTAGCATCAAGAGACAAGGTTGCGAATTATTCTGCTAATAGAGAACTGAAATAGTCACATTTTTTCATCGGAATTGAAATAGTGGCATGGGATATCTTGGGAGAACTACCCTCCTAAAGGTGAGTTTTATGCAACCGGTTATTCATTACTTCGTTTCCCTGCATATTCCATATAAATTCATTACATAATTTTCTCTGCATATTTCATATAAATTGTGCTCTCTCTGAAGGAATACAAATATGTATGTTTGCATAATTCACTAGATGCATCAAATAAAGGTTGGACTTGTTCTAATATGTTTGTTTCCAATTTCCTGCTATGGGTGACGGTGCCAATATAATTTTTCAAAGGTGCCTTATTTCAGTTATTGGTATGGCTTCTCCAATGTTGTTCAACAAGCTATCATAGTCATTTTTGCATCCTTCTATTCTAAAAACTCATCTGCATGGAAACTAGAACAACAATAATACATTTTTCTAGACAAAGGAAAAACTCAAGAAATTGTACATATGATGTTCAGTGTGTATTATCTTTGCAAATCCGTTATGCGCATACAGAAGGTAAGAAAGAACTGTGTGCTCTCCAAGATAGGTAGAGAATAGTAATTTGAGTGTTGATGTATATCTTTGTCTCTTATGATGTTTGCAGCAAGCATGCAAGAAAGGATGTGTCTGATCTACAGACCTACAGTGGCATTCATAAGTGTTACTGATTCAAATGTACGTCTTCAGGCATTTCTACTATTGCTATTAGGTGCATAGAAATTCTTGGCTACTCGAGCCATAAAATTGCTTTTCTATCTGACCAAAAATGTGAGGTAGATGATGAAGCATTGATTGGCATATTACTTAGTTTCTTTTACCGAATATCGCATGTCATTGTGACATTCAAACTATTGGGTTGGGAAGATTTAGATTAGTTTCTCTGATAAATTCAATATATAATATTAAATATGTATATGTAACTGCAGCTACCCGTTTGTTACAACTCACCATGCTGACTGGTGCTACTACGGTAGATGGCACCCAGTTGCTTGTCGCCTACCTGGCTTCATTGTGGACGACCGAGGTGGCAATCTATGCCTCTCAGGGCCTCACTCAGTTGATTACCTCATATGTGTTTGCAAAAAATATTAGCAGTTAATTATCTGTCAAATGTCGCGGAACAAGTATAACAAAGGATCATCAGGTTGTCAATTCTGCAATTATAAATTCATAACTTTGTAGTTCTTTTTTGAGTTGCATAAACTTTGTGCTCGAGTCTGCAAGTTAGGGTGATATACTCTGCATCTAACCTTTATAAAAACAAATGTGCCTCCAATTATATAAATCACAAAAAATGGATGTTCTTATTATTTACCATGTCGAACTGTGTGCGCTGTTGAGTTGCTTAAATCCTCTATAACACCATGCTCCCTAGTTTTAAAGAGCCCATATTCAATTGAGGTCTCCAATTGGAATTGGGTCACCCGATTTTGACCAGGTCAACAATTTCTCAAATCCCTTTCATTCATTTTTTTATACTACACACTATCCTTCCTAATTTTTAAGGGCACACAATTAATTGAGGTCTTCAATTTAGAATTGGGTCACTCGATTTTGACCAGGTCAACAATTTCTCAAGGAGCTCTCCCATTCAATTCTTTTAATTCACTATGTTCCTTAATTTTGAAGCTCTTTCATTCAATTGAGTTATTCAATTTGGGATTTGGTTTACGGTTTTGATTAGGTCAACGATTTTTCAAATCAATCAGTAGCAACCGGCCTATAAAAATATATAAATCCCGTGCACTCTCTCCCATCACCTAGAAAAAAGAAGTACCACCATGTGATACTATAGCACCAATATAGTACATGCATCCACCGACGCAGAAATTTCCCCACGTAAATATAGGTTGGTTAGCGGATAACACAGAATCACATTACGAAAGGCCCACCAAATCACCGTATTATAAATAAAAATAAACACACTCCATCATCTCCCCCACCCGGCAAACTAAATATTACATCAGTCCAAAATATAAGGGGTATTAGTTTTTTGGAAAATCAAATTTCTATAACTTTGAACAAGTTTAGAGCAAAAAATATCGACATCCACAATATTAAACAAAAAAGTATGAAAATTCATTGCATTATGTATCCAATCATACCGATTAGATATTACGGATTTTCATATATTTCTCTACAAATTTGATCAAACTTAAAAGGTTTGACTTTTAAAAAAAGTAACACACCTTATATTTTGAAGCACAACGAGTAATTTTTGTTAAGAAACCCAAGAACACCAACAGCGCAGCAAAGCGCGCTCAACCCTTGTAGTATGTATGAATGCCCAAACTTTAGTAGGGCTTGCTGGATATGCTACCCAAAAATCACAAAATACTCCTTTGTCTATACTGAGGCACATTGTATTACATATTTTACCGTTCAGTTTTATTACATATGTGATCTTTCCATATGGTTTTCTTACATATAATCTTCCCTTAAGATGAACGGGCGCGGCAATGCGCGCATCCATGTTCTAGTACGTCAATATGGGTTAGTTTTATGAAGCTACTTCTGTGCGTAAGTGTTGGATGTTTTCAAGGCTTTCAACATTTATAGACCCGACTACACTTAAAGCTTTGGCCTGCCGGGAAGCTCTCTCGCTTGCCCTGGATCTCTCATTATCTGATGTGGTCATAGCTTCGGATTGTCAAGAAGTGGTGAACAACATTAACAAGGGCACTGGCGGGCTGTATGTTAGCATCTTAAAGGAGATCAATTCAGCGGCAAGCCAACTGCAAACATGTTCCTTCATTTTCGAAGGATGCGATACGAATATTGAGTTTGATACGAATATGAGGCACATAGTCTCGCTAAACATGCTCTAGGCCTTTCTTTGGTACGCCATCTGTGGCTCCTCAATCCTCCGGACATAAATTGTATCCCCGTGAATTATGATAAATAAAATGAAGTGTGTTTAGACTTGAAAAAAACTGTTGCCGCTTCTCTTCGTGACACCGTCATAATACTGCATACCGGTCACCTAGGCGCCGGCTCCCCTGCGTGTCTATGCTATTATGTTGGCATATGTTACGTCGTGTGATCTACCCCCACATTATATAAGAGGTGATACAAGTGTCCTATAAAGACACGATTCCATACCCTGTCTACACACAACACGACTCCAAATCCAACTGTAATCTACCTTGTACATAATATTCGACACAACTCCAACAGCTAGTGACCTGTCAAAAACAGTGATACGATTTCGAGTTATGCCTTCCACAAAAAAAAAGTATTTAGCAAGAAAGGATACTCTAGTCTACAGCAAAGGGACTAGCTACAGCTGCAGTTGCAAGCAGACAAGTTGTGTTCCGGAACAAGTGATGGATGCCGACTCTACAAGTCTGTGGATTAATATGACTGCACTAGGTCGAGTTGCTGTTCTCCAGAAGTACTAGAGAGAAAATGAAATCAAGATGTGTGTGGAGTACGTACACTCTTACCACGTCGCCCAGGGAACCGAGATAACGAGGCTTCAGCCTGTCTTCTTGGCTGGACATATAGATGACGGATCAGAAGCAAGTCATTTTGGTATCAATGCCTCGAGCAGGTACAACCGCAGCTTCCTTGCAGCCTGTCTTCAGTGCTGACTCAAGATTCCGGATCTAAGTGTTGCCACAAAGCATACGGCAGATCGGTAATGAACAAAAATGTGCAATCTGGGCAAAAACACCGACTTTACCACTATGCTATATGGTATAATTATATTAGATGTCTAGAAGTATGTTTTCTTTTTCTTTTAGAAATGGATGCAGAAGAGTTGCATCATTCTGTAACTAGAGAGTTGAGATACATTAATAACATGCAGCAAATAAAATAAAATCACAGGCTCTAAGGAAGAAAAAAAGGTCTACTCTCCCGGCATGATATTTTGCCAATAAACATGTTCTATATGATAACACCTATGCATGATCTGATCGCATTTTTGTGTCGTGTTTGCATATTAATTACAGGTAAAAATCGTCAAACAGCGCATTATACGGATGTAACTCTTCTTTTTTCTTTCTTGAAAACGTACAGAAATACTCCCACCGTCCCATAATACAAGAGCGCTTTTTATACTCTTATATTATGGGACGGAGGGAGTAATTCGAAAGGGACTAACAAGCAAACAAGTCCCGCAAGCTAAGTCAGGCCCTACCAAGACTATAGAGGATGTTAGGCTGTTTTATGCTGACCGTTGAATGTTTTAGGTCCGTGTCTGCTATCCCCTACCACTCTTCCAGCATGTTAGATGTCAGTCTATCACAGCCACAGGAGCCCTATCGTAAGTTTGCAATTGAGACTCTTATTCAAGTTAACGGGTGGAATCACAAATCATAACACCAAGGAACAAATGGCAGTAGTGAGTACCTCTTCGGCTCTCCGCTTCCTGCCTCTCCTCCTCCTCCTCCCTATTGCTACCATCAAGGCCAGTACATTCCATGGCTCCGTTGCCGGTGGTACCACGATCAGTCGAACCATTATCGGTGGTAGTATCACGGTCGATCACCCAATATCGCCTACAGCTGATAGGCCCTCGCCTGCACCCCCGGCCAAGGTAACACCTACGACCCCAAGTCCTGTGCCTGCACCCCCGGCCAAGGTAACACCTATGACCCCAAGTGCTCTGCCTGTATCTATTGGGCCAATAAGCATGAAACCGAAATCCTCCTCTGTAAGAAGTGTTGTTGCAATTCTAGCTCCTGTAGGCGGCTTCATTTTGCTTACCATCTTGTTCCTCCTCACCTACTTTATACGTAAACAAAGAACACAACGACAATATGAGATGGAGGTGGAGGAAGAGTTTGGGGAGCTACAAGGAACACCAATGAGGTTCACATTTCAACAGCTAAAAGCAGCAACCGAGCAATTCACACACAAGCTCGGGGAAGGAGGATTTGGGTCTGTTTTCAAAGGTCAATTTGGTGATGAGAGGATTGCAGTAAAACGTTTGGATCGAGCTGGTCAGGAAAAAAGAGAATTTTCTGCAGAGGTCCAGACAATTGGTAGCATTCATCATATTAATCTGGTGAGATTGATTGGTTTCTGTGCAGAGAAATCGCATAGGCTCTTGGTATATGAGTACATGCCAAAAGGTTCCCTGGAAAGATGGATCTATTGTCGACATGACAATGATACACCTCCTCTATATTGGAGCACACGGTGCAAGATTATCACTAACATAGCTAAGGGTCTCGCTTACCTTCATGAGGAGTGCACAAAAAAATTTGCCCGTTTGGATGTCAAACCACAAAACATCCTCTTAGATGATGACTTCAATGCTAAACTTTCTGATTTTGGACTATGCAAGCTCATTGACAGGGATATGAGTCAAGTGGTTACCAGAATGAGAGGAACACCTGGATATTTAGCTCCTGAATGGTTGACATCACAGATCACAGAAAAGGCTGATATCTATAGCTTTGGTGTTGTGGTCATGGAAGTCATCAGCGGAAGAAAGAACCTCGACAATTCTCGATCCGAAGAGAGTATCCATCTCATCACCCAATTGGAGGAAAAGGTGAAGACTAATCGGTTGGTAGAATTGATTGACAATAGGAGTAACGACATGCTAGCACACAAGCAGGATGTAATTGAGATGATGAAGCTCGCAATGTGGTGTTTGCAGATGGATTGCAAAAGAAGGCCTAAAATGTCCGAGGTAGTCAAGGTCTTGGAAGGTACCATGAATGTAGAGAGCAACATTGATCATAACTTTGTTGCAACAAATCAAGTGTATTTCGGCGCTGCTGGAAATGTGGTCTCCTCAGTTCCACCTCTAGCTTCACATGTATCAGGTCCCAGGTGAAATGAGAAAATCTTGACAAGATTGACAATTAGATTATGAGTAGGACATGAGATATTCTTATGTAAAGAAAATGGAAACTCTGTTGTATCTTCTCAAATTACTGTAATCTGAATCCCCTTATCTCGAGTTAACTTTACCTGCAAAGTATTTCAATATTCCAAACTTTCTTGTTCTACAGCAGCTGGACTGAATTTATCCATTAGAATATTTAATTTGTTCATGTAATGGAAGTCTGTTTTCAGATCAACTAATGCAGGTATTTTTCTAGTCATTGCACTTGAAATTAACAGCATGCTCCAAAATGCTCCTAGGCTCCAACAAAGCAGAGAAATGAACAAAATTAAAGATATTTGGATGTATTGACTAGTATTGGGTATCACAAGTCGGAAATCACAAGTGCTTTTAAGTTCTCCCAATTTCTAGTGTGCTTCTATTACATGATAGGTTGTGCTGTGCTTAGTAATGTGTGTCGTATAAGGCATTCAATTTTCAAATTAGTTAGACTTCTGGTACTCATAAAGTGTATTGCGTCAACATACGTTTGGATAGTTGGCAGTGTCTCAAGTTTGTACATGAAAGTACTTGTGGTATTACTTTGCTGCTCATGCATCGATCCCTGCTACTGTGACCATGAGAATCGCCCTATTTTACCAGGCTATATGGCATCAATTTCACGAGAATTTGAATAATAACAATAATAGAGCCAGTCAGAAGTTACCACATACCACTCATGTGACTCCACGGTGTAGTGGATTAGCCGAATTCCCTTAGTAAGCTGTTCGTCGATCTCCAGGGATCTCAGTTCCACCTCCGACCTCACATGTATCAGGCCCCAGGTGAAATGAGCAATCCTGACATAGAAGGTAGGCAATTAGATTAGAGAGAATTCCTTATTTGGCCCTTTCTTAAAATTTGCTTCCCTATTTGGCCCAAAATAAACTTTCCCCCCCTATTTGACACCTAAAGTTCATTTTATTCCTTATACGACACTTTCGTTCATTTTAAGCAGTAATGGGGTTATGTGCAAAGTGAAAAGACCATTTTGCCTCTAGTGCAGTGTGTAACTACCCTGGGTGTAGCTAAAAAGTAATCAGTTCACACATATTAGGGATGTTCAACAGATGCTGCTCATGTACATGTAAGCTCCAGTATTTTGTTCCTAAGGTAAATTGGTCTGTGCATGTAAAAGCTGTACAAAACATCCAAACTTGTACTAGCATATCGATGGTCAGTACAATACTTTTTTTGTGGATAGCATAGCGACGCCCAAGCCCGCCAGTGAGGCCATGGACAGAACGGTGGAGCGGCCATGGCGTCGACATCTACGGCCCCGATGCCTTCGAGGCTAGACGCGATCCGGCAATCTGAGCGACACGTGCAACAGGTAACGAAAGGTAATTGGTGGAATAGGATGTTGGCACAGGTTGTGACTCGTCGTGTACTTTCCGTCGAGACATAGTTTGTAATACGTCCGAGTATATTTCAGCGAGATGCACGTATAAGCTAGCCGCGGGTGATTACTTTCCGTCCGCCGATCGGATACTCGCGTACAAGCAGTACGTAAGCAACAGGATCAATTTTCACTAGATGCACTTGCACGTACTAAGTACAAGTCGCCTGCTAGTAGATCGATGTCACAACTCGAGACACACGCAAGCGAGAACAGGGGACGCCGACTGATTGCCACGGGAGTGTGTCGCTCTTGTTAATCTCTTCATTTCCTTTTTATCACGGTATAGGTAACATATACATATATACTTGCTCCTGGTGCTGAGCCGTGTAGGAGACCGTGTTTAATTGGAGGATTTAGTAGTATGTGATTGTGATGTGACTATGTATAATACTGTACTTTGGAACATGTAATCAAATTCAGAACGATGTGCTAATTGGCATACTATGTGTAGCACTGTAGTTTAGAACGTGATAACTAATCATAGGGGCAAAATGGTCTTTTCACCTTGCACTTAACCCTGCTACTGCCTAAAATGGACGGAAGTGTTGTATAAGGAACAAAATTTACTTTAGGTGTCAAATAGGAAAGAAATTTTATTTTGGGCCAAATAGAGAAGCAAATTTTAAAAAAGGGCCAAATAAGGAATTCTCTCATTAGATTAAGAGCAGGACAGGAGATTTTTCTTATGTAAAGCAAATGACATGTCTGTTGTATCTTCTCGAATTGTTACAATCTGAGGCCCAAATTTACCTGAAAAATAATAGTTCAACATTGCAAACTTTGTTGTTCTGCAGCGGCTGGACTGAATTTGTTCATTAGAATGTTCAGTTTCTCCATGTAATGCGGGTTCGTTTTCAGATAAACTGAGGCAGGTATTTTTCTAGTCATTGTAGTTTAAATCAACGGCATGTTCCAAAATGCTCCTAGGCTCCAACACAGTGGAGAAATGGATAGAATGAAAGAAATTTTGGGACTAGCTAATATAAAACGGACCAGTTACAAACCACAAGTGCTTTCTGAAGTCATGTGATGCTCCCAGTTAGATGGCAGGATGGCAGCTCATCTCTGTTACTGTAATGTAGGAGTACATGATTTTGGGACTAACTAATACAGATCCGTTAGAAACCACACATGACATCATCATGGATACTTGGCAGCTCATCTCTGCTACTGTGCCATGTAATGCTCCCGGTTACCGGGCTATATGACATCAGATTTGACGACGAACTGAAAATTAATAGCGCTAGTGGAGAGGTGCACCATGACTATGACTTCACGGCGCAGTCGATTATCTGAATTAGTTCTCAGCCGTTGCCGGTTGCTGAATCGTTGCATGAGCATTGTTTTAAATAGCGGGCTATGGAAAATAGCGGCGGAGCTATAGAGGGCTAAAGCGGGATATAGCGGGCTATTTGTGAAGGCGATCATTTAGCGGCACCCCGCTGAAAAGGCTATAGCGGGCTATAGCGGAGCCATAGCCGGCTATTTAAAACTATGTGCATGAGCGATCGATAGGCAGCAGGATCCCCAAACCTGTACTAGGCACAGATGATTCCAAAACATGTGTTTCCTTTTTGAGGGATGGGCCCTGCTGATTTACTCTCTGTTTGGTATGGACCTCGAACTGACGAGCCAATAGGCTTTCCCTCGACTGGATTGCTTCACATTCTCGTGGAAAAAGAAAGATTTGATTGCTTCACTCTTCCTTGAGGCGGTAGCAGCAGTGGCGCAGCTTGTTCTGCTCTCTGAACGGAACGGAACTGAACTGGTATCAATCAGGTTCGAACTGCCATGTTTTGATGTGTTGCATGGCAATATATTCTACAGATTCCTAAGATTATTAATTGTCATGTGGTTCAAGATAGGGATTAAATTTGTAACAGCAACCTCCTGCCATCTGTCCCGTTGTTCCTCATGCATGCTTGTGCAGAGCTTTGCAAGGTCAGAGACTGCATATTATTATCTGGATTCTGGAACTGCAGAGCGTCCTGCAGATATCCGCTGACAATAGTTTTTCAGAGACAAGAACTAGTTAGGTTAGCTTGTCCAACACTAATGAGATAGAAACAACATCTCAGCTGACAATCTTGCTCGATTTCCTCGGAAGCGGAAAACACGGCTTGAACCTATATCTTGAATCGTCACAAGAAAAATAACTGTAAAATGCTACATATATGGGATTCTTTTTCTCGTTTTCACCACTACTGGTAACAAACAATGTTGGCAGTTGGCGGGGCAAATTATTTGTTTCGCTGGCCGTTTGAGGATTTTGGTGCATTTTCAATCCAAAGATTTAAGACTTTTTGAGCTTGCAAAGCTGTGTGCTCTGTCTGGAGCTACAAGAAACAATGGATGAATGGAAGGAACAGACCTGCAAAGTAGTAGTTGGAAGGTGTACAGGAGGTAGCTGCCGTTCCTGTGGCCCTTCAGACGATCGACACACAGCTCATCCACGAACTCTTCTTACAACACCTTAATTTCCAGAGGATTTCTTACAGTCCGCAAGTCGTTTCGTGGGACAGTAACCTGAGACAATTTCAGAAAGGTATGCAGGTATTTTGACGAAAAAGGGTTTCCCCGCTTTATATTATAAAGCAATGACCACAGAACAAAGTAACGGTAGCAAGGTTCCGTCGACCGGAGCAGACACAACCAACACACAAGTACAAGAAACAAAGGTCTTGCTGGGGAGCAGCACAACAATCCCCAAAGTCAAGCAACAAAAGCTAATCCGACTCCGGAGGGGGAGGAGGGAGCGGCGGCTGAAGCGGTGGAGCAAGTCTGGATGCGGAGGCGCGGAGGTCGGTGATCATCCGGTCGATGGAGAGACGGTCTTGGCGCTTGCTAAGCGGCCTCCAGAACTGTAGAAAGACACACAGTTTGTAAATGGCGTCAGTCACATGATCTGGAATGATCTGCTCAATCACCAATTTATTACGGACATTCCATAATGTCCACAGCAGCAACCCAACCAACACCCAGAGGGAGGGACGCGCTGCACTAGGAAAGGTAAGAACCTCCGCAAACATATCCGGGAGGTTAGCATGGCACCAACCGCCGCCCACAATCTCGCGCATGCAAGTCCATAAAAATCTCGCAGAGGGGTATGTAGTTTTAAAAATATATTCGTAACTTAAAAAAAAATGTTCATGTATTTTTTAAAAAGAGTTCATGTATTTTAAAAAATGTTCCGTACTTTAGAAAAATGTTCATGTAATTAAAAGGGGAAATCAACGCATTTAAAACAATGTTCAGGTATTTTTTAAAAACTTTATATATTAAAAAAGTAAATGTGTTTTAAAAAATGTTGACCTATTATTAAAAATGTTTATCTAATGAAAAAAGTGATCACATATTTAAATAAATATTCATATAATTTAAGAAGTGTTCATGCCTTTTCAAATAATTTTTAAAATTGTTTGCTCAATTTTACAATTGTTTGTTTATTTTCAATAAATATTTATGTATTTGTTTAAAAGGAAACAGAAAAAGAATAAAGGAAAAGAATCAGAGAAACAAAGAAGAAATGAAAACAGAAAAAAACAAAAAGGAAAAAAAAATCGCTCTTGGGCATGCAGCCCGTGCTTGTTATATCTCGCAATAGGTTTTGCACCAGCACAGGCATCTGGCGTGACCGTGCAAGTGATTACTGCATCGATGAACTTCAGATGGCAGGCTCTCTACGCTCTGCAAAGGATTTATCCTCCCAATGCAAACAACCATACTTGTGCATGTACATATCAAATGCGCGTGAACAAGTTCCAGTGGAGCCTGTAAATTGTGTACTAGTGTTATGCTCATACAATGGCTGGTGACGTGCGTACATGGTTTGATAGTGTCTGGCGATCTGACTGTCGCATCAAAAACGTACGGCAAATCAGGAATTAACAAAGGCTATGTCCTCTAGCACTACAAGTAAGTTATATGCCCAGTGGTAGCCGGCTTGATAGTGGAG
This sequence comes from Thinopyrum elongatum, assembly GCA_011799875.1. Taxonomy (NCBI): domain Eukaryota; kingdom Viridiplantae; phylum Streptophyta; class Magnoliopsida; order Poales; family Poaceae; genus Thinopyrum; species Thinopyrum elongatum. The sequence continues at coordinate 8,978,916 of CM022299.1, forward strand.
GACAGCAGATGACCGTTGAACATTTCCAGCACGCTCGCAAATCTTTGAAGAACTACACACTGACCATTTCCTCCAAGATAAGTCCTATTTAGTAATTTATTCCTCAAGAAAGAAGCTATCACACACACACAATAAAGGGAATTTATTCAGGTCAGGTTCAACTAGCAATGCAAGCAAACCGCACAACACAAATGGCAGCCAGGGCTACCTCTGTAACTCTCCTGCTCCTCTTCCTCCTCCTCCTGCCAGTCCTAAGCACTACCACCGTCACGTTCAACATCACCAACCGATGTTCCTACACCGTGTGGCCGGCGGCTGTGCTACTGGACGGTAACAAATTGCCAGTGGGCGGCGGCGGCATGCGGCTGGACCCAGGGAAGACATGGACCCTCAACATGGCTGATGACACCAGTAGCGGGCGCATCTCGGCACGAACAGGTTGCTCATTCGACAGCAGAGGCAACGGGTCGTGCCTGACAGACGACTGCGGCGGCCTGCTCGCCTGCAAGAACCGTGGTGAGCCGCCCTTCACAACTGCTGATTTTGCGCTTAACCAGCATGGCAGCAACACTTTCTTCGATATCTCACTCTTCTACGGCTTCAACGTACCCATGGAGTTCCTGCCAGTGCCGGTCAAGGGGCAAGGACTAGGGTGCAGCAAGGGGCCGCGCTGCGTGGCCGGCATCACGTCGCAGTGTCCAAGCAAGCTCAAGGCACCGGGAGGCTGCAGCAGCTCATGTCAAGTGTTCAACAATCAGCCGGTGCACTGCTGCATCGGGTCCCACTGTGAACCCACCAAATACTCGGCCTTCTTTGTGCGGATGTGCCCGCAGGCATTAAGCCCATCCAACCATGCTCCCTAAGAAACCGACTTCAGTTGCCCGACAGGAGTCAACTACCAGGTAGTCTTCTGCCCACCGATCGATCTAGCATCTTCGCCGGCTCCAAGTCCTCCTAATTCAACTGCTATTGGGCCATCAAGCACAGGACCCTCATCCAAAAAAGTAGACACAATTGTTTCAATTGCAATTGCAGGGTCTGTAGTCAGTTTCATTTTAACTGCCGCATTCATCCTTTTCGTCGTACATCGAAGACTAACACGACGATGCCATGAGATGGAGGAAGAGGAGGGAGAGTTCGGTAAGCTACAAGGAACACCGATGAGGTTCACATTTCAACAGTTAGATGTGGCAACCGAGCAATTCAAATACAAGCTTGGGGAAGGAGGATTCGGGTCTGTTTACAAGGGACAGCTAGGTGAGGAAAGGATTGCGGTAAAACGTTTGGATCGAGCTGGTCAGGGAAAGAGAGAATTCTTGGCAGAGGTTCAGACAATAGGCAGCATACATCATATCAATCTGGTGAGGCTGTTTGGTTTCTGTGCAGAGAAATCCCACAGGCTCCTGGTTTATGAGTATATGCCAAAAGGATCTTTGGACAAGTGGATCTATTGTCAACATGACAACACTGCTCCTCCGTTAGAATGGAGAGTGCGATGCAAGATTATCACTAACATAGCAAAGGGTCTCGCTTATCTTCATGAGGAGTGCATTAAGAGAATTGCTCATTTGGATGTCAAACCACAAAATATCCTCATAGATGACAACTTCAATGCTAAACTTTCTGATTTTGGTCTATGTAAGCTCATTGATAGGGATATGAGCCAAGTGGTCACTAGAATGAGAGGCACACCAGGATATTTAGCTCCTGAATGGTTGACATCACAAATCACAGAGAAGGCTGATGTATATAGCTTTGGCGTTGTGGTCATGGAAATCCTCAGTGGAAGAAAGAACCTAGACACTTCCCGACCTGAAGAGAGCATCCATCTTATCACCCTATTGGAAGAAAAGGTGAAGAACGGTCACTTGGTAGATTTGATTGACAAGAACAGTAATGACATGCAAGCACACGAGGAAGATGTAATTCAGATGATGAAGCTAGCAATGTGGTGTTTGCAAATTGATTGCAAAAGAAGGCCTAAAATGTCCGAGGTAGTCAAGGTCTTAGAAGGTAGCATGGATGCAGAGCGCAATATAGATAATAACTTTGTCGCAACAAACCAAGCGAATTTTGGCATTGCTCTAAATGTGACCTCCTCAGTTCCACCTCTAGCCTCACATCTATCAGGTCCCGGGTGAAATGAGACAACCCTGACAACATAGGCAATTATATAAAGAGCAGGAGATTTTCTTATCTAAAGCAAATGACATGTCTGTTGTATCTCCGCAAATTACTACAATCTGAAGCCCGTTGTCTGGAGTTAATTTTACCAGCAAAATATTTCAATATTTGCAAACCTTCTTGTTCTACAACAGCTCGACTAAATTTATTCATTAGCATGTTCAGTTTCTCCATGTAATGCCGGTCTGATTTTAGATCAACTAATGCAGGCATTTTTCTAGTCATTGTAGTTGGAATTAAAATCATGTTCCAAAATGCTCCTAGGTTCCAACAAAGTAGAGAAATGGACAGAATGAAAGAAAATTTGGGAAGAACAAACACGGATCAGTTAGAAACTGCAAGCGCTTTTAAGTTCTCCCAGTTTCCACCATGCTTTTATTAAATGATAATAGGTTGTGTTGTGCTTGTTAGAAATACGACAGGCAAAATCAACGACGAAGAACGAGAATCAATACAGAGGACACAAGGATTTAACGGGGAAAAAACCACGGGCGCCAGCCAGCAAATCTTCACTGTCGGGAGAGGTTACAAAATGCCGGGGATTTACAACTGATCAACTTATCCCGTGCGGCGGCTTACAAGAGGTATATATAACAGCGGTGACCTAAGTCAATACTGATCCGTATCGCTTCGCTCCGCTCGTCAGAAGTTAGCCTTTATATTTATATATGAATTTGGATCATAACATAACAGTGCTTAGTTATGCGTATTGTACATGACACTTGATCTCCAACTCAATTAGCATTCTGGTAATAACAGAGTGTATGGCCTCTGCTACTGTGACCATGAAATGCTAGTTGGTTACCTGTACCGACGGTGATGCGAGGCGTCCCATGAGGCCCCTCTTGGGATGCCAGCGATTAGGAGCGGTGGGGGGTCGCGCACGCTTGCAGATCAGATGTGGTGCCAGGGATTCTGCGGCGAGCTAGTGCTTTTGGAGGAAGGGGGTGAAGACGGCCAGTAGTTCAGTACTACGCATCCGAGCCTACCAAATGTCGCAGCTAGAAACGACTCCATTAGCTAGCTTGGGAGTCCGTGTGGGTTGTTTGCAGGTAGCTTGGGTTTGCACCAGCAGAGCCATCTAGTCTGACTCACCGTGGAGTGCATGTGACAAAGGACTCGGTGCAATCAGTCTGACTCAACGGTGAACTTTAAAAATGACTCCTGACCAAAGGATTAATCCTGCAACTGCCTCCTGAGCAGACTTAATGTAACACCCCGGCCCACCCCCGAGCCGACGGTCGTTACGCCTGGCAGCTCCCTAGGATCTTTAGACTGGCCCCACAGACCAACACTAATTGGGAAAGACTTCCCAGTCGGTCACCCATCCTGAAATTGCTCTGGGACAAGCACGCTTAACCTTGAAGTTCTTTCAAGACGAGCTTCCGGAAAAGAAGTTGCAACTTGTTGATACGAGTATTCTATCAATCCTGTTGAGCCCTGAGTCAGGATCTCACATATACACCCTCTTAGAAGACCGACGCCTTCGTCGGTCAACCCCAGTCCAGGAACTTCCCTTGTTGGCACACGTCTGTGCGTCCAGTCCAGCACATGTGCCATGACGTGTGCCACAACGGGCCACACACGCCATGCGTAACATGCCCGCGCAGCTGACCCGCAAATGCCCGTGTGACCGCAAGGATCAGCTCTGATACCAAATGTAACACTCCGGCCACCCCCGGACCGGCGGAAGCGTAGTGGGCCCATAACCCACAGGTCCCAGGATCGAAACCTGGCTCTGATACCAAATGTAACACCCCGGCCCACCCCCGAGCCGACGTCGTTACGCCTGGAAGCTCTCTAGGATCTCTAGACTGGCCCCACAGACGAACACTAGTCTTTTCTGCGCACTTTGTCCTCACTCGTGCGCATCCGGGATGGACTTTCCAGTCGGTCACCCATCCTGAAATTGCTCCAGGCCAAGCACGCTTAACCTCGGAGTTCTTTCAGGATGAGCTTCCAGAAAAGAAGTTGCAACTTGTTGATATGAGTATTCTATCAATCCTATTGAGCCCTGAGCCAGGATCTCACACTTAACAGCTCCATTTCTTGGTGGTAGTATTTTCAGTTTAGAAAGCATGAACTACATCACAACCATAGTTTTAAATAGCAGGTCATGTCAAATAGCGGCACCCTGCTCAAATAGCTATAGCGCGGCTATAACCGAACTATAGCCCACTATTTTGTAACTCTACCGGACAATTGTGTATGAATACCATTTAGCGGCACACTGTTCAAACTGCTACAGCAGGGCTATAACGGGCTACTTAAAACATTGATCACAACTTGATAGAAAGCACGACTTAGAGAACCTGTTAGTAACCTGTTAGTACCATACAGCTGAGTTGCCGGCGATCTGAATATTGTATGTCCTCTACCACTAACAGTAAGTTAAGTTATATAGCCGGCCGGCCTGATTGATAATGGAGGACGGCAGTTTTCTTCCTCTTTTCTTTAAGGGGGGACGGCAGTTGAGCGTTGAACATTTCCAGCACGCAAATCCATCTTTCAGCTTTTCCTCCCACACGAATCCTATCACACACTCATACGAAAGAGTCTATGCAGTTCTGGTTCAAGATGGCAACGGGGACGAAACCCATCGGGTTTTGCCTTCTCAAACCCATCCCCACGAGAAAATCACAAACCCGTCTCCGTCCCCGTCACCGTGCGCGGGGTTAGTTTTTTGCCCGTCCCCTAAACCCATCGGGTTTTCTAAACCCACGGAGAAATCGGCATATTTAGACAAATATAATAGCAACAAAGAATAGCATTGCATCAGGAAAAATAGCATATTTCAGTAGCATAACTTGCGAAAATTTCAGCACAATAAAATAATACATTGTTTAGCATGTACAAGGAGCACATCTCAGCAGCATAACTTTAGCAAAAAGAGTAATAACAGCAGCTACAAGGAGCAAATTTCAGCACAATACAATAATACATGGTTCAACAGCTACAAGGAGCATATTTCAGCAGCATAACTTGAGTGAAACCAGCAATAACAACAGCTACAAAGAGCAGTAACAACAGCTACATAAGCATATTTGAGCAACAAACAATAGCATATTTCAGCCATACATGGTTCAACAAGATGTCCAATTACGCTTAGTGTAGTATTTTGACGGGGATGGCGGGTTTCGGGTTCGGGTATTGCTCAAACGGGTTTGAACCCGCGAAACGTGTCGGGTTTTATACTTTACCCAGCAGCAGCCCCACGGGGTTAAAAAGACGCCCATCCCCGTCCCCTAATAGGGTAAAAACCCGCAGGGACGCGGGTTTCGGGGCCCCATTGCCATCTTGAGTTCTGGTTCAGCTAGCAATGCATGCAAACTGCGCAACACAAAAATGGCAGCTATGGGTACTACCTTTGTGACTCTCCACCACCCACGTCCCCTCATCATCCTCTACATCCTGCTCCTCCTGCCAATCGTCCCCCCCTCTCCTGTCACACTGAAGATCACCAACCGATGCTCCTACACCCTGTGGCCGGTCGCTTTGCCAGTGGGCGGCGGCGTGCAGCTCGACCCAGGGAAGACATGGACCCTCAGGCCCCATTTGGTTGCACGACATCCCTGGGGGATCCCAGCGTTTTTCCCGGGTGGAAAAACACCGCGTATACTTCACCACGGGTACCCAGCAAGACCATTTGGACACCCAACTACCACGGGTTTATCGGCCCCAACCCCGTCATTTCCATGGGGGAGAAATCCACTAGTGGCGAGGTCAGGAAAGGAGACCTCGAGCTGGTCTAGCGAAGCGTCGCCTCTCCCTGCGGTCCCTGCACTTCTGCCCTAGATGCCAAATGGACATTCCCCGCTGGAGAGATTTCTCGTAGGGGATCCCTTGTGCTCCTCAAAATCCCTGTTGGGGGTTTGCTACCCAGGTTTTTCCTACCTTGCAACCAAATGAAGCCTCAAGGTGCCCGATGACACCACTGGAGGCCGCGGGTGGGCACGCACGGGCTGCTCATTTGATGGAAAAGGCAACGGATCATGCGAGACAGGCGACTGCGATGGCGTACTTGCCTGCAAGAGCTATGGTTAGCCGCCCTACACGTCTGCCGATTTCTCACTTAAGGAGTTTAACACCAATAGTTTCTTCGACATCTCCGTCTACCGAGGCTTCAACGTACCCATGGAGTTCCTGCCAGTGCCGGTCAAGGGGAGTTTGGGGGGGGGGGGGGGGGGGGGGGGCAGGGTGCAACAAGGGGCAAGGCACCGGGAGGATGCAACAGCACATGTGATGTGTTCGACAATCGGTCCAATTTGTACTGCTGCACCGGGAGTACATGTGAACTCAACAAATACTCAACCTTCTTTGTGCGAATGTGCCCGGAGGCATTAAGCTACTCCAGTGATGCTCCCTCAGAAACTGCATTCAGTTGTCCGATTGGTACCCAGTGACGGATCTAGAATTTGACCAACATGGGGGCAACATTACAAAGGGTGGCAGTTTTTTTTGACAATACACATTACAAATAATTAATAAAGTACTGAATATACATATGAATGCACTAGTAAAAAAAGTTCTGGAAAATGTTTGTGGGAGCGATGGCCCCCATGACCCCCACACTAGATCCGCCCATGTTGGTACCAACTACCAGATCAGCTTCTGCCCACCGGTCAATGTAACGTCTTCACCTCCAAGCCTTCCCCTTTCATCGAAACCACCAAGTCCACCTATTTTGTCAAAAGCTCCAAGTCCTCCTCTTTCATCAAAACCTCCAAGTCCTCCTGACTCAACTTTTATAGGGCCATCAAGCACAAGACCCTCATCCAAAAAAGTTTCGATTGCAATTGCAGGTGCTATAGTCAGTTCCAACTGTGACATTCATCCTTTTCATTGTGCATCGAAGAAGAACATGACAAAACCATGATATGGAGGAAGAGGAGGCAGAATTCGGTAAGCTACAAGGAATGCCACCGAGGTTCACGTTTCAACAGTGAGAAGTGGCAACCGAGCAATTGAAAGACAAGCTTGGGGAAGGAGGATTTGAGTCTGTTTTTGAGGGACAGCTCGGTGAGGAAAGGATTGCAGTAAAACGTTTGGATCGAACTGGACAAGGAAAGAGAGAATTCTTGGCAGAGGTTCAGACAATTGGCAGCATTCATCATATCAATCTTGTGAGGCTGTTTGGTTTCTGCGCTGAGAAATCGCATAGGCTCTTGGTTTATGAGTATATGCCAAAAGGATCCTTGGACAAGTGGATCTACTACCGACATGACAATGCAACTCTTCCGTTAGAATGGAGTATACGATGCAAGATTATCACTAACGTAGCAAAGGGTCTGACTTATCTTCATCAGGAGTGCATGTTGGAATTATGTGTCCTGCAACTATATTCAATTTACTAGGAATTACTAATATTCGGAATACCTCATTATGGAATTATACATGTATTTATGCATGGAATTACTTTACATGATTATCATGGAATTATCACTTATTGGAACGTACTTAAGTTATATGCTTAAGGAAGCTGGTCGATTATCTGTGGAATACAATATACTCTTTATATTGGAAAGAATACCCGGGTACAGTGATAATCGGAAGGAGCTAGATCGTATAGTTAGATTACAGCCCTAATGTTGATCTTCATAATTAGAGGGATTTACACTCTATTATGGCGCGTTGCTCACAAGCGCGTGCTCCGGGGACACAACGGGTAGAATCCATTAACAGACAAATTTGATCGTGGTTGGTAATTTGGTCTGAAGACAATCCCGGAAAACTAGTTGAAAAGACTAGGAATCTTATCTGTATAAGAAGTGGACTCTTTGAAAAGACAGTATAAGAAGGTCCCTACGAGGCTCAGAGATGCGAATTGTGAGCGGCACCATGGATAAGTGCATAGGAAATAGGGGGTAGACCGAAAACCCTAAATTTCTAACAATGGCATCATGAGCAAGGTTCGGCCGCCATCCGCTGGAACTCCAATCCGCTGTGCAACTACGGCATCGTCCTGGTTCTGATCCCTTGCGTAGTCTGCCGCCGGGCAAGCTCGCCGAGCTCGTCGATCTCGCCGCCCGCATGCAGCCATGCACTCACGCACAGGCGACCTCGGGCTGAACCACCGCCTCCTGGGGCACCGGTTCGTGCGTGGACTCGCCAATAGCGGCAAAAGGAAAATTCCGCTGCGATTCGATCTATAGCTGCGGCGCGTCCGACTACGGAAGCTACGTAGGAAGCAGCCGCATCAAATCCATCCAAAAGCAGCCATGTACAGAGGCGTAAGTACCGAGCAGATCAATTCCGTGAAGCATCAAGGCAGATCAGCACACACATCAACTTCGATGTGGAAAACGTGATCCGATCAAGTAGGAGTACAGCTATGCTTTCCCACGCAGAAACAAAACTTGAAGCCAATTCTTGCACAGAAATCAAGATCAAGGAAAAATAAATAATACGCATCAGTCCGCGTACCTCGACGATCTGCACGCCGGGCATCATGAATTGGTTTGTTTTCCCCCCTCCGTCCACGGTAACACTTTTCCTTGGCAGTGTCGAAAGTCTTTTTTTCCTTTCCCCACGTATTGGTTGCCTCATCATATTATCACGGTTTGGAAAGGAACAAAATTGTGTTATATTTTCTATGTGGAATATTGATCACATTATTAGACAAAACAAACCGGAACAGCTAAATTAATATGGCGTTGCTAAGGAAAAGGAAATATATAATATGGCACTTGGAATATGGATAGCAAATGACTTGCATAATTTTTTGGGATTGTTCTTTGGCTGATTGCATGGAAAATAATGTGCAATCTGATACACCTTTTTTTTTGGGTCGAATATCTCTCAGAAAATATAGATTGCTGGCTATTTGTTTTTTGGAAGTGCAAGTCATGGTTGTCCTGAACTCTATGCCAAATTGATTAGAATATTTTTATATACACTTGTCACCTTGATTGGTCGCTCAGTATATGCATGTGGGGTACAATTTGTTCAATGGAAAATTATAAAGCTTTTCGGGGGAAGGGTTTGGTCAAATATTGTTGACTGCACCTTGGAAAGGAAAATATAATATTTATCAATGGAACTGGCAACGAGGAAGTGGATAAAAATTGTGGTAATTATACCAACTTTGCATAAAAGGAATTCATGGAAGTGTCTATTGTTGAGCATCACTTATTTATGGAGGAAGATGAAACCACTCTGTGAGAAAGGAAATTTGCTCTTGATTTGTCAGTATGTCTAATGATAATATTTGCACTATACATATTTATTTGTGGGTACTCTTTCAAATAGTTGGATTATGGTGTTGGTTTATATACATCATTTATTGTTGGAATACCATAGCAACTTTATTGGCATGCAACAATTACAAAGGAAAAGATGTACTTTGGATTGGAAATTATACCATGAAACTCCCATGTGGAGGAAAACTATTATTGTTATTATAGGACACTCTGTGCAACTTCAGTGAGAAGGGATTTGATTTATTGTTCTCTCTAGGAATCTATTGACTATATTATACTATTTGGAAAAGGAAGAGTGGAAATATTGCTAAATGGTTAAATTAGTGCATTATGGATTTTCACACAATGGTCTATCTTTCTTGATGTTCATTGGAAGTTGGCAAACCAAATTGTTTATATTTGGCAAAGATAACTCCATATGGAGGAATAGCGACAATGGAAACAGATGCTTGGAATCTTGTTATCTACATCATCAACGATTTGGTCACATATCTTGGAACGGGAGCAAGAGGCTTGTTATTTCTGGAATTTTGAACTTTAGTGGGAGGACTATGGTACATGTGAAGCATATATGATGTTTTTTTCTCATACACCTTTTTTTATGGAGGTGGAAGGTAAACAAAAGGCTTCACATTGTTATTTACTTGGATATATTTTTCTATTTTTTTACACTCCCACGAGAGGTCTGATTATTTATTTATCTCATTCATTGATGATTGCACTTGATATGGTTATGTTTATACTATTTCAAAATACAAGTCGGAATGTTTTATTGTGCTGGTCACATGTTGTACTAAAGTGGAAGATCAGTTGATTGAAAGATTCCAAAGTTTTAACAACTGATTGGTGGGGGAAGTACACTTCAGTAATATATCAATTGAACATGTAAAGATCATGGGATTATTCACCATTGTAATACACTTTACACTTGAATGGAGGAATTGATTATCTTTTATACTCCCTTGTTTTCTCTAAGAAGCATTGCATACTGCCATTTGTTGATATCATTCTTCATCTAGCATAGTCACTATATGTCTTTTAGACTGGAAGGAAATCTTCTATTTTGGCAAGAAATTCTCAGTTACTACAAAGCGCACACCAGGAATTTTTCATGGTTATCTAGTGGATCAAAGGGTGCTATCTTTTTTATTTGAAAAAGGAAAACTGGTGGAAAGTAGAAAAACAATTATTTTTGTGATCAAGGATGGAAATATTAATAATCATACTGGAATATAATCTTGACCTCAAATGAAACTACAAGTGAAACTCCCGATACTAACATGCTTAGGATAAGTGGGAGGAATTGGCTTGGAATATCATGTCTGGATAACTGTTATGTGTTGTTGGGGGATGTCACTCTAAATTTTAGAGGAATCACTAAATTCTCTTAAGAAGTTTTTTTTAATCAATGTCAAGTATGGGTGGAAGAATTGCGGGAAGGAATAAACTCAAATGAGGAAGAGCGTGGTTTGGAACTTAATATCATACCAAACAACCGCACGCCTATTGTCAGGAAGTGATTTTTTTGTAAGGAAATTTTGCTCCCTTTAATATTATAATGTGAGTTATTCAATTTTTCACACAAAGGGAAATATTCTTTGTGGAAACTCTCTCTCCTGGAATTTTGGGAAAGAGGAACTAAAGACATGGTTTGCTAATTGAATATATTAATGTATGGTCTTATAACAAGCTTCACATCAATGGAATAGCAGGTCATATGGTCGTATAACAAGCTTCACATCAAAGTCAGTCATCTACAAATGTAAGTGTAAACTATTTTGTATTATTACTGTAAATGTTAACATTTTTGTTGTTTGCAATGATAAAGTCACATTGATGAAAGTGAAAGCTTGGCCATGTTTTAACTTTCATATGAAAGGAATGTTTGAATCTTCCTATGTTTTGGGAGTGGAACTACATAGGGTATGTTTTAAAACGTTTTCTATGGAAAATTGCAAACTTGTTAAAGTACCTGGAACCAAACTCAGTGAGGAATTATGTTTGAAATCCTGAGGACAAAGGGATAATAATGGTGTTGAATTTACTGTATTTTCGTTATACAATCACACCTTAGCTTTCAGAATTTATGCTGCATTCAAGCAGTGGAAGGAAAGACGAGTAGCTAAGGGAATCTCACACATCATATAAGATTGTGGAAAGTGCATCTCAACCTGTCACTTGTTCTCGAATTTATATTAAAGGTAAACACATTGTGGAAGCTATTATCGTATCTACCAGATGAGAAATAAGTCCAGGTACACATATTCAATTATTATTTTTAGTACTAATATGGTGCATGTTCACTGACCGGAGTCAGGAATTTGTTTCAATACAGGGTTACTGATGGAACTTCATTTACTGATTGGATTTGATATTTATGTGGTGTTGAAAATTTATTCAACACGGTTATCATATATTTTGACTCAATGTCGAATTATTCATATTATTGATATATGTGACTGAAAATAATTGGTGCGGAATTTCACTTGAGGAAACAAAATACTCAAGGTGCCTCTAAAGGTGAAATTACACTCGAGGAAATAATACTCGAGGCGCCAAGGACAGCTATGCTGGAATAATTCGGCAGAAACTAAAGGTCTCTAGTGATCTTTAGTGTCACAGTAAGGAAACATATTGAAGGGAAGTATCAACATATATATATTTTTGTGGGTTTTCAATGTAGTGTTAACATGATTGTTGATCCCTTGACTAAGCCTCTTAGTCAGGAGGTATTTTCCAAACCTTTTAAGGCTATGGGTTTACGAATATTTGAATGATCGTTTGGGACAAGTGGGAGATGTTGGAATTATGTGTCCTGTAACTATATTCAAATTACTAGGAATTACTAATATTTGGAATACCTCATTATGGAATTATACATGTATTTATGCATGGAATTACTTTACATGATTATCATGGAATTATCACTTATTGGAACATACTTAAGTTATATGCTTAAGGAAGCTCGTCGATTATCTGTGGAATACAATATACTCTTTATATTGGAAAGAATACCCGGGTACAGTGATAATCGGAAGGAGCTAGATCGTATAGTTAGATTACAGCCCTAATGTTGATCTACATAATTAGAGGGATTTACACTCTATTATGGCGCGTTGCTCACAAGCGCGTGCTCCGGGGACACAACGGGTAGAATCCATTAACAGACAAATTTGATCGTGGTTGGTAATTTGGTCTGGGGACAATCCCGGAAAACTAGTTGAAAATACTAGGAATCTTATCTATATAAGAGGTGGACTCTTTGGAAAGACAGTATAAGGAGGTCCCTACCCCCTAGCCTCAGAGATGCGAATTGTGAGTGGCACCACTGTAGGGTAACGCAGCAGAAAACAAAAATTTTCCGACCTACGCACCAGCCCAGGACCACTATGGAAACTGCAAACAAGGTATGATCATTTTCGTTACCGACTCGTAGCGCAGCGGAAGTAGAGTCGATGACGATCGGCGGTGCAGATCCCCGCAGCTAGGATTTACAACCTCCCAACCGCGAGGATGTATACCCTCGTCTTCCCTTCGGACAGCCCTCCGGGAGGCGGTCGAACAGTCCCCCGGACGGTGTCGCGGACAGCCCTTCGGGAGGACCTTCGAAACTCGAACGGTCACTTGGACAGCCCTTCGGGAGGACTCACAGAACTTGGACCGTCACTTGGACAGCCCTTCGGGAGGCACTCTCGAACAGCCCCTCGGGCACTAAGATCGAAACTACGACCTCTCTACAGAGTTGCACACATACGGTGTCATCTATCCGGCAGGGCTTCGCCGTCCAGAACTAGTTCCCACCGGAACCCAGACAGCCTTTCGGCTCTACGAAACTCTTTCCGTGGGAGGGAGAGAGAAGCCAGATCATTGCAATAGCTGTATGTGAGAAGGGATGAGTGTGGAGGGCTGCCCCTCCACCTCTATTTATAGGATAGCCAAGGGGTAAAGATGTCATACAAAAAAAACCCCAAAGTACCCCCACTTTATGCCTTTCCACAAAAGAATAAAGATAAAAGGGGTGCCATGTGGAGCTCCAAGGAGCTCCACCATGCTTGGCCGGCCACACCCTTGGGGGACCCACCAAGGGGGCTTCCTTAGTGCCTAAGGCATTCTAGAAGCCTTTTGGGAAATTCCCAAAAGGTGCTTTCCATAAAATTCCCAAAAAGCACTTTCACTATTCACGACGACATTTTTCAGCATCCGTTCGAACTGAAAATATTTATGTGGGCTTAGAACATTTCCAGTACCCACTAAAATAATTTTCAATGCGTTCTGGAACAATTCCAGTTTAGTGATTTCATCTGCGAAAAGCATCTGAAGCGGTTCCGGCAGCCCCGGAACATTTCCGGTTTTTCTTCCAGAAAATTCCCAGAAGTTTCCAGAATGATTCTGGTATCCTCCAAGAATTATCAGGCATGTGCCAAAACCATTTTGACTTAATGGTATCCCCTGAAACAACTTTTCAGTTTCACCGGAACTCATCCGGTGACCTCTCTCTGCGGAACTTTTCCGCTGTCCGAAACTTTTCGGTGTCCGAAACTTTTTCGGTGATTTTCTCTCACACTCCCTGTCTAGTATTCAGCAGATAGATGACCCTTAAGCGTGTGACCCTATAGGTTCGGTGAAGTATAGACATGACACGGAACCCCTTCCGATCAATGATCAACATCGGAGCCGTGGACACCCATATTGACCCCTATACCCACACGAATGAATATTCGAGTGAACCTCCAGTTGCCGTGTGCTATTCCTGTTGCTTCGCGATATGTTACAAATACCCGAGGTGAGACATGTTGGCATTCCCGTGGATCAACAACTTGTCCACTATGCTAGTTACCTCGTTACCGGTATTGTTCTCTTTTCTCGTTACTGTGTTCCGGCATCCCTGTGATCAAATCACCCTGTGTCTGGCCAGACGATGATGGATACCGTAACACCGAGAGGGCCCAGAGATATCTCTCCATCGTCGGAGGAGCAAATCCCAATCTTGAGCTATCAAGTTACTTGACATACTTTCCCATGAACCCGTAAGCTGCCGTAATAGCCATCCAGTTACGGATGACGTTTAACAAACCCCAAAGTTCATGAATCAAGCATGAAGAAACTCGATACTCTCATGGTCTGAGGAATTATGCAAACGTTAACCATCTCTGTGTTATTAACCATTAACTTGTGACGAAAGAATCTCATAGCATAACATCAATTTGGGTCGATTCAACACAAATGTTCTGCTAACAATTGTGCCCTCAAAATTGCCGGCATAGTCATGCCCATGATCAGGAAAACAGGATCATCATGCAATACTTGAGCCAGTCATAGAGGCTTGACTAGGAATACATTTTACCGTTTATTATCCCACACGTGCACATGAGTTTCCCTCCAAGCCTCGTTTTATTTGTAGACTCGAGAATCATTGCAGTTATAGCATGGAACATAAACCTAATTATGAACAGGGAGATAATCAATAACATTTATTATTGCCTCTAGGGCATGTAGGGTAACGCAGCAGAAAACAAAAATTTTCCGACCTACGCACCAGCCCAGGACCACTATGGAGACTGCATACAAGGTTTGATCATTTTCGTTACCGACCCGTAGCGCAGCGAAAGTAGAGTCGATGACGATCGGTGGTGCAGATCCCCGCAGCTAGGATTTA
This sequence comes from Thinopyrum elongatum, assembly GCA_011799875.1. Taxonomy (NCBI): domain Eukaryota; kingdom Viridiplantae; phylum Streptophyta; class Magnoliopsida; order Poales; family Poaceae; genus Thinopyrum; species Thinopyrum elongatum. The sequence continues at coordinate 8,993,955 of CM022299.1, forward strand.
CAACCTCCCAACCGCGAGGATGTATACCCTCGTCTTCCCTTCGGACAGCCCTCCGGGAGGCAGTCGAACAGTCCCCCGGACGGTGTCGCGGACAGCCCTTCGGGAGGACCTTCGAAACTCGAACGGTCACTCGGACAGCCCTTCGGGAGGACTCACAGAACTCGGACCGTCACTTGGACAGCCCTTCGGGAGGCACTCACGAACAGCCCCTCGGGCACTAAGATCGAAACTACGAACTCTCTACAGAGTTGCACACATACGGTGTCAACTATCCGGCAGGGCTTCGCCGTCCAGAACTAGTTCCCACCGGAACCCAGACAGCCTTTCGGCTCTACGAAACTCTTTTCGTGGGAGGGAGAGAGAAGCCAGATCATTGCATGGCACTTGTATGTGAGAAGGAGTGAGTCTTTAGGCAGCCCCCTCCACCCCTATTTATAGGCCAAGCCCAAGGGTGGCTTCTCCAAGAAGCCAAGGGGAAAAATACCAAAGGACCCTCAAGGTGGCTTCTCCAAGAAGCCATCCAAAAAGCACTTTCACTATTCACGACGACATTTTTCAGCGTCCGTTCAAACTGAAAATATTTATGTGGGCTTAGTACATTTCCAGTACCCACTAAAATAATTTTCAATGCGTTCTGGAACAATTCCAGTTTAGTGATTTCATCTGCGAAAAGCATCTGAAGCGGTTCCGGCAGCCCCGGAACATTTCCGGTTTTTCTTCCAGAAAATTCCCAGAAGTTTCCAGAATGATTCCGGCATCCTCCAAGAATTATCAGGCATGTGCCGAAACCATTTTGACTTAATGGTATCCCCTGAAACAACTTTTCAGTTTCACCGGAACTCATCCGGTGACCTCTCTCTGCGGAACTTTTCCGCTGTCCGAAACTTTTCGGTGTCCGAAACTTTTTCGGTGATTTTCTCTCAGACTCCCTGTCTAGTATTCAGCAGATAGATGACCCTTAAGCGTGTGACCCTATAGGTTCGGTGAAGTATAGACATGACCTGGAACCCCTTCCGATCAATGATCAACATCGGAGCCATGGACACCCATATTGACCCCTATACCCACACGAATGAATATTCGAGTGAACCTCCAGTTGCCGTGTGCTATTCCTATTGCTTCGCGATATGTTACAAATACCCGAGGTGAGACATATTGGCATTCCCGTGGATCAACAACTTGTCCACTATGCTAGTTACCTCGTTACCGGTATTGTTCTCTTTTCTCGTTACTGTGTTCCGGCATCCCTGTGATCAAATCACCCTGTGTCTGGCCAGACGATGATGGATACCGTAACACCGAGAGGGCCCAGAGATATCTCTCCATCGTCGGAGGAGCAAATCCCAATCTTGAGCTATCAAGTTACTTGACATACTTTCCCATGAACCCGTAAGCCGCCGTAATAGCCATCCAGTTACGGATGACGTTTAACAAACCCCAAAGTTCATGAATCAAGCATGAAGAAACTCGATACTCTCATGGTCTGAGGAATTATGCAAACATTAACCATCTCTGTGTTATTAACCATTAACTTGTGACGAATGAATCTCATAGCATAACATCAAACGGGTCGATTCAACACAAATGTTCTTATAACATTGTGCCCTCAAAGTTGCTGGCATAGACATGCCCATGATCAGGAAAACAGAACCATCATGCAACACTTGAGCCAGTCATAGAGGCTTGACTAGGAATACATTTTATCGTTTATTATCCCACATGTGCATATGAGTCTTCCTCCAAGCCTCATTTTATTTGTAGACTCGAGAATCATTGCAGTTATAGCATGGAACATAAACATAATTATGAACAGGGAGATAATCAATAACATTTATTATTGCCTCTAGGGCATATCTCCTACAGACTCCCACTTGCACTAGAGTCAATAATCTAGTTAATGCTAATGCACTTCACACCTGTGGCACACCGGTGTAAATATGCTTCGCATGTGGTATAGCCTGATGTCCAACGGATCTGACGACTTCAGCTCTGTGTGTATCTTTGCGTATCCTCGCGTTTTTATGCTTTCACAAAATTCATATTTTGCGTGGACTTGGCTTTGTATGTATGTGAATCACAGGTCGAACCTGGATTCCTCAGACTGAGTTATGGAGCAACTACCCGCAGTAGGGTCCCATTGACAAAAGCCATCTTGGAACCATACTAAGTTCATGAATGAACTATATGATTCAACATCTTCTTTGTCGCTTTAAAAGCGGCAACATACTTCGCCTCTATTATAGAATTCGCCACAGTAACTTGTTTGAACAAATTCCAACTAACTGTGCCACCAGATTGTGTGTTACACAAAACCCTCAATTTAAATCGAAAATCGCATGGAGCATGGATGTAGACTGTATCGATGTAACCTTTTACAACGAACTCTTCATGATCTCCGCTTGCAAGAAAACATGTCATCAGTGCTATTATAGTACTCAATGACCCTTTTTCACTGTTGTCCCATGATCAGTACTTTTGATCACTTTGGTATCTATACTCGCAACAACTTTGGGAGTATTGGACATATCTGGTTTGTTTTTACATACCATGGAATACATGATTAATCGAAACACAAGAGTGTGTGGAATCTCCATCATGTATTTTGCTCATCAGTGTTTTGGGACACCGAGTCTTGCAAAAACTCTTTCCATGTGACTTCGGCAAGAATCACTCCTTGACGTTTTTAATGCTAAAAGGTTTTAGCATCTTGTCAATATGTATCTTTTCTCAGCCCCATTAGGTAAATCTATCTCCATAGATCATCATGCCTAATATAAAGGCTATTTAGCCCAAGCACTTCATCGAAAAACTATTTTCAAATGAAGTCCTAATTCGTGTCAAGAAATTTATTTCCAATTAACAATGTGTCAAGCACACAACGTTTTTTTTTAGAAATTTATTATGCTCCCACTTACTTTCTTGAATCACAAGCATCTTCGTTACCCATTGATGAAGTCAAACCCTTTTGACCATTTCATCAAAACACGAAGATTCCAACTCCATTATGCTCTCTTCTGTCCATTGCTGGAACTCTGAAGTTTGCACACTCACTAGCATCCTCTGGAATGACAAAATACCTTGGACTGTAACACATGCAAGTCCTTGGTTTCATTTCCATCATATGGAAATCCTATTGTCATCCATGTTTCATATCTCATGACTGAAATATGTATTAATTGCTAGTTCAAGCCTAACCGACTTTAAGCATCGCTACGGTGAAACAACCTCATCGCAGTCAACTCCTTGAACTTGTTATTTCAACAAGTCGAGCTTTATGGATAAAACATTTTATCCATATCAGTTTATAGTTCCATAAAAGTTCGTTAGACTCTAAGTCTTCTGAAGGGGTCATCAAGATATGATCTTGAATCATTTATATGGAAACTATCTCGGATTATATTGGCATTTAGCCAATCCCGGAGTCAGGGCCCATCAACGCTTCCTTGTGTATCGTAGGTATACTGTTGTCTAACAACAATATCTCGTCTGCGCACCTGAGAGGTTTGCACGAGCCTTGCCTACGTGGTTCAGTTGCAAGTTCGACCGAAGTCCATACATTTTATTGTAGAGACTTCCGTATCAGTCGCAGTAGGAAACTCCGGAATCACTTCCAAGGTTCCTTTCCTTTGACCTGATGACGAAGATACTGGTTATCTCATCGAGTTGCACTGTCCTCCCACTCACCTTTTGCAAGAACAATTCTCTTTAAAAGCATACCATTTTGTGGCAAAAACTTTTGCCTCGGTATAGTGGTGGGGGAATACCCAATGACTTGGGATAACCTACAAAGTAGCACTTGTCTGATTTGGAATAGGTTTGTAACCTTTTACACAAGCCCCATATTCCAAATGTTAAGAAAAGATATAACATGGTTGGGCGTACCATACCATGGTGTCATTTCAACAGACCCGATGGAGCTCTTTTCAGTGTAAAAGCCGCAGTCTCTAAAGCATCACTCTTTAAAAGGGATAATGGCAAATTTATTTATGTCATCTTTGATCTTACCATGTCATAAATGGTTCGATTACACCTTCACAGACTTTCCACTTGCAGTGGTGTTCCGGGAGGTGCAAGTTATGAAAACCCCTTTCACAGCTCATCAGACATTCGCTAAACTTGTAACTCAAATATTCTTTTCTGCAATCGAATTGTAGAAACATAATCTTCTTGTTACAATAACTTCTACTTCATATTTGAAAACCTTTTGAATGAATTCAAAAAATTCAGACTTACGTCTCATCAAGTAAATATCCATATATCTACTTGAGTCATTTCTGAAGATAGATAAATCCACTACTTGCAAAAACATTTATCGGACTACATACATCAAAATGTATGATCACCAATAAATTCTTTGCTCGTTCCTTATGGCCTGTGAACGGTATTTCAGTCACTTCACTTTTCGAAGGAAAGTTGCAAGTGTCAGATGATTCAAAAATCAAACGACTTCAAAATCCATCATAATGGAATCTTTCATGCGGGTTTCTCCAATGTGACCAAATGCAGTGCCACACTTGTGTGGTATTCTTTTAGTCTTGCGACATTTAGCGTCAGTGTTATGGATGTATCATTTTAAAATCAATATTCATAACATACATCCCATCTTGGATGGAAGTATGGCCCTTCATGTTATTCATAATACTGAACAACAATTGTTCTTTTATGAACAACTCTTTTGCAACAACATTGTGCAAGGGGCTAGAGTGTAAAACTCTAAAATGAATTATGAATGTAAATCCAGAGGTAATATATTATTATCAATATTCATAACATACATCTCATTCATAATGAAAGTATGGCCCTTATGTTATTCATAACACCGAACATAAAAAGTTCTCTTATGAACAACCTTCTTGCAAGATACCTTATGCAAAGGGCTAGAGTGTGAAACTCTAAAATGAATTATGAAAGTAAATACATAGGTAATACACCGATGGAAGGTATAGTAACATTTACTATGTCCCATGTGTGTATCTCAACCTCATTCCTGGCTAGTCTTTCAGGCCATAGTAGTTCTTACATCGAGTTGCAACAGAATGCAATCGAGCGGGTATCTTTGTGATTGTCTCACAATACCCAAGAATTAGTGATTAACATGTTTAACCATAATTCCCAAGAACTATATCTTTGACCAGCCTTCTATACATCAAAAACTTTGTATGACATTCATACATGAGCTGGATATTCCAGTCTTCTTCTTTATTGCCTTTATACTTCTAACAGTTTTAACTTTTAGTATTTCTCCTACTCTCAGAAGAAGCACCCAACTTAAGATTGGCGTTAGCCCCGGACTTCCTAGGAGTGAAAGTTTCACTAACACCCTTCGGACACTTCCTTTCTCTTTAAGTTGTTGTTTTATTCACCTTTCATCATATGACAGGCGTTCTTCTGGATCCCTCTCTTATCAGTCTAATGCATAGTAAACTCTTTTACTAATAGTTTGCAAACAAACATTGCTTTGGATATCTCATATCTTTTAGCCTTTGTCTGTCTCTGAAAATGATTTTCAGATTCCATGAATATCACATAACTATCCAAACTTTCGAAGTTTGGGTCTCATGGAAACAAACATATTGCGCTTGACTGAAATGGAATTCTAGCTTTTGGATCAACGGACGAGAGTCACATGATCCATAGCATAAGCGAGAGAATACCGAAAGTATGCGATAGGACAAAGTCCTTCTCGGCACTCTTGAGGACAATCCTCACATTACGTTACCAACCGTAAAGTTTTAACCAGATATTTAACGGCTATTCAATTTTAATAGGGAAGGTGGAAATGCGAGCCATTATTCTACAACTATTATGCAAACCACACTTAGACAGTGTTCATAATTAATTGCACTGAGAATTAAACAAGTTAATTCAACAGTGCGCTCCCACTCAAATCAATATCTCTCATAATTGATTGTGAGTGATACAAGACCCGCATTTCCATTCAACGCCATTGAACGAGATGAACACTGATGGCGCGAACTTCAATCGATGGGCGTGTTCCGAGCTCAGGGAGACCCTTCCAGAACGTCAAGACAACCAAGTGATCTTGCTGCGAGGTCTCAACTCACCCGCCTCACACATCCCTAATCGTTCGTACCCAGGGAGATCCTGTGATACCCCGAAAAGTTAGGTGCCGTGACGGTGCTACACTTGGGAGAACACTAACTACTTGATATTTTTGTGAGAGATCACCCTAATAAAAAGCGACTACCACGCAATCAAGAAGGGTGCATCATAAGGGATAAACATCTCAGGCAATTCATAATAGCATGATATGGTATAGCCCTTTCTGACGGAGAAGTCTTGTATTTCTTCGTCTTCGGCATTCGCGTCGGTGTTCACCTTTGCGAAGATTGCCACCACCTTGTCGATGCACCAGATAATATTGCTATCTCTATAGCTAATAAAATAATGCATTACAACAAGGTTGACACACAGGTCATTTAAAGTGCAATCATATGGCTCCAGCCATCATGCCGAATCATGACACGCAGGTCATGTTAATTAATTTACATCATATAGTCATCTCATACATAATCAAATTATTATGAGCACTGCTATACCACATCATATGCACATGCAAACCCTCCTGCAAAACCAAGTTAGACGTCTCTAATCGGTTCATGCAAAAACTAGTTTTACGTGGCTTCTAAGGTTTCGAAACAAACCGAAGCTACCAACGTCCATCATCAAGTATGATAATTCAAGTCGCTAGATTAACTTTTCAGGGTGTATGAAAACCGAGATAATAAAATCTCGAGCCCCATACTAAACTTCGTCATACGCATGACCCCCGTGCAGATCATATCTGCATTGCCCTTTCGTCTGCGAAATTTCATCTTTCCTTTTAACTACAGTGGAATTCAATGAACTGTTAGCACTTCGTTGATCAATCAGGATCACGGATTGCCAGAACATTGAAACTCCACCATGCTGTTATCAAGATCAGAAATATGCAAATTCCAGGGAAGCAACAAGAACATCGGGTAACAGATTTCATGTGCTACCCGCACAAATAATTTTCAGTAATAGAACTCATCTACTACCTAATTATATTGTGCAACACCCATACATCACTATGTATTCTAGATCGCAACCTGCATCTACGCATAGCACGGCTCATGATGCCACTGTATTGTAACGCAGCAGAAAACAAAAAATTTCCGACCTACGCACCAGCCCAGGACCACTATGGAGACTGCAAACAAGGTTTGATCATTTTCGTTACCGACACGTAGCGCAGCGGAAGTAGAGTCGATGACGATCGGCGGTGCAGATCCCCGCAGCTAGGATTTACAACCTCCCAACCGCGAGGATGTATACCCTCGTCTTCCCTTCGGACAGCCCTCCGGGAGGCGGTCGAACAGTCCCCCGGACGGTGTCGCGGACAGCCTTCGGGAGGACCTTCGAAACTCGAACGGTCACTTGGACAGCCCTTCGGGAGGACTCATAGAACTTGGACCGTCACTCGGACAGCCCTTCGGGAGGCACTCTCGAACAGCTCCTCGGGCACTAAGATCGAAACTATGACCTCTTTACAGAGTTGGACACATACGGTGTCATCTATCCGGCAGGGCTTCACCGTCCAGAACTAGTTCCCACCGGAACCCAGACAGCCTTTCGGCTCTACGAAACTCTTTCCGTGGGAGGGAGAGAGAAGCCAGATCATTGCAATGGCATGTATGTGAGAAGGGATGAGTGTGGAGGGCTGCCCCTCCACCTCTATTTATAGGATAGCCAAGGGGTAAAGATGTCGTACAAAAAAAAACCCCAAAGTACCCCCACTTTATGCCTTTCCACAAAAGAATAAAGATAAAAGGGGTGCCATGTGGAGCTCCAAGGAGCTCCACCATGCTTGGCCGGCCACACCCTTGGGGGACCCCCCAAGGGGGCTTCCTTAGTGCCTAAGGCATTCTAGAAGCCTTTTGGGAAATTCCCAAAAGGTGCTTTCCATAAAATTCCCAAAAAGAACTTTAACTATTCACAACGACATTTTTCAGCGTCCGTTCGAACTGAAAATATTTATGTGGGCTTAGAACATTTCCAGTACCCACTAAAATAATTTTCAATGCGTTCTGGAACAATTCCAGTTTAATGATTTCATCTGCGAAAAGCATCTGAAGCGGTTCCGGCAGCCCCGGAACATTTCCGGTTTTTCTTCCAGAAAATTCCCAGAAGTTTCCAGAATGATTCTGGTATCCTCCAAGAATTATCAGGCATGTGCCGAAACCATTTTGACTTAATGGTATCCCCTGAAACAACTTTTCAGTTTCACCGAAACTCATCCGGTGACCTCTCTCTGCGGAACTTTTCCGCTGTCCGAAACTTTTCGGTGTCCGAAACTTTTTCGGTGATTTTCTCTCAGACTCCCTGTCTAGTATTCAGCAGATAGATGACCCTTAAGCGTGTGACCCTATAGGTTCGGTGAAGTATAGACATGACACGGAACCCCTTCCGATCAATGATCAACATCGGAGCCGTGGACACCCATATTGACCCCTATACCCACACGAATGAATATTCGAGTGAACCTCCAGTTGCCGTGTGCTATTCCTGTTGCTTCGCGATATGTTACAAATACCCGAGGTGAGACATGTTGGCATTCCCGTGGATCAACAACTTGTCCACTATGCTAGTTACCTCGTTACCGGTATTGTTCTCTTTTCTCGTTACTGTGTTCCGGCATCCCTGTGATCAAATCACCCTGTGTCTGGCCAGACGATGATGGATACCGTAACACCGAGAGGGCCCAGAGATATCTCTCCATCGTCAGAGGAGCAAATCCCAATCTTGAGCTATCAAGTTACTTGACATACTTTCCCATGAACCCGTAAGCCGCCGTAATAGCCATCCAGTTACGGATGACGTTTAACAAACCCCAAAGTTCATGAATCAAGCATGAAGAAACTCGATACTCTCATGGTCTGAGGAATTATGCAAACATTAACCATCTCTGTGTTATTAACCATTAACTTGTGACGAATGAATCTCATAGCATAACATCAAACGGGTCGATTCAACACAAATGTTCTTATAACATTGTGCCCTCAAAGTTGCTGGCATAGACATGCCCATGATCAGGAAAACAGAACCATCATGCAACACTTGAGCCAGTCATAGAGGCTTGACTAGGAATACATTTTATCGTTTATTATCCCACACGTGCATATGAGTCTTCCTCCAAGCCTCGTTTTATTTGTAGACTCGAGAATCATTGCAGTTATAGCATGGAACATAAACATAATTATGAACAGGGAGATAATCAATAACATTTATTATTGCCTCTAGGGCATATCTCCTACAACCACGGATAAGTGCAGAGGAAATAGGGGGTAGACCGAAAACCCTAAATTTCTAACAGTGCATGAAGAGAATTGCTCATTTGGATGTGAAACCACAGAATATCCTCATAGATGATAACTTCAATGCTAAACTTTCTGACTTTGGTCTATGTAAGCTCATTGATAGGGATATGAGCCAAGTGGTTACTAGAATGAGAGGCACACCTGGATATTTAACTCCTGAATGGTTGACATCACAAATCACGAAGAAGGCTGATGTTTATAGCTTTGGCGTTGTGGTCATGAAAATCGTGAGTGGAAGAAAGAACCTTGACACTTCCAGGTCTAAAGAGTGTAGGAGATATGCCCTAGAGGCAATAATAAATGTTATTGATTATCTCCCTATTCATAATTAGGTTTATGTTCCATGCTATAACTGCTATGGTTCTCGAGTCTACAAATAAAACGAGGCTTGGAGGAAGACTCATATGCACGTGTGGAATAATAAACGGTAAAATGTATTCCTAGTCTAGCCTCTAAGACTAGCTCAAGTGTTGCATGATGGTCCGGTTTTCCTGATCATGGGCATGTCTATGCCAGCAATTTTGAGGGCACAATGTTGAAAGAACATTTGTGTTGAATCGACCCGAATTGATGTTATGCTATGAGAATACTTTCGTCACAAGTTAATGGTTAATAACACAGAGATGGTTAATGTTTGCATGATTCCTCAGACCATGAGAGTATCGACTTTCTTCATGCTTGATTCATGAACTTTGGGGTTTGTTAAACGTCATCCGTAACTGGATGGCTATTACGGCGGCTTACGGGTTCATGGGAAAGTATGTCAAGTAACTTGATAGCTCAAGATTGGGATTTGCTCCTCCGACGATGGAGAGATATCTCTGGGCCCTCTCGGTGTTACGGTATCCATCATCATCTGGCCAGACACTTTGTGATTTGATCACGGGGATGCCGAAACACGGAACGAGAAAAGAGAACAATACCGGTAACGAGGTAACTGGCATAGTGGACAGGTTGTTGATCCATGGGGATGCAAGTAAATCTCACCGCGGGTATTTGTAACATATCGCGAAGCAACAGGAATAGCATACGGTAACTGGAGGTTCACTCGAATATTCATTCGTGTGGGTATAGGGGTCAATATGGGTGTCCACGGCTCCGATGTTGATCATTGATCGGAAGTGGTTCCGTGCCATGTCTATACTTCACCGAACCTATAGGGTCACACGCTTAAGGGTCATGTATCTGCTGAATACTAGACAGGGAGTCTGAGAGAAAATCACCGAAAAAGTTTCGGACACCGAAAAAGTTTCGGACAGCGGAAAAGTTCCGCAGAGAGAGGTCACTCGATGAGTTCCGGTGAAACTGAAAAGTTGTTTCAGAGGATACCATAAAGTCAAATTGGTTTCGGCACATGCCCGATAATTCTTGGAGGGTGCCAGAATCATTCTGGAAACTTTTGGGAATTTTCTGGAAGAAAAACCGGAAATGTTCCGGAGCTGCCGGAACCACTTCAGATGCTTTTCGCAGATGAAAATCACTAATCTGGAATTGTTCCAGAACGCGTTGAAAATTATTTTAGTGGGAACTGGAAATGTTCTAAGCCCACATAAATATTTTCAGTTCGAACGGACGCTGAAAAATGTCGTCATGAATAGTGAAAGTGCTTTTTGGGTGGCTTCTTGGAGAAGCCACCTTGAGGGTCCTTTGGTATTTTTCCCCTTGGCTTCTTGGAGAAGCCACCCTTGGGCTTGGCCTATAAATAGGGGTGGAGGGGGCTTCCTAAAGACTCACTCTTTCTCACATATACATGCCATTGCAATGATCTGGCTTCTTCTCTCCCTCCCCGCGAAATAGTTTCATAGAGCCGAAAGGCTGTCTGGGTTCCGGTGGGAACTAGTTCTGGACGGCGAAGCCCTGCCGGATAGATGACACCGTATGTGTGCAACTCTGTAGAGAGGTCGTAGTTTCGATCTTAGTGCCCGAGGGGCTGTTCGAGAGTGCCTCCCGAAGGGCTGTCCTAGTGACGGTCCGAGTTCTGTGAGTCCTCCCGAAGGGCTGTCCGAGTGACCGTCCGAGTTTTGAAGGTCCTCCCGAAGGGCTGTCCGCGACACCGTCCGGGGGACTGTCCGACCGCCTCCCGGAGGGCTGTCCGAGTGGCGGATGAGGGTATACATCCTCGCGGTTGGGAGGTTGTAAATCCTAGCTGCGGGGATCTGCACCGCCGATCGTCATCGACTCTACTTCCGCTGCGCTACGAGTCGGTAACGAAAATGATCAAACCTTGTATGCAGTCTTCATAGTGGTCCTGGGCTGGTGCGTAGGTCGGAAATTTTTTGTTTTCTGCTGCGTTCCCCAACAGTGGCATCATGAGCCGTGTTATGCGTAGATGCTGGTTGCGATCTAGAATACATAGAGATGTATGGGTGTTGCACAATATAATTAGGTAGTAGATGAGATCTATTGCTGAAAATTATTTGTGCGGGTAGCAGATGAAATCTGTTACCTGATGTTCTTGTTGCTTCCCTGGAATTTGCATATTTCTGATCTTGATAACAGCATGGTGGAGTTTCAAAGTTCTGGCAATCCGCGATCCTGATTGATCAACGAAGTGCTAACAGTTCATTGAATTCCACCTTAGTTAAAAAAAAGATGAAATTTCGCAGACGAAAGGGCAATGCAGATATGATCTGCACGGGGGTCATGCGTATGACGAAGTTTAGTATGGGGCTCGAGATTTTATTATCTCGGTTTTCATACACCCTGGAAAGTTAATCTAGCGACTTGAATTATCATACTTGATGATGGACGTTGGTAGCTTCGGTTTGTTTCGAAACCTTAGAAGCCACGAAAAACAATTTTTTGCATGAACCGATTAGAGGCGTCTAACTTGGTTTTGCAGGAGGGTTTGCATGTGCATATGATGTGGTATAGCAGTGCTCATAATAATTTGATTATGTATGAGATGTCTATATAATGTAAATTTATTAACATGACCTGCGTGTCATGATTCGGCATGATGGCTGGAGCCATATGATTGCACTTAAATGACCTGCGTGTCAACCTTGTTGTAATGCATTATTTTATTAGCTATAGAGATAGCAATATTATCTGGTGCATCGACAAGGTGGTGGCAATCTTCGCGAAGGTGAACATCGACGCGAATGCCGAAGACGAAGAAATACAAGACTTCTCCGTCAGAAAGGGCTATACCATATCATGCTATTATGAATTGCCTGAGATGTTTATCCCTTATGTTGCACCCTTCTTGATTGCGCGGTAGTCGCTTTTATTGGGGTGATCTCTCACAAAAATATCAAGTAGTTAGTGTTCTCCCAAGTGTAGCACCATCACGGCACCTAACTTTTCGGGGTGCGCCGTGTCACACGGGTACGAACGATTAGGGAAGTGTGAGGCGGGTGAGTTGAGACCTCGCAGCGAGATCACTTGGTTGTCTTGACGTTCAGGCATGACCGTCATGAGCTCGGAACACATGCATCGAAAGATGAACAAGAGTCACATAGAGATGTGATTGGCACGTTGGCCTACCGGTTGAGATTTTCGTCATCAGTGGTGTTACACCAATGGCGAACAATTGAAATGCGGACCTTGAATCACTCAAAATCAATTATGAGAGATATTGTTTTGAGTGGGAGCGCACTGTAGAATTAATTCTTTTAATTCTCAGTGCAATTATTTTTGAACAGTGTCTAAGTGTGATTTGCATAATAGTTGTAGAATTATGGCTCGTGTTTCCACCTTCCCTATTAAAATTGAATAGCTGTTAAATATCTGGTTAAAACCTTACGGTTGGTAACGTAATGTGAGGATTATCCTCAAGAGTGCCGAGAAGGACTTTGCCCTATCGCATACTTTCGGTATTCTCTCGCTTATGCTATGGATCATGTGGCTCTCGTCCTTCGATCCAAAAGCTAGAATTCCGTTTCAGTCAAGTGCAATATGTTTGCTTCCATGAGACCCGAACTTCGAAAGTTTGGATAGTTATGTGATATTCATGGAATCTGAAAATCATTTTCAGAGACAGACAAAAGCTAAAAGATATGAGATATCCAAAGTAATGTTTGTTTGCAAACTATTAGTAAAGGAGTTTACTATGCATTAGACTGATAAGAGAGGGATCCAGAAGAACGCCTATCATATGATGAAAGGTGAATAAAACAACAACTTAAAGAGATAGGAAGTGTCCGAAGGGTGTTAGTGTGACTTACACACCTAGGAAGTCCGGGGCTAACGCCACTCTTAAGTTGGGTGCTTCTTTTGAGAGTAGGAGAAATACTAAAAATTAAACTGTTAGAAGTATAAAGGCAAAAAGAAAGAAGACTAGAATATCCAGCTCATGTATGAATGTCATACAAGTTTTTGATGTATAGAAGGCTGGTCAAAGATATAGTTCTTAGGAATTATGATTAAATTGTTAATCACTAATTCTTGGGTATTGTGAGTTAATCACAAAGATACCCGCTCGATTGCTTTTTGTTGCAACTCGATGTAAGAACTACTATGGCCTGAAAGACTAGCCAGGAATGAGGTTTTGGTATACACAGGGAACATAGTAAATGTTACTATACCTTCCATCGGTGTATTACCGTCTGTATTTATTTTCATAATTCATTTAGAGTTTCACACTCTAGCCCTTTGCATAAGGTATTTTGCAAGAAGGTTATTCATAAGAGAACTTTTGATGTTCGGTGTTATGAATAACATAAGGGCCATACTTTCATTGAGAATGAGATGTATGTTATGAATAACGATAATAATATATTACCTCTGGATTTACTTTCATAATTCATTTTAGAGTTTTACACACTCTAGCCCATTGCACAATGTTTGTTGCAAAAGAGTTGTTCATAAAAGAACAATTGTTGTCCAGTATTATGAATAACATAAAGGGCCATGCTTCCATCCGAGATTGGACGTATGTTATGAATATTGATAGTGATACATCCATAACACTGACGCTAAATGTCGTAAGACTAAGAGAATACCACACAAGTGTGGCACTGCATTTGGTCACATTGGAGAAACCCGCATGGATAAATTCCATTATGATGGATTTTGAAGTCGTTTGATTTTGAATCATCTGACACTTGCAACTTTCCTCCGAAAAGTGAAGTGACTGCAATACCGTTCACAGGCCATAAGGAACGAGCAACAAACTTATTGATGATCATACATTTTCATGTGTGTAGTTCAATAAATGTTGTTGCAAGTAGTGGATTTATCTATCTTCATAAATGACTCTAGTAGATATATGGATATTTACTTGATGAGACGTAAGTCTGGATCTTTTGAATTCATTCGAAAGGTTTTCAAATATGAAGTAGAAGTTATTGTAACAAGAAAATTATGTTTCTACAATTCGATTGCAGAAAGGAATATTTGAGTTACAAGTTTAGCGAATGTCTGATGAGTTGTGAAAGGGGTTTCATAACTTGCACTTCCTGGAACACCACTTCAAGTGGAAAGTCCGTGAAGATGTAATTGAACCATTTATGACATGGTAAGATGAAAGATGACATAAATAAATTTGCCATTATTCCTTTTAAAAGGTGATGCTTTAGAGACTGCGGCTTTTACACTGAAAAGAGCTCCATCGGGTCTGTTGGAATGACACCATGGTATGGTACGCCCAACCATGTTATATCTTTTCTTAACATTTGGAATATCGGGCTTGTGTAAAAGGTTACAAACCTATTCCAAATCAGACAAGTGCAACCTTGTAGGTTATCCCAAGTCATTGGGTATTCCTCCCTCACTATACCGAGGCAAATAGGTTTGCCACAAGAACGGTATGCTTTTTGAAGAAAATGGTTCTTTCAAAAAGGTGAGTGGGAGAATAGTGCAACTCGACGAGATAAACAGTATCTTCGTCATCAGGTCAAAGGAAAGAGACCTTGGAAGTAATTCCGGAGTTTCCTACTGCGACTGATACAGAAGTCTCTACAATAAAATGTATGGACTTCGGTCGAACTTGCAGCTGAACCACGTAGGCAAGGCTCGTGCAAACCTCTCTGGTGCGCAAACGAGATATTGTTGTTAGACAACAGTATACCTACGATACACAAGGAAGTGTTGATGGGCCCTGACTCCAGAATTGGCTAAATGCCAATACAATCCAAGATAGTTTCCATATAAATGTTTCAAGATTAAAATCTTGATACACCTTTCGGAAGACTTAGAGTCTCACGAGTTTTTATGGAACTAAAAACTGATACGGATAAAAATGTTTTATCCATAAAGCTTGACTTGTTGAAATAACAAGTTCAAGGAGTTGACTACGATGAGGTTGTTTCACCGTAGCGATGCTTAAAATCGGTTCGGGTTGAACTAGCAATTAATACATATTTCAGTCATGAGATATGAAACATGGATGACAATAGGATTTCCATATGATGGAAATGAAACCAAGGACTTGCATGTGTTACAGTCCAAGGTATTTTGTCATTCCAGAGGATGCTAGTGAGTGTGCTAACTTCAGAGTTCCAGAAATGGACAGAGGAGAGCAAAATGGAGTTGGAATCTTCGTGGTTTGATGAAATGGTCAAAAAGGGTTTTGACTTCATCAATGGGTAATGAAGATGCTTGTGATTCAAGAAAGTAAGTGGTAGCATAATAATATTTCTAAAAACGTTGTGTGCTTGACACATTGTTAATTGGAAATAAATTTCTTGACACGAATTAGGACTTCATTTGAAAATAGTTTTTCGATGAAGTGCTTGGGCTAAATAGCCTTTATATTAGGCATGATGATCTATGGAGATAGATTTACCTAATGGGCTGAGCAAAGATACATATTGACAAAATGCTAAAACTTTTTAGCATTAAAACGTCAAGGAGTGATTCTTGCCGAAGTCACATGGAAAGAGTTTTTGCAAGACTCGGTGTCCCAAAACACTGATGAGCAAAATACATGATGGAGATTCCACACACTCTTGTGTTTGGATTAATCATGTATTCCATGGTATGTAAAACAACCAGATATGTCCAATACTCCCAAGCGCGTGCTCCGGGGACACAACGGGTAGAATCCATTAACAGACAAATTTGATCGTGGTTGGTAATTTGGTCTGGGGACAATCCCGGAAAACTAGTTGAAAATACTAGGAATCTTATCTATATAAGAGGTGGACTCTTTGGAAAGACAGTATAAGAAGGTCCCTACCCCCTAGCCTCAGAGATGTGAATTGTGAGTGGCAACCACGGATAAGTGCAGAGGAAATAGGGGGTAGACCGAAAACCCTAAATTTCTAACAGTGCATGAAGAGAATTGCTCATTTGGATGTGAAACCACAGAATATCCTCATAGATGATAACTTCAATGCTAAACTTTCTGACTTTGGTCTATGTAAGCTCATTGATAGGGATATGAGCCAAGTGGTTACTAGAATGAGAGGCACACCTAGATATTTAGCTCCTGAATGGTTGACATCACAAATCACGAAGAAGGCTGATGTTTATAGCTTTAGCGTTGTGGTCATGAAAATCGTGAGTGGAAGAAAGAACCTTGACACTTCCAGGTCTAAAGAGTGTAGGAGATATGCCCTAGAGGCAATAATAAATGTTATTGATTATCTCCCTGTTCATAATTAGGTTTATGTTCCATGCTATAACTGCTATGGTTCTCGAGTCTACAAATAAAACGAGGCTTGGAGGAAGACTCATATGCACGTGTGGAATAATAAACGGTAAAATGTATTCCTAGTCTAGCCTCTAAGACTAGCTCAAGTGTTGCATGATGGTCCTGTTTTCCTGATCATGGGCATGTCTCTGCCAGCAATTTTGAGGGCACAATGTTGAAAGAACATTTGTGTTGAATCGACCCAAATTGATGTTATGCTATGAGAATACTTTCGTCACAAGTTAATGGTTAATAACACAGAGATGGTTAATGTTTGCATGATTCCTCAGACCATGAGAGTATCAACTTTCTTCATGCTTGATTCATGAACTTTGGGGTTTGTTAAACGTCATCCGTAACTGGATGGCTATTACGGCGGCTTACGGGTTCATGGGAAAGTATGTCAAGTAACTTGATAGCTCAAGATTGGGATTTGCTCCTCCGACGATGGAGAGATATCTCTGGGCCCTCTCGGTGTTATGGTATCCATCATCGTCTGGCCAAACACTTTGTGATTTGATCACGGGGATGCCGAAACACGGAACGAGAAAAGAGAACAATACCGGTAACGAGGTAACTGGCATAGTGGATAGGTTGTTGATCCACGGGGATGCAAGTAAATCTCACCTCGGGTATTTGTAACATATCGCGAAGCAACAGGAATTGCAAACGGCAAGTGGAGGTTCACTCGAATATTCATTCGTGTGGGTATAGGGGTCAATATGGGTGTCCACGGCTCCGATGTTGACCATTGATCGGAAGGGGTTCCGTGTCATGTCTATACTTCACCGAACCTATAGGGTCACACGCTTAAGGGTCATGTATCTGCTGAATACTAGACAGGGAGTCTGAGAGAAATTCACCGAAAAAGTTTCGGACACCGAAAAAGTTTCGGACAGCGGAAAAGTTCCGCAGAGAGAGGTCACCAGATGAGTTCCGGTGAAACTGAAAAGTTGTTTCAGAGGATACCATAAAGTCAAATTGGTTTCGGCACATGCCCGATAATTCTTGGAGGGTGCCAGAATCATTCTGGAAACTTTTGGGAATTTTCTGGAAGAAAAACCGGAAATGTTCCGGAGGTGCCGGAACCACTTCAGATGCTTTTCGCAGATGAAAATCACTAATCTGGAATTGTTCCAGAACGCGTTGAAAATTATTTTAGTGGGAACTGGAAATGTTCTAAGCCCACATAAATATTTTCAGTTCGAACGGACGCTGAAAAATGTCGTCGTGAATAGTGAAAGTGCTTTTTGGGTGGCTTCTTGGAGAAGCCACCTTGAGGGTCCTTTGGTATTTTTCCCCTTGGCTTCTTGGAGAAGCCACCCTTGGGCTTGGCCTATAAATAGGGGTGGAGGGGGCTGCCTAAAGACTCACTCTTTCTCACATATACATGCCATTGCAATGATCTGGCTTCTTCTCTCCCTCCCCGCGAAATAGTTTCGTAGAGCCGAAAGGCTGTCTGGGTTCCGGTGGGAACTAGTTCTGGACGGCGAAGCCCTGCCGGATAGATGACACCGTATGTGTGCAACTCTGTAGGGAGGTCGTAGTTTCGATCTTAGTGCCCGAGGGGCTGTTCGAGAGTGCCTCCCGAAGGGCTGTCCTAGTGACGGTCCGAGTTCTGTGAGTCCTCCCGAAGGGCTGTCCGAGTGACCGTCCAAGTTTCGAAGGTCCTCCCGAAGGGCTGTCCGCGACACCGTCCGGGGGACTGTCCGACTGCCTCCCGGAGGGCTGTCCGAGTGGCGGATGAGGGTATACATCCTCGTGGTTGGGAGGTTGTAAATCCTAGCTGCGGGGATCTGCACCGCCGATCGTCATCGACTCTACTTCGGATGCGCTACGAGTCGGTAACGAAAATGATCAAACCTTGTATGCAGTCTTCATAGTGGTCCTGGGCTGGTGCGTAGGTCAGAAAAATTTTGTTTTCTGCTGCGTTCCCCAACAAAGAGAGCATCCATCTTAATAAGAAAGATCTCTTGGTAGATTTGATCGACAAGAACAGTAATGACATGCAAGCACACGAGCAAGATGTAATTCAGATGATGAAGCTCGCAATGTGGTGTTTGCAGATTGATTGCAAATGAAGGCCTGAAATGTCTGAGGTTGTCAAGGTCTTGGAAGGTACCATGGGTGCAGAGATCAACATAGATCATAACTTTGTTTCAGCAAACCAATTGAATTTCGACAATGCTGGAAAGGTGACATCTTCGGCTCCACATGTAGCCTCACATCTATCAGGCCCTAGGTGAAATGAGTAATCCTGACAAGACAGGTAATTAGATTATGAGCAGGACATGAGATTTTTTTATGTAAAGCAAATGGCATGTCTATTGTATTTTCCCATATTACTACAATCTGAAGCCCCTTTTCTCGAGTTAATTTTACCTGCAAAAAATTTTTAACATTGCAAAACCTGGTTGTTCTACAATGGCTGGAATGAGTTTGTTCAATAGAACGTTCAGTTTTTGTATGTTATGCAGGTGCCTCTTTATATCATCCAATGCAGGTCTGTTTCTAGTCATTCTAGTTCAAATTAATATCATGTTGCAAAAATGCTCCTAGGCTCCAACAAAGCAGAGAAATGGACAGAATGACATAAATTTTGGGATTAACTAACACCGATCAGCTAGAAACCATAAGTGCGTTTAAGTTGTTCCAATTTCTATTGTGCTTTTATTACATGATAATAGGCTGGGTTGTGCTACTCCAATTCAATTAGCATTCTGGTAATAATAGTGTTTGGCATCATCATAGATACTTGGCTGCTTATCTCTGCCACTGTGGCCATGTGATGCTCCCTGTTTCTAGGCTATATGATGACATCAGATTTTACGACAATTCAAAAATTAATAGTCAGAAGGCGCATGAGAAGTTGCTGCATACATACCGATAGCGCGTCTTCACAGTCGATTAGCTGAATTAGTGCTCGGTGTGCTTTTCGTCAACACCTCGTTGCCGGGAGCTGAATCATTGCACGGATAATCAGCTGGCAGGAGGATCCCAATTCCCAGACCTGTACTTAGGCACAGATGACCCCGAAACCTGTGGTGAGCCATGGCGAACATCCATTGCAAAGAGAATAAAGTAAAAGTAGGAAGGTTCACCTTTCGGCATGCGGCGACAGAGGAGGTTGATGGCAGTGGCAGTAGTAGCAGCTGTGGCGGGGGAAATGTGCAGATAGGGAAGAATGGCTACCAACCATAGGAAGCACACGGGCAACCAGGAGCTACCGGAACTCGGGAGATGGTCGAATCACCGCAGACGATGCCGCCTGCAGGAAGTTGGGCGGGACGGTCGAACAGAAAAAGCCACCACGACGCCCCCTGCTTGGGCCACTCAGGCAGACTTCCCGAACCCTAACCGCCGGGACCGCCACACCTCCTATTCCACCCTTCGCCGCCGCTGGAGGAAGCCGCTGGATGAAGCCCGGGCGGCCGACGGCGGTGACGGAGGTTCTCCCCCCTTTCGCATCGGATTTGTGTGGTGCGAGCGACCCAAGGGCGTGGGGGCTCCTCCCTAGATCTGGTTCGCTAGCGGCGCGGCGTCTCACCTCTGGCGACGGCGCAAGGTAGTGACGTGGTGGTCTGTGGTGGCGGCGGTGCTACTGGGACAGCGGGGGAGGCTGGTGGTGCGGCGGACAATGGTGGCGTGTGGGCTGGCTCCTAGCGAGGCCAGTCTAGCTCTCGGCACGCGGCGCGAAGGAGTGGCGCCCCCCAGCGTGGCCGTCACTCTGGGCGAAGGGCTTGATTGTGGTGCCTAGGCGCGCACGTGAGGGCTGTGGTGCGTGGTTTCAATCCGGCAGGCTGCCTCTGCTGGCTGCGGACATGTGGAGGTGGGACAGGTGGGTGTTCGGTGGAGTCTGATAGGGCATGGAGGTGGTGGCAAGCTGGGTGCCGGTGGAGGGAAGGAATGGCCAGTTGCGGCCGCCCCCGCGGCCGAAGATGCCGGCTACCATGGGCATCCCCGTTTGGAATTGAACCGTCAGATCTGATGGGTTGGTCTTTCCTCCTCCTGGTCGCGTCGTCGCGCTGTTGGCTGATGCGGGTAGGAGTGAAAGGAGATGTCTTTCACTTCTACTACCATGGTTGTGTGGTCGTTATGTGGATGATTGATGGTGCCTTGGGGCATGGATGCCAGGGCGGCGATCCTGGATAGCGGGCTCCACAGTTGGCTTTCGGGCCGGCTCCATGGTGGCGATGGTGACCTCACCTCTTGGTTGTGTGGGCGACATGGGGTGTAGTGGCGGGAGACTCTGGTCTACTCTGGCTGAGCCCAGATCTAGTGTGGATGGGGACACTCATTGCGGTGGTTACCAGGACCCCTCCCATGGTGTAGGTGAGTTGCCAAGGAAAGGCTTTGCATTTCTGGCATTGGCGACGACGGCGCCCGTGGGTGCCGCTTGCATCCCGAAGACGTCGTCATGGGACTTGTCCTTGTGCCAGGGCTCCGGATGAAAACTCTAGTCTATTTATTTGGACTCGGCAGCGGCGACGCTTCGCGTTGTCACCCTTTTGAATCTTAGGTCGGGACTTGGCAAGGTGTTATGCTTGTTCTAGGTTCATGTTTATCTTTTGATCTGCCCTAAGAGGCTCTCCCCATCATATTACATTGTTCATCCGTGTACTTTATTGTATTGTTGCTTTTGTGACGCCCCCGACTCAATCGTGCACTAATCATACACGCAAATGTGCACGACCAAGATCAGAGACTCACGGGAAGATATCACAACACAACTCTAGACACAAATTTAGACATAAAGCTTTATATTACAAGCTACGGGTCACGAGGACCCGAATACATAAGTCAACATACAACAGTAGTCTGGGTACAGATGTAGTTAGACAAGTTTGCCTTAAGAAGGCTAGCACAAATAATGACCACTAGATCGAAAAGGCACAGGCCTCCTGCCTGGGGCCTCCGAGCTACTCCTGGTCGGCGGTCTCCATGTAGTAGTAGGCTCCGTCGGGGTAGTAGTAGTCAACGGCGGGATCTACTGGCTCCGGGGCTCCGTCATCTGGTCGCAGCAATCGGGCATAGAGGAAAAAGAGGTAGCAAAGCAGCCATGAGTACTCATCCAAAGAACCCGCAAGACTTACATCAGATCCACACTATTTATGCATCGGTATCAAAGGAAAGGGGCTGTATCTGTGGACTATACTGCAGAATGCTAGAATAGAGGGGAAAGGCCTAGCCTATCGAAGGCTAGCATCTTGCAGCATCAGAAGAGATCAGCGTATCATAGTATCAGTAACATGCATATAGTAGCAATGCCCCGAGATACTTCCTCGACTCCCTGTGAGAAAACGATCCCGAAGCCATTATAACATTTTAGTATCACAAGTATCCAGTTCTAGTTGTAGTAGATCGGTTTAAAACTCCGAGCGTCCTGTTACTGTGGACACGGCTATTCGAATAGATTACTTCCCTGCAGGGCTGCACCATCTTACCCAACACGCTTGGTTAACTCTGGTCGGACACATTTTTTGGGTCATGCCCGGCCTCGGCTGATCGACATGCGGTAGTCCTACCTAGGCTCAGTAGAGAGGACAGTACGCCGGTTTACATCCAAAGTGCGCAGGGGTCTTGGGCCCATCGCCCTTTGCACCCCTGCATGTTGCGTGGACGGTCGGGAGCAGACCTAGCCCCTGTATACGCACGCAGGATTTTCTGAGCCAAACCGGCACGTGTCGCTCAACTGTGACATCTGAAGAGCTTTCGGGAGAATATACGACACCGAGTGCCCATAACTTATCCCGCGTGGTGGTCAGTGCGAAAAGACCAGAGGCCTACTCAGATCATATATCCAAACCCGTTAGTGTATTAGGAGCTCACGGTGACGATCAGTGCTCCTGTCGCCCTGTCTCACAGTTCACGGCAAGGGACCAGGCCCATCTCTTTGCTGGATGGTCTCCGCCTACCCGGCCGACCCGTGTCAATATCACTCGCGGGTACCCTTGGGGCCGACCCGACTTAAGCAAAGGACTGTCGGGAACCCAGGTCCACCTCTACCAGGGTGGTACCACCTACCCTTCAGTCCCGTAGTATCATTGGAAAGTGTAATAGTGGGGTCCATACAATCAAGGGGAATCTGAGGAATCACCCTCGCTAGATTCACACTTGAGGTATACCATCAAGGTGAACTCGGAGGAATCACCCTCGAGAGGATCACACCTGAGGTACTGCACGATAGAGTCATCATCGAGACAGGGAACTAGGTATCACCCTCGGTGCGCCATGCTCGATGTGCTTCGCTACAGAGCTATCATTGGAAGTGAGATGCGAGGAATCACAGTCGGCACTTGACAGTAGCTCAGCAGAGTCGGATAGTTAAGGGAGGTCCTGGTGATGTGTTCGGTCTCTGCTCCACAGCTATCTGGCTCGGAGCACCCAGTAGTAAAGCGTAGCAACACGGGCAATGGTGTAGGGCCACAGATGGATCACTATCTAGCCTATACTAAGCATTTAGGACAGCAGGTAAAGTATCATCAAGAAGTTACAAAAGCAGGCTATGCATCAGAATAGGAATTACCGGAATGACAGTAGCAAAATCTAATGCAACCATAAGAGATAAAGAACTGGGCGAGATAGGAATGATCAAGGGGGTTTTGCTTGCCTGGAAGCTCTGCTGCAAGTGGCTGGGCGTCGTCAACGTAATCGGACTTAGCTGCGTCGGCGACGGTCTCGGGGTCTACCGGAGAGAAGAGGGGGAAGAAACAGATAAATACAAGCATACAAATGCAGCACGATGCATTACATGGTTATATGGCATGCGGGGGGTTCTAATGCATCCCTAAACATTTTAAATGATTTAGGAGTCAATTTGAAATTATTTTACCAAAGTCATGCACTATTCATTTATCAAAATTAGGCAAAAAGTTCAATGTTCATCACTTTAGAGTGATCTAACATGGATGCAAATGACATATTAATATTCGTTGATTTTTTCTGATCATTTTTCATGTATAAATTATTTTCATCTGACTTACGATTTATTTTCTATTAATTTTTGAAATTTTAACTATTTTCTGCATTTTCTAATTTATTTCAATTTTGAAAAATGGCAGATAAATACTGGGTGCACCCGGTGCAGTGCACCCACAGGTGCACCTGAGGCTGGCCAGTGGGCCCCCGTTGACCTGGGTCAACTGCCCAGTCAGCTGGTCAACTGGGTCTGTTGACCAGTCAACTGGGCCCCTGGGCCCCACTGGCAGTGTCCCAGGGTGGGCCCCAAGCCAGGCCACGTCGGCGGGCGGCGCCGGAGATGCTCCGGCGACCCATAAACGCGGCGGCGTGATTCGGCCGGCGTCGAAAATCGCCTACGGTGGGCTGTTTTGCGCGCGTGAGGTCTCGTTCGAAAGCACACACCAAGCCGCATCGAACGGTGGTACTAAAGCGAGCGCAGGTGGTCAGGAACGGCGGCGATGGCAGCTTAAGGCGGCCGCCGAAATCGGGGCTCGACGCATTCGTCATTCCGGCTCATTTGCGCGTGATCTAAGCCTACAGGGAGCACCAGGAGGTAACCCTGAGCACGAGGGCGTGCTCGCTAGGCCACAACAGGGTCTACAGCATTGGCGGCGAGCACGACAGCGGAGCCGGAGCTCCAGTAATGGCAACCGCGGTGTTCGTCTTGCTACGGATGTGGAAACGAACCATGGATTGAGGGTATAGGAGTGGAGCTCACCGTGCGGCCAAGAAGGCCGGCGAGAGGCTTAGGAGCCAGGGGGTGACCAGGGTAGGAGGAGAACAGCGGCGGGTCCTGAGGTAGATGACGACTCGATCCCGTCGATGTAGTGGCTCCCAGCTCGATTGGCTTGAAGCAGGCGACGTGGACGAAGACGGGGAAGCTGGTGGACACCAGGAGAAGGTGCGGGAGGCTCGGTGGCAGCGCGGTTTACGATGGGTCAGCCATGGCATCGCTCGGGCTAGGTAGAGAAGAAGGAGGGGAGCGATGGAGAGCGAGGAGGAGTGGACGGAGGAGTCTAGCGGACCGAGGGGGCATCGCCCCAATCCCCTCGTCGGCGTGGCTGCCAGCGGCCGAAGGCGCGCGCGCGTCCATGGACACGGTGACACGGCGGCGGGAGCAGGTAGATGACACTATAGCTGGGCTGGGCCGGCTCCTGCCATTGTGGGCCTTAGTGCACAGTGGTAATTCTCTTTTTCATTTTATTTCCTTTTCTGTTTTTCCATTTGCAGTTTTGTAATTGTTTTAGCACCAAACACTTTTTGTAAATTGTACAACTTGTCTCAATAATCATTATGCAATATTCCTCACTATCATAAAAGGTTTGGGAGTGATTTGAATTCATTTGAATTTTGGATAAATGGAAAAGGATTTAATAATGCTACTTTGGGAACTGTTTTAGTGGCTAGCTCCCAAATGAGCAAACAAGTGATGAGGTTTTCTTGATTGTTAATTACATTTGGATTATTTGCTAAAACATGAACTAGTTTTCAGATATGTTTGTGAAACTTTAAATTTCACTTGCAATTTGAATATGATTTCTAAGATGGAATTTGAAATGAGATATGATTTGATAATGATCAAGCATTGCAAATGAAGATGACTTGGTATGGTTAAAAGATGATCACTGTGCTTTATTACAGGGGGGTGTTACAAATTCTCCTCCTCTAAAAGAAATTCTCGTCCCAAGAATTTAGGAGGTAGAAGGAAAAAGGTCGGGGTATTCTTCACGAAGACGATCCTTGCGTTCCCAAGTGGCTTCATCTTCAGAGTGATGTGACCACTGCACTTTAAGGAACTTGATTGCCTTCTCACGAGTCCGAAGTTCAGCTTGATCAAGAATGCGGATCTGATACTCTTTATAAGAGAGATCATCCTGCAATTTGAGCATTTCATTATCCACTGTATGGTGAGGATCCTTGAAGAAATGACAAAGTTGCGACACATGGAAGATATCGTGGACGTGAGAAAGCTTTGGCGGCAATTATAATTTATATGCCACGTATCCATGTCTGGCGAGAATACGGAAGGGACCAATGTAGCGAGGAGCTAACTTGCCCTTGATTCCAAAATGATGAATGCCCTTCATCGGAGTGACACGAAGATAAGCTTGCTCACCAGGTTGATAGATCGATCCCCAGTGTTTACGATCAGAGTTGCTCTTCCGGCGAGATTGAGCAACCTCAAGATTTTCCCGGACAATTCGGACTTGTTCTTCAGCTTGTTGGATAATATCTGGACCAACGAGTGGTCGTTCCCCAGTTTCTGACCAATTCAGAAGGGTTCGACACTTATGTCCATATAATACCTCGAAGGGGGCCATCTTCAAACTAGCTTGATAGCTATTATTATACGAGAATTCAGCATAAGGGAGAGATTCTTCCCACTTCTTGCCGAATGAAATAACTCAAGCACGTAGCATATCTTCAAGCACTTGGTTAACTCATTCAATTTGGCCTTGGGTCTGGGGGTGATAAGCTGTGCTCCAAGTTATATGAGTTCCCATAGCTTCTTGGAAACTTTTCCAGAACTTTGAGGTAAAGAGACTGCCACGGTCTGAACTGATCTCCTTCGGAATACCGTGGAGTGACACAATTCTGGAGATATATAATTCTGCTAACCGGTTAGCAGTGATCGTCCCCTTGATTGGCAGAAAATGTGCAACCTTTGGAGAATTGGTTGACAATGACAAGAATTGCATCATTACCCTTTTGTGATTTGGGAAATCCAGTGATAAGATCCATTTGAACCTTGTCCCATTTCCACAGAGGTATAGGAAGCAGTTGTAGAGTTCCGGCAGGTCTTTGGTGTTCTACTTTGACGCGACGACAAACGTCACATTCAGCAACGTATCGAGCAATGTCTTGCTTCATATTAGACCATGATACGTCTCCAACGTATCTATAATTTTTGATTGTTCCATGCTATTATATTATCCATCTTGAATGTTTTATATGCATTATTATGCTATTTTATATCATTTCTTGGGACTAACCTATTAACCTAGTGCCCAGTGCCAGTTGCTGTTTTTCCTTGTTTTTGACTTTTACAGAAAATCAATACCAAATGGAGTCCAAACGGAATGAAACTTTTTGACGATTTTTCTTGGACCAGAAGACACCTAGGAAGCTTCGGGAGGAGGCCAGAAGGCCCACGAGTGAGCGACAAGCTCACCAGGCGCGCCCTAGGTGGGCCCCCTATGAGCTTGTGGGCCCCATGTGGCTCCTCTAACCCTAATCTCAGCTCCATAAATACCCAAATATTCCCCATATACCAGAGGACACACCAAAAATACTTTTCCGCCGCCGCAAGCTTCTGTCCTCATGAGATCCCATCTTGGGGCCTTTTCCGGTAATCTGCCGGAGGGGGATTCGATGACGGAGGGCCTCTTCATCAACCTTGCTGCCCTTCCGATGATGTGTGAGTAGTTTACCATAGACCTATGGGTCCATAGCTACTAGCTAGATGGCTTCTTCTCTCTCTTTGATCTTCAATACAATGTTATCATCGATGTTCTTGGAGATCTATTTGATGTAATCTTCTTTTGCGGTGCGTTTGTTGAGATCCGATGAATTGTGGATTTATGATCAGATTATCTATGAATATTATTTTAGTCTTCTCTAAACTCTTTTATGCATGATTAAGATAGCTTTGTATTTCTCTCCCATCTATTGATTTGGTTTGGCCAACTAGATTGATTTTTCTTGCAATGGGAGAGGTGCTTTGTTTTGGGTTCAATCTTGCGGTGTCCTCACCTAGTGACAGAAGGGGTAGCGAGGCACGTATTTGTATTGTTGCCTTCAAGGATAAAAAGATGGGTTTTATTCCATATTGATTGGATCTATCCCTCTACATCATGTCATCTTGCTTAAGGCGTTACTCCGTTCTTGTTAACTTAATACACTAGATGCATGCTGGATAGCGGTCGATGTGTTGAGTAATAGTAGTAGATGTAGGCAGGAGTCGGTCTACTTGTCACGGACGTGATGCCTATATTCATGATCATTGCCTTAGATATCGTCATAATTATGCGCTTTTCTATCAATTGCTCAATAGTAATTTGTTTACCCACCGTCTGCGTTCTTTCAAGAGAGAAGCCTCTAGTGAAAACTATGGCCCCCGGGTCTATTCTCATCATATTATTTTCAGATCTATCAAACCAAAAACCCAAAAATACCTTGCTGCAATTTATTTACTTTCACTTTATTCTGCACTTTTATTTATCTTTTATACCTAACTCTATCAGATCTCATCCTTGCAAGTAACCGTGAAGGGATTGACAACCCCTTTATTGCGTTGGGTGCAAGTATTTGTTTATTTGTGTAGGTGCTATCATTGGAGACTTGTGTGTTCCTCCTACTGGATTGATACCTTGGTTCTTAATTGAGGGAAATACTTATCTCTACTTTGCTGCATCACCCTTTCCTCTTCAAGGGAAAAATCAACGCAAGCTCAAGAAGTAGCAGGAAGAATTTCTGGCGCAGTTGCTCGGGAGGATCTACATCAAGCGTACCAAGTACCTATCATAAACTCTCATCTCTTGCACTTGCATTATTCGCCATTTGGCTCTCGTTTTCCTCTCCCCCACTTCTAATTTTTTTTCAGAAAAACACAAAAATATTTGCCTTTTTATTTGCCTTCTTTCCGTTTGCCTTTATGTCTTACTTGGTTTGTTTTCTTGTTTGCTTGGTATAATTGTATGTATATTGCAAATCCAAGTTTATGGATCTCATCCACTTGCTAATCTTTTTAAAAGATCCAATTATGATAAACCAATTGCTAGTGAATTGAGTGCACTAGATTATCTTTATGAAGTTTTGCTTGAAATTCGTGAATATAAAAATTGTGATGAAGTGCTAAAAGAAGAAATTTATGAAGTGGTTCACGATAGCTCCTTGAATGAAAAGCATGATTGCAATGGTGTTATTATAAATTCTATTAATGTCAATTGTGTTAATGATATGCAAAACCCCAATCTTGGGGATGCTAATTTTGCTATGTCGACTACTTATTGTAATGATCATGATTGGGGTGATGCATCTTATGATCTTGAAAATTTGTTTAAACCTCATGATGAATGTGATATTGTATTGATAATAATTTTTGCAATAATATTGAAAGTTGGTTTGAAAGAGTGTTATCTTTAGGTAATAATGATCCCACTACTTTGGAGAATTATCAATCTTATGAATTTTTGGATAAAAGTGGGGCCGGAGAGATCATGACTTTAGTTGATGTTAATCCCACTATCTTGGAAGATTACAAAACTTTTATGCATGTGGATCATGAAAAGAATATTTTATATGATAGCTATACTGTTGAATTTGACTATGATCCTATATGTAATTATTATGAGAGAGGAAAATATGGTTGTAGAAATTTTCATGTTACTCAATTACCTCTCTTGATGTTCAAATTGTTAATGCTTCGTTCTTCTTCCTTGCATAAGCTAGATACTTTTTGTCTTGATAATTTGTTTGCCTATATAATTCCTATGCATAGGAAGTATGTTAGACTTAAATATGTTTCTTACATGGTATATGATGCTCTCTTTGTGCTTCAATTCTTATCTTTTATGTGAGCATCATTGAAATATCGAAGCCTATCTTAATGGCTATAAAGAAAGAGCTTGTTGGGAGACAACCCAATATTTTCTGTTTTCATGAGTGCACACAATTATACTTCTGTTATGATTGTGTTTTAGTGTTTTAATTAGTGTTTGTGCCAAGTAAGACCTTTGGGATGATTTGGGTGATAGTTGATTTGATTTTGCTGAAAAACAGAAACTTTTGCGTCCAGTAGTAGAATTGTTAAAATTCACTGGAGCGTGATAAAATTTTGAATTTTTTAAACAAGATTTATCTACAAATTGCCTACATTTTCCAAAGTTTTCAGAATTTTTGCAGTTACAGAAGTTTGACTAAAGTCCAGATTAATACAGACTGTTCTGTTTTTGACAGATTCTGTTTTCATTGTGTTGTTTCCTTATTTTGATGAATCTATGGGTAGTATCGGGGTGTATGAACCATGGAGAAGTTAGAATACAGTAGATATAACACAATATAAAATTGGAATGAGTTTACAACAGTATCTAAAAGTGGTTATTTGCTTTGTTTCACTAACGGATATCATGAGTTTTCTGTTGAGTTTTGTGTTGTGAAGTTTTCAAGTTCTGGGTAAAGTTTCAATGGACTACGGAATAAGGAGTGGCAAGAGCCTAAGCTTGGGGATGCCCAAGGCACCCCAAGGTAATATTCAAGGACAACCAAGCATCTAAGCTTGGGGATGCCCTGGATGGCATCCCCTCTTTTGTCTTCAATCCATCGGTAAAATTACTTGAGGCTATATTTTTATTCACCACATGATATGTATTTTGCTTGGAGTGTCTTGTATTATATGAGTCTTTCCTTTTTAGTTTGCCACAATCATCTTTGCTATACACACCTTTTGAGAGGGACACACATTAATCATGAATTTATTAGAATACTCTATGTGCTTCACTTATATCTTTTGAGCTAGGTAGTTGCTCTAGTGCTTCACTTATATCTTTTAGAGCACGGCGATGGTTTTATTTTCAAGAAATTGATGAACTATCTTGCTTCACTTATATTATTTTGAGAGTCTTTTAAATAGTATGGCAATTTGCTTGGGTTATGAATTTAGTCCTAATATGATGGGTATTCAAGAGGGATATAATAAAAACTTTCATGAAGATCATTGTATATATGAGAAGTTTGATTCCTTGCATTTGTTTTGAGATATAAAGATGGTGATATTAGAGTCATGCTAGTGAGTAATTGTGGTTTAGTAAAAATATTTATGTTAAGGTTTGTGATTCCTGAATCATGCACGTATGGTCTCTCGTTATGCGATGAAGTTGGAGCATGATTTATTTTTGATTGTCTTCCTTTATGTGGCGGTTGGGGCGCGCGATGGTTAACTCCTACCAACCTCCCCCCTAGGAGCATGCGTAGTAGTACTTTGCTTCGAGGGCTAATAAACTTTTGCAATAATTATGTGAGTTCTTTATGACTAATGCTGAGTCCATGGATTATACGCACTCTCACCCTTCCACCATTGCTAGCCTCTTCGGTACCGTGCATTGCCCTTTCTCACCTTGAGAGCTGGTGCAAACTTCGCCGATGCATCCAAATCCCGTGATATGATAGGCTCTTTCACACATAAGCCACCTTATATCTTCCTCAAAATAGCCACCATACCTACCTATTCTGGCATTTCCATAGCCATTCCGAGATATATTGCCATGCAACTTCCACCGTTCCGTTTTATTATGACACACACCATCATTGTCATATTGCTTTGCATGATCATATAGTTGACATAGTATTTGTGGCTTGGCCACCGTTCATATTTTTTATACATGTCACGCTAGATCATTGCACATCCCGGTGCACCGCCGGAGGTATTCGTATATAGTCATATTCTTGTTCTAGTATCGAGTTGTAATTCTTGAGTTGTAAGTAAATAAAAGTGTGATGATCATCATTTTTAGAGCATTATCCCATGTGAGGAAAGGATGATGGAGACTATGATTCCCCCACAAGTCGGGATGAGACTCCGGACTTAGAATAAAAAGAGGCCAAAGAGCCCAAAAAAAAGGAGGCCAAAGAGCCCAAAATAAAAAAAATAAAAAAAGGGAAAAAATAAAAATGAGATAAAAAGAGAGAAAGGACAATGCTACTATCCTTTTCCACACTTCTGCTTCAAAGTAGCACCATGTTCTTCATGATAGAGAGTCTCCTATTTTGTCACTTTCATATATTACTAGTGGGAATTTTTCATTATAGAACTTGGCTTGTATATTCCAATGATGGGCTTCCACAAAATGCCCTAGGTCTTCGTGAGCAAGTGACTTGGATGCACACCCACTTAGTTTTCATAAACTTATAGCTCTAGTGCATCCATTGCATGGTAATCCCTACTCCTTGCATTGACATCAATTGATGGGAATCTCCATAGCCCATTGATTAGTCTCGTCGATGTGAGACTTTCTCCTTTTTTGTCTTCTCCACACAACCTCCACCATCATATTCCATTCCACCCATAGTGCTATATCCATGGCTCACGCTCATGTATTGCGTGAGATTTGAAAAAGCTGAAGCGTGTTAAAAAGTATGAACCAATTGCTTGGCTTGTCATTGGGGTTGTGCATGATAAATACTTTGTGTTATAAAGATAGAACATGACAAGGTTATATGATTTTGTAGGGATAACTTTCTTTAGCCATAGTTTTTTGATAAGACATGATTGCTTTATTAGTATGCTTGAAGTATTATTGTTTTTATGTCAATATTAAACTTTTGTTTTGAATCTTATGGATCTGAATATTCATACCACATAAAGAAAGATTACATGATAAACATGTTAGGTAGCATTCCACATCAAAAATTCTGTTTTTATCATTTACCTACTCGAGGACGAGCAGGAATTAAGCTTGGGGATGCTTGATACGTCTCCAACATATCTATAATTTTTGATTGTTCCATGCTATTATATTATCCATCTTGAATGTTTTATATGCATTATTATGCTATTTTATATCATTTTTTGGGACTAACCTATTAACCTAGTGCCCAGTGCCAGATGCTGTTTTTTCCTTGTTTTTGACTTTTACAGAAAATCAATACCAAACGGAGTCCAAACGGAATGAAACTTTTTGATGATATTTCTTGGACCAGAAGACACCTAGGAAGCTTTGGGAAGAGGCCAGAAGGCCCACGGGTGAGCGACAAGCTCACCAGGAGCGCCCTAGGGGGGAACCCTATGAGCTTGTGGGCCCCCCGTGGCTCCTCTAACCCTAATCTCAGCTCCATAAATACCCAAATATTCTCCATATACTAGAGGACACACCAAAAATACTTTTCCGCTGCCGCAAGCTTTTGTCCTCTTGAGATCCCATCTTGGGGCCTTTTCTGGCAATCTGTCGGAGGGGGATTCGATCACGGAGGGCCTCTTCATCAACCTTGATGCCCTTCCGATGATGTGTGAGTAGTTTACCATAGACCTACGGGTCCATAGCTAGTAGCTAGATGGCTTCTTCTCTCTCTTTGATCTTCAATACAATGTTATCATCGATGTTCTTGGAGATCTATTTGATGTAATCTTCTTTTGCGGTGCGTTTGTTGAGATCCGATGAATTGTGGATTTATGATCAGATTATCTATGAATATTATTTGAGTCTTCTCTGAACTCTTTTATGCATGATTAAGATAGCTTTGTATTTCTCTCCCATCTATTGATTTGGTTTGGCCAACTAGATTGATTTTTCTTACAATGGGAGAGGTGCTTTGTTTTGGGTTCAATCTTGCAGTGTCCTCACCTAGTGACAGAAGGGGTAGCGAGGCACGTATTTATATTGTTGCCATCAAGGATAAAAAGATGGGTTTATTCCATATTGATTGGATCTATCCCTCTACATCATGTCATCTTGCTTAAGGCATTACTCCATTCTTGTTAACTTAATACACTAGATGCATGTTGGATAGCGGTCGATGTGTGGAGTAATAGTAGTAGATGCAGGCAGGAGTCGGTCTACTTGGCACGGACGTGATGCCTATATTCATGATCATTGCCTTAGATATCATAATAATTATGCACTTTTCTATCAATTGCTCAACAGTAATTTTCTTACCCACCGTATGCGTTCTTTCAAGAGAGAAGCCTCTAGTGAAAACTATGGCCCCCGGGTCTATTCTCATCATATTATTTTCAGATCTATACAACCAAAAACCCAAAAATTCCTTGCTGCAATTTATTTAATTTCACTTTATTTTGCACTTTTATTTATCTTTTATACCTATCTCTATCAGATCTCATCCTTGCAAGTAACCGTGAAGGGATTGACAACCCCTTTATTGCGTTGGGTGCAAGTATTTGTTTGTTTGTATAGGTGCTATCATTGGAGACTTGTCTGTTCCTCCTACTGGATTGATACATTGGTTCTTAACTGAGGGAAATACTTATCTCTACTTTGCCGCATCACCCTTTCCTCTTCAAGGGAAAAATCAACGCAAGCTCAAGAAGTAGCAGACCACCAGAATTTCTGACGAATGTCTTGATACATCTTGGTGCTACCCAGATGAATAGACAATGGGGTGTCATGAGCTTCCTTCATAACTTTATCTGTCATCAGCTCGAACTTGGGTAACACAAGGCGATCTTGGAAGAACAGAGCTCCATCCTTATCACGCAAAAATCTGAGGCCTTACTAGATGCAAGATCACGCTTAATTTGGTAAATATCAGTGTCTTTCTTCTGTGCAGACTTGATGGATTGCTCGAGATATGGTTCCACAACAAGGTTATTAAGAGAACCCTGTGGAACCTCATGGAGATTCAACTTGCGAAATTCTTCACACAGAAGGGGTTGAGCTTGCTGAATCATGAGATTGTTGCAATAAGACTTGTGACTCAAAGCATCGGCCATTACATTAGCCTTCTATCCATGTTGTAGTCGACTATTGTCTCTAACCATCTTTGCTGACGGAGATTGAGGTCCGGCTGAGTAAACAGATACTTCAGGCTTTGATGAACCGTGTAGATCTTGCAACGATTACCGAGAAGGTAATGTCGCCATAACTTCAAAGCATAGATCACCGCTGCAAGTTTGAGATCATGCATTGGATAATTCTCTTCATGAGGACACAACTGTCGAGAGCCATAAGCAATCATTTTAAGCTCTTGCATTAGGACACAGCCTAAGCCTGGATGAGATGCGTCGCAATAAATCACGAAGTCTTTGCAAGAATCTGGGGAAGCAAGCACTGGTGCAGATGTTAACTTAACTTTGAGCGTCTGGAAACTTTCCTGGCACTTTTCTATCCACTCAATCTTAACGCCCATGTGACGTAAATTAATCAAAGGCTTGGCAATGTTGGAGAAGTTCTCGACGAAGCGATGATAATAGCTAGCGAGTCCGAGAAAACTCCTGACTTGCTTAACATTCTTTGGAGGAGTCCAGTCCAGAATAGCCTGAACTCGCTAGGAATTAACAGCAATACCATCCTTGGAAATCACATGACCAAGATAGATCACTTCGGATAACCAAAATTCACACTTGGAGTATTTGGCATATAGCTGATGTTCTCGCAGCTTCTCTTGTACAAGACGAAGATGTTTGGTATGCTCTTCTTTATTCTTGGAATACACCAGGATATCATCCAGATAAACCACGACTAATTTGTCGAGGTATTCCATGAAGATATAATTCATCAGTCGAGAAAATGTTGCTGGAGCATTAGTTAAGCTGAAAGACATGATGGTGTACTCATATGAACTATAACGAGTAACGAAAGCGGTCTTCAGAATATCCTCTTCCCGAACTTGGATCTGGTGATAACCCAACCTTAAGTTGAGTAAAGAGAACACTGAGGAACCAGCGAGTTGATCATACAAATCATTGATCCGGGGAAGTGGGTACTCATTTTGAATTGTGGCTTGGTTGATAGGTCGGTAATCTTGGACCAATCGGTTCGTCCCATCCTTCTTCTTGACAAAGAGGGATGGTACTCCCCAAGCAGAGGAACTTGGACGAATGAAACCCTTGCAAAGTGATTTATTGATTTCCTCCTTAAGCTCAAGGAGTTCATGCGGCGGCATCTTGTAGGGACGCTTAGCAATAGGAGTAGTGCCTGGTTTCAAGTCAATGATGAACTCGACAGCTCTAACAGGAGGTACTCCTAGAAGTTCTTCTGGGAAAACATCTTGGAAGTCATGAACAACTGGAACGTTCTCGATTCCCTCAAGAGGTGAAGCGTTCAAATCATTCAGAGCATATACCTAGGCTTCGGCATCCCGAATAATTCTAGCAGAATAATTTACTAACTGGTCGGAGGGATGTAGGAGCTAGACGGTTTTTGTGGCACAACTGATTGAAGCAGTGTTAGCTTTCAACCAATCCATTCCCAGAATGAGGTCTATGGTGGGAGACTTCAGAACGATGGGGAAGGCAAAGAATTCCATCCCTTCGATTTCAATGGTGACATTAGATGCCATCATATTGGTTCGGCATTGGCCCGCAGGGGTGTTTACCACTATTGGAAGGTTCATCTTACCAAATGGGATGTCATGTGCTAATGCAAATGTTTCCGATATGAATGAATGCGATGCTCCTGAATCAAATAAAATAGAAGCTGGTATTGAATTAACGAGAAGTATACCCATCACGGTAGCAGGCTGGTCTTGAGCTTCATTCACATCAACATTGTTAGCTTGACCACGACCATAAGCAGGAGGTATGGCAGTATAGTTGCGGGGCTGGTTATAACCACGACCATTGCCTCGGCCAGGAGCAGGAAGTGTTGCTACTTCTTGAGCTTGCGTTGGTTTTTCCCTTGAAGAGGAAAGGGTGATGCAGCAAAGTAGAGATAAGTATTTCCCTCAGTTTGAGAACCAAGGTATCAATCCAGTAGGAGACAATGCACAAGTCACCGAATACCTGCACAAACAATCAAACAACTTGCACCCAACGCGATAAAGGGGTTGTCAATCCCTTCACGGTTACTTGCAAAAGTGAGATCTGAGAGAGATAGATAAACGATAAAGTAAATATTTTTGGTAGTTTTGGTTTATAGATCGGAAAGTAAAAGATTGCAAAATAGTAGATCGGAAAGTAATATGATGGAAAATAGAAGATCGGAAACTTATATGATGGAAAATAGACCCGGGGGCCATAGATTTCACTAGAGGCTTCTCTCAAGATAGAAAATATTACAGTGGGTGAACAAATTACTGCCGAGCAATTGACAGAGAAGCGCAAAGTTATGACGATATCTAAGGCAATGATCATGAATATAGGCATCACGTCCGTGTCAAGTAGACCAAAACGATTCTGCATCTACTACAATTACTCCACACATCGACCGCTATCCAGCATGCATCTAGAGTATTAAGTTCATAAAGAACGGAGTAACGCATTAAGCAAGATGACATGATGTAGAGGAATTAACTCAAGCAATATGATGAAAACCCCATCTTTTTTATCCTCGATGGCAACAATACAATACGTGCCTTGCTGTCCCTACTGTCACTGGGAAAGGACACCGCAATATTGAACCCAAAGCTAAGCACTTCTCCCATTGCAAGAAAAACCAATCTAGTTGGCCAAACCAAACCGATAGTTCGAAGAGAATTACAAAGATATCAAATCATGCATAAAAGAATTCAGAGGAGATTCAAATAATATTCATAGATAAGCTGATCATAAATCCACAATTCATCGGATCT
This sequence comes from Thinopyrum elongatum, assembly GCA_011799875.1. Lineage (NCBI taxonomy): Eukaryota > Viridiplantae > Streptophyta > Magnoliopsida > Poales > Poaceae > Thinopyrum > Thinopyrum elongatum. Next base: position 9,031,098 of record CM022299.1, read on the forward strand.
CGGCAAACACACCGCAAAAAGGTATTACATCAAATAGATCTCCAAGAACATCGAGGAGAACATGGTATTGAGAATCAAAGAGAGAGAAGAAGCCATCTAGCTACTAGCTATGGACCCGTAGGTCTGTGGTAAACTACTCTCGCTTCATCGAAAGGGCAATGGTGTTGATGTAGAAGCCCTCCGTGATTGAATCCCCCTCCGGCAGGACGCCGAAAAAGGCCCCTAGATGGGATCTCATGGGTACAGAAGGTTGCGGCGGTGGAAAAGTGTTTCGTGGCTCCCCCTGTTGGTTTGGGGATATATGAGTATATATAGGCGAAGAAATTAGGTCAGGAGGTGCATGAGGGGCCCACAAGGGTGGGGGGCGCGCCCTACCCCCCTGGGCACGCCCTCCGTCCTTTTGGCTGCCTCGTGGCTCCTCCAACTTCATCTCCAAGTCTTCTGGTCCAAGAAAAATCATCGCGAAGGTTTTATTCCGTTTGGACTCTGTTTGGTATTCTTTTCTTCAAAACTCAAAGACAAGGAAAAAAACAGGAACTGGCACTGGGCTCTAGGTTAATAGGTTAGTCCCAAAAATAATATAAAATAGCATAATAATGCATATAAAACATCCAAAACAGATAATATAATAGCATGGAACAATCAAAAATTATAGATACGTTGGAGATGTATCAAGTGTCATCTGGTTCTGGTTCTAGCGGCAATCTTTGGCACGGTGACCTGGACGGCCACACTTGAAGAAATCATCATTGGGATTCGGAGCTGGAGCAGATGGTTGTGCAACTTGGAGCCTCGGCTGTCTCGGTGGTGGAGGAAGACGAGGTGCAGCATAAGAAGGCCTAGGTGCATAAGCAGGTGGACGGTACACGTTGTGTGGGATCCACATTCGGTGCTTCTGTCCTGACGAGCTCGAAGATGAGCCCACGTCATGAGTGTGCTTGAGCTTCTCCTTATGTTCCTTTAGACCTGTCTCTACATGGATAGCTTTGTTCACCAGGGTGGCGAAGTCGTTGAAATCTTGTGCAAGAAGTGCCAGCTTGATATCAGGGTGGAGCCCTTCATGAAACTTTTTCTGTCTGCGAGCATCGGTGGCAATGTCCTCTTCAGCATAGCGGGGCAAGTCAAGGAACTCCCGCTGATAAATATCCACAGCTTTGTTGCCCTGTGTAAGGTTGCAGAACTCTCGTTTCTTCCTGTCCATAATTCCCTGAGGAATGTAGTGGGCATGGAAGGCAGCTTGGAATTCTGCACAAGTGACGGCTGTTCCATCAGGCAGTGAATGCTTGAAAGTGACAAAGTTGGCTGGGGCAACATTAGCTGACTCCATCTCATAAGTGATGTCATGAAGCCAGTCATCTGCATCAAGAGGCTGGGTAGTGTTACGGAAGATAGCCGGGTTGAGGCGCACAAATTCTTGCAAGGTTATCGGGACTGGCTGCTGGTTAGCATTCTGTTGAGGAAACTGTGCCATAATCCCAGTGATAAACTGGCGGTTCAGTTCGAACTGCTGCATCATATCAGCCATGTAGTCAGGCGGTGGTGGATGTTCGGCACCACGGCCACGACCATGACCATGACCACCTGGTCTAACCATCCTGCTAAACATAATAGGGGGTAGTTTAGTAAAAGCAATTGCAGATGTAAGGAGTCATTGATGATGAAGCATGCACAAAGAACAAGGAGTGCAACAGATATATCATAGTAGTCATCAAAGACATACAGATCCATACGCAGAGTCGATTACAAGCCGATAGTACAAGTTCGAAAAAGAAAATAACCTAGACATGCTAGGCGGCACGCAGGCACGCTGTGGAGAGATACAACAAAGGGACATAGCAAAGGCTACATCAACGTCAGGGAAAACCACAGTAACTAGGTAACTGTAAGTGCTGATGCTAGGTGTTCCTGACAGAAGGATCCTGGGCTCCGTGAACACTCTGGTGCAGAACCTGGTCCCTGACTGGGAGAAGAGGTCCACGTGCTGGGGTGTGACCTCCTACAGCAGGCCAAGCGATGCCTGAGGGCATCTCCGTCCTGCGCGGGTAAAGGATGTATTCTAGATGGATCCCTGCACTGACAGCTGGTAGCAACTAAGTCAGAGCATCGTAAAGACGTGCACGAGTTGTGTACAACTCAGCAACAAGAGCTTTGGCAGTGCGATCCATAGCCTCAGTGTACTGGATCAAGACCTGCGGGTCGTATCGACGTCGCACGTAAGGGGAGTAAACAGCAGTGTAGAATCCACCCTCAGTGCCAGTAGGAGCATACGGAATGTATCAAAACTCGGTATCATCCAAGTGACGAAGCTCTCCGCGAAGACGTGCGGTAGTAGCATAGGCAGCATCATGGACTGCCATATCAATAGTCACTCCAACACCATGGAAGGTGTGCAACTCAGTGATGGAGTTCACCTGCTGATCAAAGATACGAACCACAGCATCGTACTGCTCCTGGTTGAACTCGCCAAAGTCCTCGTAAACCATGTACTCGGGGTACAATGGTATCCTAGTCTGGTCAGGATGGTGACCAGGATAGCAGGGAACCCTAGGGCATCACGAGCCCAAGTCCAGCGTACGAGCTGCGTGGTGGGACGCACCAGAAACAAAGGAAACTTCATGGATGTCAAATGACAGGGTGCGAATCATAATTCATGCATTCAAGGAAAGACTGTAGGTAATCAGAACTCCGGTTAGATGTGATCACGAGAACCTAGTGTTAGAGTTAGTAAAAGCTTTAACCCGAATAGAATTGAGATCAGAGTCCCAGAGTATAGGTGCGGAATAAAAGATCCTAATACCACCCATTTGCGTTGTGGGCTTGCAAGTCACACAACACTGTTAGTAAAATAATTTTTCAAAGACTAGACTCAACTTCGACCAAGGAATCAAAAGGGGGCTTCCTACAGGCAGTCGGCTCTGATACCAACTTGGGACGTCCCCGACTCAATCATGCACTAATCATACATGCAAATGTGCATGATCAAGATCAGAGACTCACGGGAAGATATCACAACACAACTCTGGACACAAATTTAAACATAAAGCTTTATATTACAAGCCAGGGGTCACGAGGACCCGAATACATAAGTCAACATACAACAGTAGTTTGGGTACAGACGTAGTTAGACAAGTTTGCCTTAAGAAGGCTAGCACAAACAACGACCACTAGATCAAAAAGGCGCAGGCCTCCTGCCTGGGGCCTCCGAGCTACTCCTGGTGAGCAGTCTCCATGTAGTAGTAGGCTCCGTCGGGGTAGTAGTAGTCAACGGCGGGATCTGCTGGCTCCGGGGCTCCGTCATCTGGTCGCAGCAATCGGGCACAGGGGAAAACGAGGTAGCAAAGCAACCGTGAGTACTCATCCAAAGTACTCGCAAGACTTACATCAGATCTACACTATTTATGCATCGGTATCAAAGGAAAGGGGTTGTATCTGTGGACTATACTGCAGAATGCCAGAATAGAGGGGAAAGTCCTAGCCTATCGAAGGCTAGCATCTTGCAGCATTAGAAGAGATCAGTGTATCATAGTATCAGTAACATGTATATAGTAGCAACGCCCCGAGATCCTTCCTCGACTCCCTGCGAGAAAGCGATCCCGAAGCCATCATAACATTTTAGTATCACAAGTATCTAGTTCTAGTTGTAGTAGATCGGGATATAACTCCGAGCGTCCTGTTACCATGGACACAGCTATTCGAATAGATTACTTCCCTGCAGGGTGCACCATCTTACCCAACACGCTTGATTAACTCTGGCCGGACACACTTTTCCAAGACATGCCCGACCTTGGCTGATCGACACACTGTAGTCCTACCTAGGCTCAGTAGAGAGGTCAGCACGCCGGTCTACATCATAAGTGCGCAGGGGTCTTGGGACCATCACCCTTTGCACTCCTGCACGTTGCGTGGACGGCCGGGAGCAGACCTAACCCCTGTATACACATGCAGGCTTATCTGGTCCAACCCGTCGCGTGCCGCTCAGCTGTGACATCTAAAATGCTTTCGGGAGAATGTACGATGCCGAGTACCAATAACTTATCCCGCATGGTGGTCAGTGCGAAAAGGCCAGAGGCCTACTCAGATCATATATCCAAACCCGTTAGTGTATTAGGAGCTCGCGATGACGATCAGTGCTCCTGTAGCCCCGTCTCACGGTTCACGGCAAGGGACCAGGCCCATCTCTCTCCTGGATGGCCTCCGCCTGCCCGGCCGACCTGCGTCAATATCACTCGCGGGTACCCTTGGGGCCAACCTGAGGTATCACCCACGGTGAGCCACGCTCGATGTGCTTCGCTACAGAGCTATCATTGGAAGTGAGATGCGAGGAATCACCCTTGGCACTTGACAGTAGCTCAGCAGAGTCAGACAGTTAAGGGAGGTCCTGGTGATGTGTTCGGTCTCTGCTCCACAGCCATCTGGCTCGGAGCACCCAGTTGTAAAGCGTAGCAACACGGACAATGGTGTAGGGCCACAGAAGGATCACTATCCAGCCTATACAAAGCATTTAGGACATCAGGTAAAATATCATCAACAGGTTGCAAAAGTAGGCTATGCATCATAATAGGAATTACCGGAATGACAGTAGCAAAATATAATGCAAGCATAAGAGAGAAAGGACTAGGCGATATAGGAATGATCAAGGAGGTTTTGCTTGCCTGGAAGCTCTGCTGCAAGTAGCTGGACGTCGTCAACGTAATCGAACTCAGCTGCGTCGGCGGCAGTCTCGGGGTCTACCGGAGAGAAGAGGGGGAAGAAACAGATAAATACAAGCATACAAATGCAACACGATGCATTACATGGTTATATGGCATGCAGGGGGTTCTAATGCATCCCTAAACATTTTAAATGATTTAGGAGTTTATTTGAAATTATTTTACCAAAGTCATACACTATTCATTAATCAAAATTGGGCAAAAAGTTCAATGTGCATCACTTTAGATTGATCTAACATGGATGCAAATTACATATTCATATTCGTTGAATTTTTTTGACCATTTTTCATGTATAAATTATTTTCATCTGACTTACGGTTTATTTTCTATTAATTTTTGAAGTTTTAACTATTTTCTGCATTTTTTTATTTATTTCAATTTTGAAAAATAGCAGATAAATACTGGGGGCACCCAGTGCAGTGCACCCATAGGTGCACCTGAGAATGACCAGTGGGCCCCCATTGACCTGGGTCAACTGCCCAATCAGCTGGTCAACTGGGCCCCTGGGCCCCACTGGTAGTGACCCAGGGTGGGCCCCAAGCCAGGCCACGTCGGCGGGCGGCGCCGGAGATGCTCCGGCGACCCATAAATGCGGCGGCGCGATTCGGCCGGCGTCGGAAATCGCCTACGGTGGGCCGTTTTGCACGCGTGAGGTCTCGTTCGAAAGCACACACCAAGCCACGTCGAACGGTGGTACTAAAGCGAGCGGAGGAGGTCGGGAATGGCGGCGACGGCAGCTTAAGGCGGCGGCCGGAATCAGGGCTCGACGCATTCATCGTTCCGGCTCATTTGCGCGTGATCTAAGCCTACAGGGAGCACCAGGAGGTAACCCTGAGCACGAGGGCGTGCTCGCTTGGCCACGACAGGGTCTACAGCGTCGGCGGCGAGCTCGATAGTGGAGCCGGAGCTCCGGTAATGGCGACCGTGGCGTTCGGCTAGCTACGGACATGGAAACGAAGCGTGGATGGAGGGGATACGAGTGGAGCGCACCGTGCAGCTCAAGAAGGCCGGCGAGAGGCTTAGGAGCGCAGGGGGTGACCGGAGTCGGAGGAGAAGAGCGGCGGGTCCCGAGGTAGACGACGACTCGATCCTATCGAAGTAGTGGCTCCCGGCTCGATTGGCTTGACACAGGCGACGTGGACGAAGACGGGGAAGCCAATGGACACCAGCAGGAGGTACGGGAAGCTTGGTGGCCGCGCGGTCTATGACGGGTCGGCCATGGCGTCGCTCGGGCGAGGTGGAGAAAAAGGAGGGGAGCGATGGAAAGCGAAGAGGAGTGGACGGAGGAGTCCAGGGCACCGAGGGGGCGTCGCCCTTATCCCCTCGCCCACCTGCCTCGTCGGCGTGGCGGCCAGCGGCCGGAGGCGCGCGCGCGCGTCCACGGACACGGCGACACGGCGGCGGGAGCAGGTAGACGACACTGTAGCTGGGCTGGGCCGGCTGCTGCCACTGTGGGCCTTAGTGCACAGTGGTAATTCTCTTTTTCTTTTTATTTCCTTTTCTTTTTTTCATTTGCTGTTTTGTAATTCTTTTAGCGCCAAACACTTTTTGTAAATTGTACAACCTGTCAAAATAATCATTATGCGATATTCCTCACTGTCATAAAAGGTTTGGGAGTGATTTGAATTCATTTGAATTTTGGATAAATGGAAAAGGATTTAATAATGTTATTTTGGGTATTGTTTTAGTGGCTAGCTCCCAAATGATCAAACAAGTGATGATGTTTTCTTGATTGTTAATTGCATTTGAATTATTTGCTAAAACATGAACTATTTTTCAGACATGTTTGTGAAACTTTAAATTTCACTTGCAATTTGAATATGATTTCTGAGATGGAATTTAAAATGAGATATGATTTGATAATGATCAAGCATTGCAAATGAAGATGACTTGGCATGGTTAAAAGATGATCACTGTGCTTTACTACAGGGGGTGTTACAGCTTTATATATAAAACGGGGTGAAAGCCTGTTTCGAGAGAAAGTGGCCGGGATGTCGGAGGAAGGGAATGGACGGCCATGCTAATTTTCTCTCTAGTCGATCTGGGCCATGAACGTTTCAACTAACGAAATATTCTTCTTATGTGGGCATCAATATTTGGGAAATGCTTCTCATCAGCTGGTCGATAATCACGCGCGCGTCCGCCGCCTCGGTTGTGTACTACGCATCCCCTGTGGACCCCACCACCACATCTTTTGAAACAGCACGCCTCCGTCTCGTACCTTATCCCCATCTCCCTCGATCCTTTCGTCCTAAACCAGCACCGCAAGGGAGAAGATCACCCGCGTTATGGACGCGCCCATGCTTGCCGCCGGCCCACTCCGGCAGCCGCCGTTCTCCGGCAAGGCAGGCCTTCGCCGCTCCACTTCCATCCCTCCTCTTATTCTTCGCTGACTCACTTGCCGTCGGCTGGGCAGCCGGCCGCCCCGCCACCCACATCTCTCATGCCCTGCATCTAGATCGGGATCGCCGAGCCACCACCCGACGTCGGCGACAGTGCCTGAGATCCGCGCGGCCCGGTCGTTGTTCCAGCGGCGCGCGGCGCACCGCACGACATCCTCATCGGCGCTGTCGGTGTCTGGGAGCCTTCCCTGCTGGATCCGTCCCAGCCCTGCGCGACATGTTTCTGAAACAAAGCTCTTGTTGCAATGGTCAATGGTGTTTCTGAAACAAAGCTCTTGTTGCAAAGAGGGATCATACGCAGAGGTGCTTTGCAATGTCACCAATGTTTCTGAAACAAAACTCTTGTTGCAATAGTCACCGATGTGTTTTTGAAACAAAGTTGTTGTTGCAATAGTCACCGTTGTTTCAGAAACAATACTCTTGTTTCAAGGAGGGATCGTACACGGAGCAACCTAGATCAGATCGCTCGCGAGGCGGAGGATCTTTTAAAAAGATCTACCAGCTGACGCGTAGCATGCCCCATCAATATTTGCTCAGAAAGAATTTGAGCGTCCATATGGGCTGCGTAGATGGGCTCTGTTTGCTTCGTGCGGACATCTGCGGACAATATTTTTCAGATAGAAGAGCTGGTGGTTCCCCTCAGGGAAAAAAGACAAGAACTGGCGGTATCAATCAGGTTGAAAATCATTGCCCATGACAATATATTTGACAAATTCAGAGGATGATCAATAGAGTCGAGAACCAGGTATGTTCAAGCTAGGAACTAGGTTTTGCAGCGCCAACATGACGCCGGAATTGCTGTTAGAAATAAGGCGCCTGCTAGGCGTCAGCCTGCTGATAGCCATGAGCTATCAGCCGCCTCGCCAGCCGTCGGATGGCACCATCTAAAGGCGTCTGATTCATTCTTCCGAACAGCACATCAGCACGCCTACCGCCCGTATGACGCACCTCACTCGCCACTTGTGGCATGGTTCGTTCCTATCACAACATGGCGGCTCCTATCGCAGCATTAGCTCGCAGCTCTGACGAAGCCTAGCACACCGGCTTGTAGCATCCCATGGCAGCATGACGGTGTCCATGGCAGCATCGGTTAGCTCCGGCGACGCCCATCGGCTAGCCCCAGAGCATGCTGTAACGCAACACCGACGAGCAGCTGAGCCCGGCCAGCTAGTAGCGAAACACCGGCGAGCTCGCCACGCCCAGCAGCATGCATGCTTCAATGCAGCACCGACGAGCAACCACTCCCGCCAGCCCGAAGCGAAACGCCGGCGAGCTCGCCACGCCCCGAGCATGCTGCAACGCCGCACCAATGAGCAGCCGCACCCGGCCAGCTCATAGTGAAACGCCGGTGAGCTCGCCACGCCCCGGGCATGCTGTAATGCAGCACCAACTCCGGCTAGCAGCCGCGCCAGGCCAGCTTGCAAGCATGAGGGTGGTCGGAGAGCCGCACGATATTCCATCGCAGCACCGACGGCCTCACGGGATGCTGCATCGCAGTGCCTCTCTCCCCGCTCGCCATGGGATCTTCGGCTTGCAGCACCCCGACCCCGCTCCGTCGCTCCCTCGAAGCAGCCGGTGCTCCCAACGAGCCAGAATACGTCACTCCGGTGAGCGACCTCGCAGCACGAGCCCTCCCGCTAGTGAGCGACGTCGTAGCCCCCGACGGGCAGTGGTCAGCTCCTCGCAGCGCCCGATGGCGGCGCCCTGCAGCATCGCGGTGTCGCCTGCACATCCCGGTGCCCGCCGTTGTTGGCTGCATTTGTCGGCAAGCTCTCGCGATTGCAACACTGCGGCTGCTGTGACCACCCGTCGAAACACCAGCCACGGTAGCATTCTCGGCGAGCTCGGCGGTTGCAGCATGGCAGCTGCTGTGACCACCAACTTTGCAGCACCACCTGCGGCCTTGGGACGAAGCTCTGCTATTGCAAAGCCGGCGAGGTTTTGCATGTTGCCGCACCGGCGTGAGTGCGGCCTTGTAGCATTGGCCGCCGGCAACGCTTGATTGCAGCAACCATGGCTGCTGCGGCCACTAGTTACAGCAGCATACTCTGATTTCAGCACCCCGGCGACGTCCTGAGGCTCCCAGCACCCGCGAGTGCTGCCGCGAGCAGCGCCCTTGGGCGTGATCGAGGAGATGGTACGGTGAAGCTTTGGTCAACGCACCGGGGTAGGAAATGAGTGGTGAACGCTTTGTCAGTTGAGATAAGGATGGGGAGGGAGCTGCGGTGTGTGGCCCCTTCGGGACGCGTGGCAAGCGTAGGACGTGGCTTACGTCCGTGATGTGATCAGTCGGTTGATAAAAAGGATTTGCCTAGAAATAATGGGCGTATATATAATTTCTGAAATCTCAAAAAGGCCCATGTATAAAATGCTAAGAGGTGGTTCTTGTAACACCCCGGTAATTAAGCTACAGTAATCCCATGTTAATGGTGCCATGTCATCATTTTCACTATTGCTAAATCCCCCTTTGATTCAATCCGGTTCAAATTCAAATTTAAATTAAAGTCAAAATTATTAGATTTTCAAATTGAAAATAAAAATGTATGTTGGGTTGCAAATATTCACTAGCTAATTGTCATGTAAGAACCAACATAATTTGAATATTTAAAATGCCCTCGACCTCATTAAAACAGTGCCAACAACACCTGTTTTGCCATTTTAAATACACACATAAGTTAAATGAATTCAATTTAGCTCCAAACTTTTTGTGTGCCAGCCCAGATTGTAGCCAGGTATTTTTGTGGCAAATTTCACATCTAACCAAAAAATCAAATGGTGTCCAAATTAATTGCAAAGCAGTAGCTATTTGAATTACAGAAAGATTAAAGTAAAAAGCACACACTGTGCACCTAAAGCCTAGTGCTACAGTGTGAAGCCCAACACTTGCACTGTACCAGGCCCAGCCCATCTGGCCGGCCTTTTCCCCTACCTCTGGACAGAGGCAGAGGCCATGGCGCCAGCGCATGCGCACACCATCCACACGCTGGATGCTGCCGCTGTCGTCCATCCCATGGTCAAGACGATGCATAAGAGCCCCCCCTCGATCCCCTCCTAACCCTAGCCCCCATTCTCTCCCTCCCTCTTATTTTCTCGATCTGGAGCTCACGCCCCCAAGTTCAACATTGTCGTGCCACCGTCATTGCCGCGTTAAACGGCTACCCCGCACCACCCCGCCATCTCCAGGAGGACCCTCGCGGACGGCTTCGTCCTCCCCAAGCCTCGATTCGAGCCGGGTCGGCCCGAGCGCTCGCCATCAAGCTCCTCCAACGACGCCCGCACCGAAAGCTCGCCATCCTCGTCTTCTTCTACCTTCGGCCACTGCAACGCCGTCGTCGATCCGCTCGCCTCCGATCCTCTCCGGCTACAACGAGCACGCCAAGCACCCCGCTGTGAGCTCCTCCGCCATTTCCCCTTGCTTGCACCCTCGATTCGTTGCCGTAGCCTCTGTCCCGAGCTCATCCGAGCACGCGCGTATGACGTACGCGTACGTACGTGTGTGACTACTGCTGTTGCTCCTGGCCACGCCCGCCTAGCCTTGCCCGCGCTCCCCGGGCCACGCCGCGTCCGCCCGGGCCGCGCCCCTCCTCCTGCTAGCTGCTGCTCTGCTGCCGTGCATACTGCTTGCCGCGCGCCGTGACTTCTGCCACCGCAACCGCCGCATGCCCGTGACCACCCGACGCTGTTTGCTGCTGACGCTCGCTGCCCCGGCTGCCGCCGCTCGTCGCCTGCTGCCAGCCGCGCCCGCGCCACGCCACTACCCACCGTTGCTCTATCTATACTACTACTAGATACTGTAGCTGCTACTAGCTAGCTTTTCTAATTCTACACTGACTAGCCCTCTAAACAGTCCCTAAACAGCGATAAGACAAGTCCTAACATGGGTAAAAATTACATGAACGGGAAGTAGACGTAACAAGCTTCATTTTGTTCCATTGGACCCGCTTCAGATAATGCGTGGATTAATTCCTACGAAAATCACAAAGTTCAATGTTCTGTTAACAGAAAAACCCAAAAACAGCTTTATTTTCATAACTACTTTAGAGCTGTTGATGATCAAGCAAATGAACTCTAATATAGATGAAAGTGATACTAACATGTAGGTCACAGAAAAATGCTCACAATAGATATAAGGCACAAAATCATAGGATGTGCAGAACAATAGCTATAGCCTCCGGAAAACAGCTAAGTGATGTTTAAAAACTGAGCAATTCTCAGACTTGGCAGAATTTCAGAGTTACCGGATATTGCCTAAAATTCGGAAAATCATAGAAAAATAATCGTAGCTCGGATGAAAATACTTTATACATGAAAGTTGCTCAGAACGACTAGACCAACCTGGATACGCTAACCACATGCCTGTCAGGTGCCCCTAACTACCTGAACTTGAAACCGTCACCCTCCGGTTCATCTGTCTGACAGACGTCCGGAACCGGGAAAACTTTCCCGTTAAATCCCCGCTCCGTCTATAGCACCTAACATTGCACTAGGGCACCCCTGCATTGCGTATTGCCATGCCATGCTTCTATGATTGCTTTTGTCTGCCTTTATTTATTGTTTCTTTCCCCCTCTTCTCTCTCGATAGACCCCGAGATCGATGATGACCCGATGATCATCTACCTCGTTGAAGACCCGTTGGTGTTTACAAAGCAACCAGGCAAGCCCCCCCTTTGATCATCCTGATATCGCCCATTCTATTTTCTCATGCTTGCATTAGTTTTTACTACTGTAATTGATTGCTCCTATTCTGATGCATAGCCTGCTTTTGTAACCTGCTTATTGTTACCTTACTTGCCTATTTCAAACTACTTAGTATAGGCTGGCTAGAGACCCACCAGGGACCCCCACTTGTCCCAACTGCCTCGCTGTATTATCAGAAGACCCGATCAACGGGATTGAAGACAAGGCCCCGGCACCGCACATCACCCCCTTAGTTGTACGACACTACTGGGTTACTATCGAGTGCCGAGGGTGATACCTCGTCAGCACTTCTGATGTTAACCTTATAGGTTAGTTCATCGGTTGTGGTCCTCAAGGGTGATTCCTCCTTCACCACTCCCGTTAACGACGCTGTCGTGCAACATCTCAAGTGTGAACCCATCGAGGGTGATTCCTCCGAGTTCACCTTCATAGATACATCGAGTAGGAATCCAACGAGGGTGATACCTCGGATTCCCCTGATGATTTGGACACACGGATACTTGGACCTTACAATTGATACTTGGAAAGGCGGGTCGATCCTGAGGGGTACCCGCGAATGATGGGAAGTTAACCGTGAGATATTTACGTGGCGCGGCCGGGCATTCTTAGCCCTTGCAGCAAGTCCTCGAGACGGGGAGATGGGTTCACATCGATCGTGAGTCTCTGCTCGTTTCCGCAAGCCCCTAATCCACTAACGATTTTGATATTTGATCCGAGAAGGCCTCTGGCCTGATAGCACTAACCATCACGTGGGAAGAGTTATGGGCACTCTGCATCGTAGCATCAGCCGAAAGCTCTGTCAGACGTCCAGTGCAGCATCGTGGCACGGCTGGGCCAGCGCCATCCTGTAGTGGTGGTACCGAGAGTCGCCATGTACGCAACGACCCGGAGGGCGAGGGGCGATGGCCCAAGACCCCCTTGCGCTTAGGAGGTAGACCGACGGGGACCTCTCTGCTGAGCTGTAGGTAGGGTTGCGGTGTATCGTTTGGCCGAGGCCGGGAATGACCCAGGAAAGTGTGTCCGGCCGGAGTTAATCGAGCGTGGTGGGTAAGTTGGTGCACCCCTGCACGGAAGAAAACATCTATCGATAGCCGGTCCCACGGTAAAGGACACTCGGAGTTGTATCCCGATGATACAACTAGAACTGGATACCTGTGATGCTAATGGATAGTATGGCTCCGGGATCGCTTTCTCGCAGGGAGTCGAGGAAGGATCTCTGGGTGAAACTGTTACTTGACACAACCACTACTACATTATACTATGCCGATCTACTCTCTTCTATTGCTGCAAGACCGCTGAAGATGCTAGTCTTCGATAGGACTAGGCCTTCTCTCTATTCTAGCATTTCTGCAGCCCAGTCTACATATACAGCCTCCCTCTGATAATGTTGCATATGTAGTGTAGATCCTTGCTTGCTGAGTACTTCGGATGAGTACTCACGGTTGCTTTGCTTTCTTTTTCTCCCCATATCCGTTTGTCGCAACCAGATGACGGAGCCCCTAAGCCAGCTGCCCCCGCCGACGGCCACTACTACTACCCTCCTGGCGAGTACTACTATGAGGAGCCGTCCGACGACCAGAAGTAGGTTCGAAGGGTCCCAGGCAGGAGGCCTGCGCCTTTCGATCGTAGTGTTTTCTTTTGCCCCGCCTTCTTAAAGGCTTATTCTGTCTTTCTTTTTATATCTGTACTCAGATATCTAACGCTTCCGCTGATGCTTGATTGTCATCAAGCTTATGTATTCGAGCCCTCAAGGCCCTGGCTTGTAATATAATGCTTGTATGACTTTATTTATGTTTTACAGTTGTGTTGTGATATCTTCAAGTGAGTCCTTAGACTTGATCGTGTGCATTTGCGTGTATGATTAGTGCACGATTAAGCCGGGGGCGTCACAGTTCTAAAGTTTAGTCCAACCCTGAAATTAGAGAAGTTGTTAGACCTCTTTATATAATGAGTTCTCTCCACTACACAATGTGGTGAGTATGAAGAGAGAAAGAGAACACAACATGCGCACGCTCACTGTGACAACCCCGGCTTAATCATGCACTAATCATACACGCAAATGCGCATGATCAAGCCTAAGGACTCACTTGAAGATATCACAACACAACTCTAAAACATAAATAAAGTCATACAAGCTTTATATTACAAGCCAGGGCCACGAGGGCTCGAATACATAGCTCGATGGCATACAAGCATCAGCGGAAGCATTAGATATCTGGGTACAGATATATTACAGAGAGAGAGATAAGCCTTCACAGAGGCGGGGGTAAAATAAAAGCTACGATCGAAAGGCGTTGGCCTCCTGCCCTGGACCCTCCGATCCTACTCCTGGTCGTCAGTCGGCTCCTCGTAGTAGTAGTACTCCCCGGGCTGGTAGTAGTACTGGTCGTCGACGGGGCATCTGGCTCAGGGGCTCCGACGTCTGGTGGCATCAAAAGAATATGGGGGGAAAAGAAAGTAAAGCAAACGTGAGTACTCATCCGAAGTACTCAGCAAGCAAGGATCTACACTACATATGCAACCTTTTCAAAAGGGGGCTGTATATGTGGACTGGGCTGCAGAAATGCCAGAATAGAGGGGAAAAGCCTAGTCCTATCGAAGACTAGCATCTTCAGCATCTTCAGCAGTCTTGCAGCATTAGGAGAGAGAGCAGATGAACATAATGTAAAGTTGTAGTAGTATCATCAACCTCGACCTGAGATCCTTTCTCGACTCCCTGCGAGAAAGCAATCCCAGAGCCGTACTATCCAGTTCTCATCACACGTTCTAGTTGTACCGATCGGGATACAACTCCGAGTGTCCGTTACCGTAGGACAGGCTATCGATAGAAGTTTCTTCCTTGCAGGGGTGCACCAAGTTACCCACCACGCTCGCTTAACTCCGGCCGGACATACCTTACTGGGTCATGCCCGCCCTCGGCCAAACGATACGCCGCAACCCGACCGAATACTTAACAAAGAGGTCAGCACGCCGGTCTAACCTATGCCCCCAGGGGTCTTGGGCCATCGCCCCAGGAACTCCTGCACGTTACGTGCACCGCCGGTGAGCAGACCTAGCAACCCCTTATACAAGCGCGGTTGCGTTCCGAGTCCAACCCAGCGTGTGCCACTCAGTCGCTGACGTCTATTAAGCTCCGGCTGAAGTATACGACGCAGAATGCCCGGCCACACCTCGTGTTATCTCGCGGGCACCATCCAGGTCAACCCGACTCCACATCACTTCGCATTAAGCTCGCGCGGGTACCCCTCAGGGCCGACCCGTCTTTAGTAACATGGTTTAGTGCAAGTCAAATAACAACAGTATCCGTGTGTCTGACACCAAGGGAATCATGAGGAATCACCCTCGATGGAATCCCACCTGATGTTATCGGGGGTGGTGTAGGAGGAATCACCCTCGCTTACCACGACCAAATTAACTAACCCACAAGGTTATCATCAGAAGTGCTAACGAGGTATCACCCTCGGCACTCGACGGTAACCCAGTAGTGTCGGCAACTAAGGGGAAGTGATGTGCGGTGTCAGGGTCTGGTCTTCAATCCCGATGATCGGGTCTTCTCATATCCAGCGGAGCAGTCGGGATCAAGTGGGGGTCTCTGTCGGGTCTCTACCCAGCCTATACTAAGCAGTCTAGGATAACCAGAAAGGTAGCAAGGCAGGTTACAATAAACAGGCTATGCAGCAGATATAGGAAAGCAGTAGCAGTAGCAATTCTAATGCAAGCATAAGAGAGAAGAGAATAGGCGATATAGGCATGTTCAAAATGGGGTGCTTGCCTGTTTGCGCTGGGGCAAGGGCAAGGTCGTCGGTGGTGTCGTCGGGGACGTAGTCGTACTCCTGAGCTGCGTCTGCCTCGGGAGCTACGTCAACGTCGGGGTCTACCGAGAGAAAGAGGGGGAAGAAACAGGTAAACATAATGCAAACAGATGCAACACGGTGCGTGCTATGCTATGATGCAGTGCAGGGTTGGCTAAATATGCATCTAAGTCACTTTAGTTGTTTTTAGAATTAATCTGGAATTTATTAACCGGTGATTATGCACTATTCATCTATCGGATTCGGGTCCGGAGTTACGAGTTCTTTTATGTAGGGGGTTCCAATAAAGAAACGGACGGCACGATCAAACTCGTCTCGTCGTTCTGAGCAACTTTCATGTTTTAACTTTTTCGATCTGAGCTACGGTTTAAAAGTTATGAATTTTTTCAGTTTATTTGATTTTCTGGAATGTCTGGATTTATTTAATTCGAATTATCCAAAACAGTGGAAATACATTTTATACTCAGAGAGAGATAGCCCTAGTGTATGACATGTGGGTCCGAGAGGCTGAATCAGTAGCACAGTCAGCAGATCTTATCCAGGGGAATAGTAACAGGGACCCCACCTGTCATGCTCACAGAGGCTGACAGTATTTACTTTAACTAAACAGTGTTAGTTAGCTGCGGACCCCATCTGTCAGTGCCTGATTAGGGTAGCTTAATTAGTGATTTAGCTAATTAATTAAGTGGGGCCTACCAGTCAGTGACTGGGCCCGGTCCAGCCAGCGCAGTTGACTTTAGTCAACAGGGCCAGCTGGGCCCTGGGGACCACCAGGCAGTGACCCTGGGGGTGGCCCCAGCGGCGCCATGTCGGCTGTGGCCGGCGGCTCAACGCTGGCGAGCCCAAAACACGGCGGAGACACGGGTGGCCGGCGGAAATCGTCCACAGACCACCAAAATGGACGCGGCTGGTTGCGTTCGAACGCGGAGACGACGCCGCGTCGAACGGTGCCAGCGGAATCGATTGAAACGGCCGGAGCTCGCCGGAAACGAGCTCGAGGCGGTGGCCGGAGCTCGGGTCTCGTCGGGATCACGGCCGCGACGTGCAAATCTAATAACGCGAGGTGGCTACACCACCTACTCGAAGCGGGGAATGCAACGGGCACTAGCCCTTGACCAAAAGCTCACCGGAGACACGCCGACGACATGCGTGAGCAGCGGCGCGTTCGGGCGTCGGTGGAAAAGCAGCTAGCGCGCGAACGGGGACGAACAGAGGGATGGAGAAGGAAGGGGAGCTCACAGCGGAGGCACACGGCGGCCCAGCGACAGGTTAGGAGCTGCAGTGAAGCGGGGGTTGCCGGAGATTGCCGGAGACGACGAAGACATGCGCGGCTCGATCTGCGGCCAACGTTGTCGCCCCGCTCGAACGGTGTTCCGCAGACGATGTAGTCGAGCCCGGCGCGTCTTCCGGACACGGTCGCCGGTCTCGGGAACGCCGGTGGCCACGACGGTGTAGCGCTGCGGCGACGGCGGCGTTCGGGTTCGATGGATTTGGGAGGAAGGGAGAGGCGGAGCTGGTGAGGGAGAGAGGGGAGAGTGAGGGGGAGGCCAGGGGGGACGGCTCGAGCTCCCCCTTATCCTCTCCGTGCTCCTGTATCGTCGGTGGGCGGCGGCGTGTCAGCGCGCGGTCGGCGCGCGCGCGCTCGGCCACAGCGGCGGCGACACGCACAGAGAGAGAAGGAGAAATGGGCCAGGTGGGCTGTATGGGCTGGCGCCAGGCACTGTGCACTTAGGCTAGTGCACAGTGGCCTTTACTTATTCTTTTCCTTTTCTGTTCTCTTTTCTTTATTTCATTTCTGTTCGATAATAGTTAAGCCACTTCTGCTATTTTGTAAAATATGGGACTTGACCCAAATAATGAAATGCAATTCTACACTTCACCAAAAACTGGTTTGGGCAGATTTGGATCTCATTTGAAGCTGAAATGATTTTAAATGGATTTGAATATTCTGTTTTGGTGCTGTTTCATCTTGTTTGAGTCACTTGTCCAACTCCAATTATTTTGATGTTGATTTTAGAAATGTTCCTGGATTATTTGCCATTTAATGAACATTTTCCCAACAGTGTTTGATCAACTTCATATTTCACTTTTGGATTTGAGTTGATTTGCTTTGGTTAACCTTTATGTTTAAGCACTACAAATGAGATGACTTGGCTTTATTAGCAGCTGATCATGGTGGCTATTACACAGGGGTGTTACAAGTTCTCCTCCTCTAAAAGAAATTCTCGTCCCTAGAATTTAGGAGGTAGAAGGAAAGAGTCCGGGATATTCTTCCCGAAGATGATCCTCGCGTTCCCAAGTGGCTTCATCTTCAGTATGATTCGACCACTGTACTTTCAGGAACTTGGTTGTCTTCTGACGGGTACGACGTTCAGCTTCATCAAGGATGCGGATGGGATGCTCATTATAGGAAAGATCATCTTGTAGTTGAAGCATCTCGTGATCCACTGCGCGGTGCGGAGATTCCTTGAAGCATTTTCGAAGTTGCGACACGTGGAAGACATCATCAATATGAGAGAACTGTGGCGGCAACTCCAATTTATATGCCACCTGTCCTCGTCTAGCCACGATGCGGAAAGGACCAATATAGCGAGGAGCTAGCTTGCCCTTGATTCCGAAACGACGGGTGCCCTTCATTGGAGTGACACGGAGATAAGCTTGATCACCAGGTTGATAGATCACACCCCATCGCTTGCGATCATAATTAATCTTCTGACGGTCTTGCGCTGCCTTGAGGTTCTCCCGGACAATTCTGACTTGTTCTTCAGCATGCTGAATAATGTCCGGTCCAACAAGAGGTCGTTCCCCAGTTTCTGACCAATTCAGAGGGGTTCGACATTTACGTCCGTATAGCACTTCGAATGGGGCCATCTTCAAGCTGGCTTGATAGCTATTGTTATAAGAGAACTCGGCATACGGGAGAGATTCCTCCCATTTCTTACCGAAGGATATAACTCAAGCATGAAGCATATCTTCAAGCACTTGGTTGACGTGCTCAACTTGGCCTTGGGATTGGGGATGATAAGCTGAACTCCATGTAATGTGAGTCCCCATAGCTTCTTGGAAACTTTCCCAGAACTTGGACGTGAATAGACCGCCACGGTCCGAACTGATCTCCTTAGGAATACCGTGGAGTGAGACGATTCTGGAGATATACAGTTCTGCTAACTGACTAGCAGTGATAGTCTCCTTAACAGGTAGGAAATGAGCAACCTTGGAAAGTTGGTCGACGACAACAAGAATGGCATCATGACCCTTCTGAGACTTAGGAAGACCAGTAATGAAGTCCATCTGCACTTTATCCCACTTCCACAGAGGAATAGGAAGTGGTTGAAGAATTCCAGCAGGCTTCTGATGTTCTGCCTTCACGCGACGGCAAACGTCACACTCGGCAACATATCGAGCAATATCTTGCTTCATCCTAGACCACCAGTACCTTTGACGAAGATCTCGATACATCTTGGTACTACCCGGATGGATAGATAGCGGTGTATCATGGGCCTCCTTCATGACTTTGTCAGTCACCAGTTCAAAGCGAGGTACCACAATGCGGTCTCTGAAATATAATGTTCCATCTTCTGCAACTGAGAAATCCCGGTACTTATCAAGGTGGAGCTCTTTCTTCATCAAGTCAATTTCAGCATCTTTGGCTTGCGCTTCCTTAACAGCCTTTTGAAGGTCTGGCTGTACCACAAGGTTATTAAGAGAACACTGAGGAACAATTCGCAGATTCAGCTGAGTCAGTTCTGCATAAAGACGAGGTTGAGCTCGCCTAACCATGAGGTTGTTGCAATATGACTTACGGCTCAAGGCATCAGCCATCACATTAGCTTTGCCAGGGGTGTAAGAAATACCACAGTCATAATCCATGATTGTTTCCAACCAACGCTGCTGACGAAGGTTAAGTTCCGGTTGAGTGAATAAGTACTTCAGACTCTGATGATCGGTGTAAATCTCACACCGATTACCAAGAAGATAATGACGCCACTGCTTCAAAGCATAGATCACAGCAGCAAGTTCAAGATCATGCACTGGGTAATTCTCTTCATGTGGACGCAGTTGTCGCGAAGCATAAGCAATTACTCTTCGCTCTTGCATTAGGACACAGCCTAATCCTTGACGAGAGGCGTCGCAGAAGATCACAAATTCTTTACGAGAGTCTGGAGGAGCAAGCACTGGAGCGGATGTCAGCTTGTCCTTGAGGGTCTGGAAGCTTTCCTGACATTTGTCTGTCCACTCAAACTTAACGCCTTTGTGGAGCAGATTAGTTAGGGGCTTGGCAATCTTGGAAAAATTCTCGATGAAACGGCGACAATAACTTGCAAGCCCGAGAAAACTTCTGACTTGCTTGACATTCTTCGGAGGGGTCCAGTCAAGAATAGCCTGAACACATTCTGGGTTAACGGCAATACCATCCTTGGAAATGACATGTCCAAGGTAGGTTACCTCCGAAAGCCAGAATTTGCATTTAGAGTACTTGGCATATAACTTGTGCTCTCAAAGTCTCTCCAGAACAAGGCGAAGATGTTCAGCATGTTCTTCTTTATTCTTTGAATACACCAGAATATCATCCAGATATACCACGACGAACTTGTCGAGGTAATCCATGAATATGTAATTCATTAAGCGGGAGAATGTAGCTGGGGCATTTGTCAAGCCAAATGACATGACGGTGTACTCGTAAGAACCATAACGAGTGACAAATGCAGTCTTCGGAATATCCTCTTCGCGGACACGGATCTGGTGATAACCCAACCTCAAGTCGAGTTTAGAAAACACCGAAGATCCAGCGAGTTAATCATATAAATCGTTGATCCGGGGAAGCGGATATTTATTCTGAATAGTTGCCTGGTTGATCGGTCGGTAATCTTGAACCTAACGGTTAGTTCCATCCTTCTTCTTAACAAAGAGAGAAGGTGCTCCCCAAGCAGAGGAACTAGGGCGAATGAAACCCTTCCTTAATGATTTATCGATTTCCTCCTTAAGCTCAATAAGATGGTGCGGAGGCATCTTGTAGGGACGCTTCGCAATAGGAGTGGTGCCAGGCTTCAAGTCGATGACGAACTCGACAGCTCTAGCAGGGGGTATTCCTGGATGTTCTTCTGGAAAAACATCCGGGAAGTCACAGACAACTGGGATGTTCTCGATCCCCTCAAGTGGAGAAACATTCAACGCATTCAAGGCATAAATTTGAGCCTCAGCGTTCTGGGTGAGATGAGCTTGATAATTCACTAGCACATTTGATGGGGGCAGGAGGTGAACAACTTTAGTGGCACAATTAATTGAGGCGTAGTGAGCCTTCAACCAATCCATCCCCAGAATAAGATCAACATCGGAAGAGTTGAGAATAATGGGAGTCGTACGGAACTCCAACCCTTCGATGTCAATCACGACATCGGGGCTAACTAAGGAAGTCTGACAGTGTCCCGCGGGAGTGTTTACTCGAATCTTTTGAGGTAGCATGTCACATTTAACTTCATGCATGAGTGCAAATTTATCTGACATGAATGAATGCGATGCTCCTGAATCAAATAAAACAGATGCTGGTACTGAATTAACGAGAAGTGTACCCATCACGGTATCTGGTTGATTCGGAGCTTCAGACATGTTGACGTGGTAGTACTGCCCATGACCATAAGAAGGTCTGGCATTATAGTTGCGCTGTTGAGGAATACCACGGCCAATACCACGGCCAGCAGAGGGAAGGGCTAACTGATTCTGACTCTGAGAGCAATCTCTAGCACGGTGACCTGGCTGGCCACACTTGAAGCATAGTCCATTGTCAGGACGGGGTACTGGAGCTCGAGATGCTGGAGCTCGAGGTGCTGGAGCTGGAAGAGGCTGCCTCGGTGGTGGAGGAGGCAGATGTGGTGCAGCATATGAGGGCCTGTTCACTAGAGCTGCTGGACGGTACATGCTCTGAGGTATCCAAATGCGGCGCTTCTGGGAAGACGAGCCCGAAGATGAGCCCGATTCACGAGTGCGTCTGGTCGCTTCCTTGTGTTTCTTCAGACCAGTTTCAACCATGATAGCCTTATTCACCAAGGTGGCGAAATCAGGAAAGTCTTGGACAAGCAGAGCTAACTGAATATCATGATGCAGCCCTTCACGAAACTTCTCCTGCCTTCATTCATCAGTAGGAATGTCCTCTTCAGCGTAGCGAGACAAGTCAAGAAACTCGCGCTGATAGACTTCCACAGTTTTGTTGCCCTGAACGAGACTACGGAACTCGGCCTTCTTCCGAGCTATGACGGCTTGAGGAATGTAGCGGGCACGGAAAGCAATCTTGAATTCTGCCCAAGTGACGACAGTACCAGGTGGCAGAGTCTGTCGGTGGGTGGCCCACCATTGTGAAGCAGGACCTTTCAGAAGGTATGTCGCGAAGGTGACATAATTGGCTAGGGTGACACCAGCAGACTCCATCTCATAGGAGATGTCACGGAGCCAGTCATCTGCATCCAATGGGTTGACTGTGTTGCGGAAAAACGATGGACTGAGCCTCATAAACTCTGGCAAGGTGATGGAAAGTGGCTGCTGATTAGCATCAGGACGAGGGAATTGCTGCATAATTCCCGTCATAAATTGGCGGTTGAGTTCAAACTGTTGCATCATCGCTGCCATGTAATCAGGTGGTGGCGGCGGCGGTGGATTGTTGTCAGCCATCCTGTTAATCCAACAGGGGTAGTTTAGCAGTAGTTTATGCAAGTGTTTAGCAATAAACATGATGTAACTCGACATTATTGAAATAGTGCACAGATGCTAAAAGTAGTCATTAAGACATACAGATCCATACATAGTCGGTTACAATCGGGCAGCATAACGTCGCAAATTGAAAAGCTAGACATGCTAGGCGGCGCGCAGGCACGCGGTAAGGAAGTACACAACGTGACATAGCAAAGGCTACATCAACGTCGGAGAAAACCACTTAAACGGGGTAACTGCAAGTGTGGACGACGGACGTTCGTCGCAGAAGGATCCTGCGCTCCATGTGCACTCTGATGCAGAACCCGGTCTCGAACTGTAAGAAGAGGTCCACGTGCAGGCGTGTGACCTCCCACAGCAGGCCAAACGATCCCTGATGGCATCTCGGTCCTGCTCGGGTAAAGAATGTGCTCCGGATGTATCCCTGCACGAACAGCTGGTAGCAACTGTGTCATAGCCTCGTAGTAGCGTGCTCGAGTGGCAAATAACTCGACAGCAAGTGCACGAACAGTGCGATCCAGAGCCTGAGTATAGTGGATCAGAACTCGCTGATCGTAGCGACGAGGCTCGTACGGGGCACAAACAGCTGTATAGAACCCAGTAGCATCTCCAGCAGGGGCATACGGAATGTACCGATACTCAAAGGCATCCAAGTCAGCACTGAACTGTCCTCGAAGACGTGCGACAGCAGAGTAAGCAGCATCATGGACTGCCATCTCAATCATCACGCCGATACCGTGAAAACGGTGAAGCTCAGTGTCCGAGTCGTCCTGCTGGTCGTAGATGCGAACATCAGCATAATACTGCTCCTGGTTGAACTCACGATAAACCTCATAGACCATGTACTCGGGGCACCAGCGGTATCCCAGCCTGATCAAGAGGGCGATCAGAACAGCTGGAAACCCAGGGACGTCTCGAGCACAGGTGCGAAGCACGAGCTGCGTCGTAGGACGAGGGGGAAACAGACGGTCCATCTGAAATAGAGAAGTTCAGGGTTGTCGTAAGACAATGATAAATATATCCGATCTCAGAAGGAAAGGTTAAACAAAACAATGGAAAGGAAAATGATTATCAGACTAATCAGAACAAAGACAAGGAAATCGCACTGAATCCAGCTCTCCGGGAGGATAGGAATTACGTGATCCTAAGTGTCGGTGTTAGCAAGTTTTATTAAACCCGGAATAGAAGAGAGATTAGAGTCCCAGAGCATAGACGAGGAATAAAAGATCCTAATACCACCCAGTTGGCGACGTGGGCCCGTAAGCCACACAGCCAAGTTAGTAAAATAGTTTTCGACCTCTAGACTCAACTTCGGCCAAGGATTTGGATAGGGGGATTCCTAGAGGCAGTCGGCTCTGATACCAACCTGTGACGACCCCGGCTTAATCTTGCACTAATCATACACGCAAATGCGCACGATCAAGCCTAAGGACTCACTTGAAGATATCACAACACAACTCTAAAACATAAATAAAGTCATACAAGCTTTATATTACAAGCCAGGGCCTCGAGGGCTCGAATACATAGCTCGATGGCATACAAGCGTCAGCGGAAGCATTAGATATCTGGGTACAAATATATTACAGAGAGAGAGAGATAAGCCTTCACAGAGGCGGGGGTAAAATAAAAGCTACGATCGAAAGGCGTTGGCCTCCTACCCTGGACCCTCCGATCCTACTCCTGGTCGTCAGTCGGCTCCTCATAGTAGTAGTACTCTCCGGGCTGGTAGTAGTACTGGTCGTCGACGGGGCATCTGGCTCAGGGGCTCCGACGTCTGGTGGCATCAAAAGAATATGGGGGGGAAAGAAAGTAAAGCAAACGTGAGTACTCATCTGAAGTACTCAGCAAGCAAGGATCTACACTACATATGCAACCTTTTCAAAAGGGGGCTGTATATGTGGACTGGGCTGCAGAAATGCCAGAATAGAGGGGAAAAGCCTAGTCCTATCGAAGACTAGCATCTTCAGCATCTTCAGCAGTCTTGCAGCATTAGGAAAGAGAGCAGATGAACATAATGTAAAGTTGTAGTAGTATCGTCAACCTTGACCTGAGATCCTTTCTCGACTCCCTGCGAGAAAGCAATCCCAGAGCCGTACTATCCAGTTCTCATCACATGTTCTAGTTGTACCGATCGGGATACAATTCCGAGTGTCTGTTACCGTAGGACAGGCTATCGATAGAAGTTTCTTCCCTGCAGGGGTGCACCAAGTTACCCACCACGCTCGCTTAACTCCGGCCGGACATACCTTACTGGGTCATGCCCGCCCTCGGCCAAACGATACGCCGCAACCCGACCGAATACTTAACAGAGAGGTCAGCACGCCGGTCTAACCTATGCCCCCAGGGGTCTTGGGCCATCGCCCCGGGAACTCTGCACGTTACATGCACCGCCGGTGAGCAGACCTAGCAACCCCTTATACAAGCGCGGTTGCGTTCCCAGTCCAACCCAGCGTGTGCCGCTCAGTCGCTAACGTCTATTAAGCTCCGGCTGAAGTATACGACGCAGAACGCCCATACTATGCCCACGTGATGGTTAGTGCTATCGGGCCAGAGGCCCCTCGGATCAAATATCCAAACCGTAGTGGATTAGGAGTGCGCGGAAACGAGCAGAGACGCACGATCCATGTGATCCCGTCGCCCCGTCTCGAGGACTTGCGGCAAGGGCTAAGAATGCCCGGCCACGCCTCGTGTTATCTCGCGGGCACCATCCAGGTCAACCCGACTCCACATCACTTCGCATTAAGCTCGCGCGGGTACCCCTCAGGGCCGACCCGTCTTTAGTAACATGGTTTAGTGCAAGTCAAATAACAACAGTATCCGTGTGTCTGACACCAAGGGAATCCTGAGGAATCACCCTCGATGAAATCCCACCTGATGTTAAAGTCAAGGTGAACGAAGGAGGAATCACCCTCGAGGTCCACACTTGAAGCGTTGCGCGACGATGCTGTTATCGGGGGTGGTGTAGGAGGAATCACCCTCGCTTACCACGACCAAATTAACTAACCCACAAGGTTATCATTAGAAGTGCTAACGAGGTATCACCCTCGGCACTCGATGGTAACCCAGTAGTGTCGGCAACTAAGGGGAAGTGATGTGCGGTGTCAGGGTCTGGTCTTCAATCCCGATGATCGGGTCTTCTGATATCCAGCGGGGCAGTCGGGATCAAGTGGGGGTCTCTGTCGGGTCTCTACCTAGCCTATACTAAGCAGTCTAGGATAACCAGAAAGGTAGCAAGGCAGGCTACAATAAACAGGCTATGCAGCAGATATAGAAAAGCAGTAGCAGTAGCAATTCTAATGCAAGCATAAGAGAGAAGAGAATAGGCGATATAGGCATGTTCAAAATGGGGTGCTTGCCTGTTTGCGCTGGGGCAAGGGCAAGGTCGTCGGTGGTGTCGTCGGGGACGTAGTCGTACTCCTGAGCTGCGCCTGCCTCGGGAGCTACGTCAACGTCGGGGTCTACCGAGAGAAAGAGGGGGAAGAAACAGGTAAACATAATGCAAACAGATGCAACACGGTGCGTGCTATGCTATGATGCAGTGCAGGGTTGGCTAAATATGCATCTAAGTCACTTTAGTTGTTTTTAGAATTAATCTGGAATTTATTAACCGGTGATTATGCACTATTCATCTATCGGATTCGGGTCCGGAGTTACGAGTTCTTTTACGTAGGGGCTTCCAATAAAGAAACGGACGGCATGATCAAACTCGTCTCGTCGTTCTGAGCAACTTTCATGTTTTAACTTTTTCGATCTGAGCTACGGTTTAAAAGTTATGAATTTTTTAAGTTTATTTGATTTTCTGGAATTTCTGGATTTATTTAATTCGAATTATCCAAAACAGTGGAAATACATTTTATACTCAGAGAGAGATAGCCCTAGTGTATGACATGTGGGTCCCAGAGGCTGACTCAGTAGCACAGTCAGCAGATCTTATCCAGGGGAATAGTAACAGGGACCCCACCTGTCATGCTCACAGAGGCTGACAGTATTTACTTTAACTAAACAGTGTTAGTTAGCTGCGGACCCCATCTGTTAGTGCCTGATTAGGGTAGCTTAATTAGTGATTTAGCTGATTAATTAAGTGGGGCCTACCAGTCAGTGACTGGGCCCGGTCCAGTCAGCGCAGTTGATTTCAGTCAACAGGGCCAGCTGGGCCCTGGGGACCACCAGGCAGTGACCCTGGGGGTGGCCCCAGCGGTGCCATGTCGGTTGTGGCCGGCGGTTCAACGCCGGCGAGCCCAAAACACGGCGGAGACATGGGTGGCCGGCGGAAATCATCCACAGACCACCAAAATGGACGCGGCTGGTTGCGTTCGAACGCGGAGACGACGCCGCATCGAACGGTGCCAGCGGAATCGATTGAAACGGCCGGAGCTCGCCGGAAACGAGCTCGAGGCGGTGGCCGGAGCTCGGGTCTCGTCGGGATCACGGCCGCGACGTGCAAATCTAATAACGCGAGGTGGCTACACCACCTACTCGAAGCGGGGAATGCAACGGGCACTAGCCCTTGACCAAAAGCTCACCGGAGACACGCCGGCGACGTGCGTGAGCAGCGGCGCGTTCGGGCGTCGGGGGAGAAGCAGCTAGCGCGCGAATGGGGACGAACAGAGGGATGGAGAAGGAAGGAGAGCTCACAGCGGAGGCACACGGCGGCCCAGCGACAGGTTAGGAGCTGCAGTGAAGCGGGGGTTGCCGGAGATCGCCGGAGACGACGAAGACGTGCGCGGCTCGATCTGCGGCCAACGTTGTCGCCCCGCTCGAACGGTGTTCCGCAGACGAGGTAGTCGAGCCCGGCGCGTCTTCCGGACACGGTCGCTGGTCTCGGGAACGCCGGTGGCCACGACGGTGTAGCGCTGCGGCGACGGCGGCGTTCGGGTTCGATGGATTTGGGAGGAAGGGAGAGGCGGAGCTGGTGAGGGAGAGAGGGGAGAGTGAGGGGGAGGCCAGGGGGGACGGCTCGAGCTCCCCCTTATCCTCTCCGTGCTCCTGTATCGTCGGTGGGCGGCGGCGTGTCGGCGCGCGGTCGGCGCGCGCGCGCTCGGCCACAGCGGCGGCGACACGCACGGAGAGAGAAGGAGAAATGGGCCAGGTGGGCTGTATGGGCTGGCGCCAGGCACTGTGCACTTAGGCTAGTGCACAGTGGCCTTTACTTATTCTTTTCCTTTTCTGTTCTCTTTCTTTTCATTTCTGTTCGATAATAGTTAAGCCACTTCTGCTATTTTGTAAAATATGGGACTTGACCCAAATAATGAAATGCAATTCTACACTTCACCAAAAACTGGTTTGGGCATATTTGGATCTCATTTGAAGCTCAAATGATTTTAAATGGATTTGAATATTCTGTTTTGGTGCTGTTTCATCTTGTTTGAGTCACTTGTCCAACTCCAATTATTTTGATGTTGATTTTAGAAATGTTCCTGGATTATTTGCCATTTAATGAACATTTTCCCAACAGTGTTTGATCAACTTCATATTTCACTTTTGGATTTGAGTTGATTTTCAAAATGAAGTTGATTTGCTTTGGTTAACCTCTATGTTTAAGCACTGCAAATGAGATGATTTGGCTTTATTAGCAGCTGATCATGGTGGCTATTACACAGGGGTGTTACACTCACCTTGCTGGGCCGGGCCAGGGCGAAGGGCATGAGCGTGCGATATGCACGTGAATGGTCCGCCGAAATCCGGTCCGTGACCTTGCAGGAACGCGGCTTCCTTTTGGCGTTTTATTTTTTTGATGCCTTGGTAGACAAGTTGATTGTCTAGGTACGTTTACAACTATTCGGTTTGAGATCGTCATCGCGACACGATACCGCCTTGGTCCTCCTATATATACGACTTACCGGCTACGGCCAACGACACACCGAAATCGAGCTAGGATTTTTGTTGTCCTTGTGATCCTGACCGGGAGAGGCCGAATAACGTTTTTGGAAAGCGCTTTGCGCGACTGCTCATCGTCCATCACAATGGGTCGTCTTCCATCCATGTCGGGCGGTGCTACTCACGTCGTCTTCAACGCCGTGTGCATCGACCGATCGTCAACAACATCGTACCAGCAGCAACGGAGGCATCTACAAACCATCAGTACATGTGTTGTGACCTGATACAATCTCTTACTATGATTGTTGTTGTATGTTCGATGATGATGTTCATGCTGTTTAGTATGTCTAGTATGTTTGATATATGCATGCTTGTTGCTGTTTTAGTCGTGAATTATTTACTGGAATTACTCATTAACTTGCCTAATTTTTCAACAACTGTTACCTGGTGTGATTTGTCCTGTTGGTCCTAATGCTTGTGCATAGCTTTGCAAGGCCAGAGACTGCATCTTATCTGGATTATGTAACTTGTTTGGATTTCGCCCACATGATCGATCACATCTAAGGAGACGAACACACGCGCACAAAGACTTTTTGCCAAAGGCACCTGTCGTACCTTTCTTGTTCCTCTTTATTTTCTTCTCAATTTTCTCACCTCAATACAATCTTCATGGCACAGCCCTGGTCACATATTTATACACGACCTGGTAGCACCAATCAAACCGACTCATACATGACCTCACGCTTTGGCTAGCTATCCTAGCCAGATACAAACACAACTATACCAAACCTATTATGACTTGGACATGGACACGGCTAACTACTACTTCTAATCGAACTACTAATGCTAAAGAGGACACCTAGCACTAATGACTTCCTAACGTACACAACTAGTATGGCTTACTCCCAAGACTAGCTCGTGTATGACTCTAACACGAATACATACACGACTATGACAAGATTACCTGACATAACTTGCATTTGAAGACCAGTTTACCGTCTGAGCCTGAAAGAGATAGAGGAACCAAGTCAGCTGAAATGAAAAGCAAACACATAATAAACACCATGAGTTTCCTTCGGTTGTCTTCATTCACGAGACCAGTTTACTGTAATTCAGCAACAGACAGAAAAAGGAAAACATGAGGGACTCAAATTGATGATACCTTCTAGACTTCTACCGCAGAAGCGTAGTTGACCACCGAAACAAGTTATCCAATGAGTCATGTGGGCAACAACATACTCCATTGATGCAAGCACCCAGGTGTCCCCGTGCTCCTGATTCTCACAAACCGATGCAAATAATCATGCAAAATCCGAAAAGATTTCACACTGTCGTGGCGTTGCCACAAACAATTTCATACTTAGAATCTTGATATATTTCTAAATACAATTTGATCTATGTATGAAATCATAACCAGGTCTTAATGATCTTTTTAATTTTATCTTTTTAAATTGAATCTCATAGACCAAGTCTTAATGATTTTGTTTTGATTTTAAATACAATTTGAAGTTTCTAATGATATATAACTTGTATTGTGTTGGTCTCATTATCGATCTAGTGATACGCACAGGCCTAATAAACCGGAAAGGACGGAGTAGAGCATAAGGGCATCTCCACTCCAAGTCACCAAATGTACGTCATCAAATGTCCACGGACATACCGTCGGGAGGCGGCCATCCGATGCTATTCATCAAATGAAGTATTCCAGACATGGAGCCTTAAACTAGTTCATTGAATCTTTTTTTACAATGAAAAAGAACGCTTAATAAAAACAAAAACAAAACTATTCCTCCTCATTGGATGACGATCCACGCTGGAGCCGCCGGCCTCGTTGTTGTTAGCGGGCGGCCTCTTTGGCATCCTCGTCGTGCTACTCCGGCTCCTCATCGTCCTCTGTTTCGAACTCCTCAAAGAGGCGCTCGCACCATGCACCGTTGATGTGAAATGGGCAGCGCTCGCAGTCAATGGTGGGCGCTCAATGCAAATGCAGGAGAATAATATGGTTCACTTTTGTTGATGTGGCCGTGATGAAGGTCGAAGGCGGCAGTAAGCAGCTATTGGAGATGGCAGTGGTAGCTGTTGTGGGGGGAAAAGGGTGCAGCTAGGGAAGAGCGGCGGTCTATCACAGGAGCGGCCGGACGATTGAAGCCATTGGAACTGGGGAGATGGTCCACACAAGCTTCACTTTTGTATATGTTGACTGACTTTATCTATTGAATGGAAACCTAAGCCTTCCTACGTGTACTTGGCCATGTCTGCCTCGAGTGATCCGAGTGTGTTAGAATATTGCAAGTCGTGGAACTATGTACCATGTTTTCTTGTGAATGCTATCCAAAATCCAAACATATAATGTGCTCCAAGACTCCATCCTTAAGGTGTACCATTGCGGAAAAAAGGTGTGAACTGTTACGAAAAAATTCTGAAGAAAAATGTACAGTAGAGAATTACTCCCTCCGTCTCAACAGAGGTAGTAGAACGGAAAAATGTATTCGAGATATAATGGGCTAATGGCAAAAACCAGATGATGCCTCGTGTCCTGGTTCGTTTGCCAATGTCCTAGCTCCTCATGGTACATCTGCCTGTGCAGCCCAACCGAAGAAGCATGGCACTGTTTTCCATTGTCCTGTAACTTCTACACTTTTAACAGAGCAGACAAGCACTTGTTTTTCAGTGAGGCATGCTAACTTCAACGTACTGTTTTGTGAGATATGCAGAAGAAAATCAATCTTATTAATCATTTTCACAAGGCATAGTTCTCAATTATTTTTCTTCATATTTGATGAGGGTTAATAATGTTAGACACTTCAAACTCTCTTGTGGCCAAAGAGAAGTGTAGCCAAGCATAACCATGTAAAAGTAAACAAGATACGACGGATCCGACTTGAAATATCACTCGGGGAGCCGATATTCAGAAGCATCTTGTTACATTAGAAAATTATGGGTAAACAAGATACAACCCAATCTGACTTAAAGTATCACTTGAGGAAGGTGAAATTCCCTGGACTAGGTATTCGAAAGCATCTAGTTACATTAGAAACATAGGTAGACGAATGCACATGTTCAGGAAGTTCTTTCAGATAACTTAAGACACGGCAGACTGCATTGATGAGATGTGACAAAACTCAGCGACGAGAGCTGCAGCAGCCGTTCCTTGCCTTCACCTGGCGAAAACAAAATTGTTAATCCATTGGTAAAGCTGATACATAGTAGCACCTAAAAAACAATGTATGAATAAGATGGGCATACAAACTTATCATGATCATCTCTGCAGCATAAAGACAATAGATAGCATATTCCTCGCAATATCTTTTAAGAATATAGATGACCAGAAACTAACAAACAGAATCCCTTTTGATACCGTAATTTGTCAGGGTGGAGGTATATGTTTGTAATGGGAAAATGGACTAGTAATATATAGCTTCTACCTTATTGATTCTGAAACGGCTAAACCAAGGAGAACTCTGGGCATGTCTAAATAGGTGATCTGATTGAATTCATTCTAGTCTGATGAAGGACGAAGCGGGAGTGGTGCGGCTGTTACTATTCGTCTCTGGATTCAGTTTTAACTCCCTAAGACTAATAGTTGAGGTGAAATAACAGAGCAGCCACTTTGTATCTGTAGTTTTGAACACACATTACAGTTTGAACAGAGTCGTTGTATGCTATGCTAAGTGAAAACCCAATTTGTGAATCTACAAGTTCCACAGTGCACAACAGCTCTGCATCTGGATGTTGCTGATTGTTGTGTAGGGCTAGGTTCCTGTAAGTAGTTGTCCCACGGCTGCCCCATCAGCCCATCCTCGACAGTGCACAGAAGAAAAATCAAGCAGTACAAACTCTCAAACTGTATATTCAGATGATATTCTTACCTGTGAACCATACCGACAACATTAGCACATCAAACAATACAGGCGTCCTATCTATCATGCAACACTTCAGCTCCACCACCAGTAATGCTTGTACCTAGAACATAAGAAGTCAGAGAGTTGAGAACTGTTCCAAGGAAAAGACAAATGGATAAGAGAAGCCAGGAATGAGACAGTTAGAAAGATGAGCTGAAAAATAAAACCTGAGCAAAATAACTCACTTTTACAACTCTGTACAAGTTTTATAACTAATTTTTTTAACACCAGCAGTATATAAACAGAACCACATAGGTTGTAAAATGCAAGGAATGCTCATGAAATCAGCATAGTTTGCTACCTCATAATGGCGATTTAGTAGATATAAGAAGAAGAAAGTACATGGCCTAGAATTTTTTTTCTCATATAAACTCATCCCCTTGTCATGTTAAGTTACAAAATTATGCCAAAAAGAACATACTCTCACAATAAAAGTGATCTTGGGTATTACATCTTAAATAAATGAAGCCTGAGACAAGAAATTCAATTTATTTTTATGTGTTGTACTAGTCACCTGCAGAAGGGGCCATGAACAAATGATAAAAACACTAAATATTTCAAAAAGTATGAATTGGACGTAGGTTGTTTTTATGGAGTTAAGATACCAAGATAAAAGAATAATGGATAAAGAATATAACTAGCTTTGAGGTTTCAAACATGCCAAGTGAGTTATGAATTTAATTTTTGATTTGGTATCCTTGAAGACAAAAGACGGCTTAGATGATAACACTATAAGTTCTTCCATCTAGCAAAGGGACAATTACTAACTAAGTTTTATTACCAGGAATGGCTTACCATGTTCAAGTTGTTAGTGAACATATTACTCCTATGATATAAAAAAGGATGAGCAATCACCTGGTGGATAGAAACTCTTGAAAGGATAGAATCCATAGACCCTTTTGGTTGTATAAAGTCTCTTGGATTGCATCGACTTGAGTTGAACCATGTATACATTCTCATCCACAGACAAAAAAATGGTATCGGTATCCTCATCATAGCACAATATAGTTTTCATTATCGGTAACTCAAGCTGGGGAGGGAGGCCAAGAATGGTGTGCATTTGAATGGTTTTCCATGGCACCCATGTGCCAACACCATGACAGTTCGTGTTTCTCTGCCACATTTGGAAATGCTGGTAAGACAAAACGGCAAAGCCAATAGCGCCATCCTCAGCCAGGATGATCTGACGATCGCGGAGTTCCTCTGTACCGGGAGGCACCCTGACCACAGCTAGACTCCGCTCTTCCAAATCAAACTCTATTATGGTATCTTCCGTGGACAGCCAGTAAAGTGTCCTGCCAACAAGCAACCCAGGACAACCGGCAATAAATGTTTGATATGGACCGACCGTCGAGATGAGATTGCCCCATGCGCCAGTCTTCGAGAAGTAAACACATGCGATCTTTTCCTCTTTGTAGGCGGACACCAAGACCACCTTAAAGGGGCCCGAATGACAGGCGCCGTGCACGTGGCCACGGTCGCCGGCAGCGCACATCACCGTACCCATGAAGGTGCTCCCCTTGAACTCCATCGGGATGGGCACATCCTGCTGCTTGCCGGTGATGGGGGTGCACACGACGACCTCCC
The DNA here is from genome assembly GCA_011799875.1 of Thinopyrum elongatum. NCBI lineage: Eukaryota > Viridiplantae > Streptophyta > Magnoliopsida > Poales > Poaceae > Thinopyrum > Thinopyrum elongatum. The sequence goes on from CM022299.1 coordinate 9,064,727, forward strand.
ACCTTTTACCGTCTACGATGAGGACACGGCTGTGGCGGCACCCGAGCATGGTGCAGTGTCCGACATTGACGCTCAGAGGGACCCTGTCTGGAGGGTCCAGGATGGGGTGGAACACGTCCACCTCGTAATTCTCCAGAAATTCTGTTACGAAGAAGCCAAGGATGGGCGGCCCCTCCTTCCGGTGGTGGTCGACGAAGCTGCAGAGGAATCTAGGGTCGGTGACGAGGCCTCGCCACCGCTTGCAAACTGCGGAGGCGCGCGGGAGGGAGGACGGCAGTGGCGGGAAACGGAGGAGGATCTCCCAGAGCAGATCGTCGTCTTCGAGCGCTATCGCCATCGGCACCCTCGTTGTCACTCCGACTCGGGTGGATTCGCGTACGTTCAGCGTGGCAACAGTGGGAGCGCCCGCGGCAGGCCGACGGAGAGTCGCGCGCGGAGGACGGCACGTCGTTGGATCGGGAAAACGGCGGGGAGGACGGCTCGTCGTTGGATCGGGAGGACTGCGAGTTGGAGGGCAGGGCTAGGGCTAATATCGGGGGTGGGCGCACGTACGGGCTTATACTGTTCCTCTCCTGGCAGTTTCCGTCTCGTGTTCAATCTTTTCCTTTGGGTAAGTAAAGTAATTCACACCTGGACTCTTTTCCATCATGTCAGGAACATCACCATCACGTGTACATGAACACCCGTACTCAGCAGGTATCTACGTACTATGTGTTTACTCAGCTTTCGCAAAAAAAATAACAACAACAGCACTGTCACGTAGGGCCACCAGTTTGGCTTGTAAAATTAACTGATCTGGAAGACTACCGGTTCAACACATGATAGGCGGATGCATGAAGGCGGCTTAGGGCATGTGCAACAGTTTAGATGACTGCTGTCTATAGCCTCTGTCCATGTCAGATTTAGTCTGCAGTACAGACATCTTCTATAATGCATTGTCTAGTTAGTGGTCTGTATAAGCCCTAAAATTACGGAAAAACTTCAACGAATCCTCAAAGGAAAAACGGTTGGTTGCAGACACCCATCGTACAACGGGAGAAAGGCTGTCGTTAGGGAGCGATTTTCGTGCGTTTAGCCGATCGGTAATTATACAGACGGCCGGTTTCTCTCTCGTCTTTCTCTTTCATCCACGTAACCAAAATTCCTATGTGGGTCTTCTTACAGACAGCTGACTCAACCCCGTTGTACATGCCCTTAGAGTCTTCTCTCCGAGGGTGTCGGATGAGTACGGCCGAGCAGTGGGCAGAGGAACGTGGGGATGACCCCCGGCAAGGGTATACAAGGATATACTTAAGTGGACAGTAACTATTCACCAAAATATCTGTTTCTTCCAAGACGGACCCACATAAACAAGTGTAATACTTTAGCTTTACGATGCGAATACAGATATATGTTCAAGATATAAGCCGGCAATACACAAAATACATACACAAATTTGTGAATCAGGGCGCAGATCGGTGGCCAACAATGTGCGCAACCCCTGCACTTGTGTGCCCTAAATCCTCTCCCTCACTTCCCATTATGTGTAGTTGTGGGATGCCGGTATTTTCCTACTAAACATAATTTTTGTGTCCAAATGCAAGTTATTACTCATATTTCATAATTTGTAATGAACATATTATATTTACTATAATGTGATGATCTTTCCTATTAGACTCCAACTATTAACCAATTTAATTTAATCCATGCACACATCCTATAGCAACGCGCGAGCTATTATCTAGTTTCTATAGTAGATGTGCCTAATTAAGAAACTCTACTATAGAAATAAGCACGGGTACTTCGATAAAAATCGATTATTTTCTGAAGCACATAATTGTGAATGGTATGATCAACGTCGTTGCCAATAGAGTTTTCCACCATCGTGGTGGCAGCCGGCTGTGGTTGCCAAGTGAAGGAGGCGGAACTCTGAGAGCGGAGGATAAAGTCACCTTACACGGGCTGAACCACTTCGGAGAATCACATATTCTTACTATTGTGAACAAACAATAATGTCTCCAAATAATGGATAAATACGCATGCAAGGTGGATTTGCACAAATTGAGTAATCACAGTCGAGCATTTCCTAACAAAAAAAGGAGCTTCACAGTCAAGATTTTGACGGCCATAATAACTGATTATGTGGTAGTAGAAAAGGTTTTGAACCTCAAATGTATAGTGATTGGTATATGGTACTAAAGTACACATAAGACACACCTGCACTTAAAATACACACAAGATACTTGTATTGCACATAGTTACATATATATATTATTTTATTAATTGTGTATATGTTGAGCTAGTCAATTATCTTTTACTGAGTCATGTCATTATTAATCGATGTTGTCAACGTCTTGAGGGCTGCCGTATTCTTAATAATCGATTGACTCAACAAAATCATTCAAAAGTTGATGGCAATCCTGAAATTGTGCGTCATCAACTGCCAGGACTACCCTGATATCACCACCATAGTTATGGTAGTGCACAGTCAAAGCCTACATACAAAAATCCAAACAATTAGATGGTAAATGGAGTAAAATGAAAAAGCGCAAAACTATTTTTTTTCTTAGACACAAGATTAACGATGTTATTGTCGTAAACCAACCTAAGAGTGCATATGGTTTTGATGTAAGAACATGGATGCCTTACTTGTGGTTGTCCGTAGATGCTCGGTGCCATGAAGGCAACTGGGTGCCCACATAATGTCATATGTTCAGCTGGTCCAATGGCATTCGAAAATATTATGGTTGTACGTGTGAAAAAGCGGTGGAAGATACAAGTGCCTGTCTGCTTTCATTGAAAAGGCATTGCAATTAATAGAAACATGAATAAATAGACATAGTGCTTGTTCCAAGTTTGTGCAATGTCATCCCGGGAAGAGCATATAATGTACAAAAAGAACAGGTAATATACCTTGACACCAAAGTTTTTCACTAAAAATTCACCAACCACCTGTGTGAACATCATTGCTAAAGAGCTCTTTTCCCTATGCATAAACCTTTTTGCCTCGCGAACATACTCAAGGGGATCGTCTTGCAAAGTTAAATTAAATGGACATATTAGGCAGCTAAGTCGATTGCCCGTCTCTAGCCTCGTAACATATGTCTGTTCATGGTTGTAAGAAGAAAATTAGTAAATTTCTAGTATTAATCATACAAAATTGAGGTGAAGTGCATGTTACTACGTTTATATTTATATGGCACTCAGTTAACATTTATTACTTATCTGAAAAGAGAAAATAAAGTTCTTACTTGTCGGGTTGAGACTGGCCTTGTGTTGACAAGGATAAATGATCGCAGACGGATTCTCTTAGTGTTATTGTCACCTAATATTTAATATAAGAAATCAAAGCGTAAAAATTGCATGTATACAGAACAAACATCCGTTCTCGTTATTAGAAAAAACCACTTACCGGACTTTCTAAAGTAATATTGTGAAAGAGCTGCTGAAGTCACAGCGACTAGTCGTTGATAGTCTGTGAAAACCAAAAAGAGGGATTCAAATGCCCTGTATATAAGTCAATTCAAGAAGCAGAATCCAGCAAGTAAGACACATTTATATAAGGCTTGATTAGAGGGCCATGGCCATGCCATTCAATAACTAGTCATGAAACCCACACATTATTGGACAACATATTTACAAAAATAGTTGTAATTCCAATATTATAGTTTTTTCATAAATTGTTTTGAGGATACTTTGAAATGTAAAATTAATTTTTGTTCTATTTACCATGTTGTGATGCCCAGTTTAAAATTTGTTTTTCAATATTTGTCAAAAGGTTATCTGGAAAACCGGCAAATAGTAAAATGATACTACTTTCCCCACAAAACTGATATATGCTACCTACTGTGTACCACGGTTAGTGAACAAAAATGTATTTTCGGTTAGAAAATGGACGAGCATCATAAAAGTTTCTAGATTATTGTTTGAGTAGAAAGTGCTTTTACTGGGAAAAGGTTTGTTCAAAATTAGTGGTGTACCATCTTTTCCATAGGATGGTTTTTTTCTTGGACCGTTTGGCCTTTCTTTTCTTCGTAATTAGCTTTGTTTGCCGAGATATTCTTGGTGCATTTAATAACAGTCTTTTTTTTTTGAGGGAAGTTAATAACAGTCAGTATACCTGTTTTTAGCAGCACCAGTTTCTTTCCACAGAAAGTGAGTTTTTATTAGGGAAACTTGAGCTATTTGGGCTTGCTTGATTATTTTCTAACCCCGGTTTTGCAATTTGAATCAATCATACGTGTCTATGATTCTCCAAGTGTACCGATGTACTAACTGGATTGGAATTGACTTTTCGTGGACATATAATAGATACTACATATAGAGATTAAACGACTTGCTTACCTAGTGATCTATGAAAGCATTGCATGGGCCATATATTGAATATTAATATTTTGTGCTGCAAATCCTATATTCCAAATTTAATATGGTCGTAAATTTATTGTTTTAAGAGAATTTAAAATGTGAACTGATTTTTTTGATATATTTATCACATGTCATAATTACTATTTCTAAATGTTATTTTCACCTTTCCTCCAAAGTTTTTCTAGATAACTGCTGACATACTAAAAAAGGATGCAGTCCTTGTGTAGGATAGGTATCTATAAATACATGAAAAAATTCAGCAGCTTTACTTACACAATTCATGGCAGTCTTGATGAGCTTGACATCGTCAAATCTAAGGCTCCGATGCACGAAACGCTTGCGGCAAGGAGACTCGCCACCGTCCGGCGCACGCATGAACAGCGTGGTTGGATCGCTCAAGAACAGTATGGTCGCAACAATCAACGCCATGTCCACCAGTGTGTGCCACGCTAACATAAAATAGGACCAAACCCACGTGAGCAGCGCGAGGTAATCACCCGAAGACAGCGGAGGCCGTGGTGGCAGCTGGTAGATCGCGCTCATGCGCTTGGGTGGTGGCGGCATAGCTGGCAGCCTTGCTGGATTGGCCGTGCTGCGCGATGACGCCATGAAAAGGGTCATGATCGACGTGCCATCACCAATGGAGTGGTGTAGACGGAGCACCACCGTGGAGGCCGCCTCAAAGGTTGGGAAGTCAAGGAAGTGGAACTCCCAGAGAGAGCGGCACCTGTCCATTGGGAGCAGGGACAGTGACGCCACGTAGTCCTCCACGGCCTTTTCCGGATGGGACGCCACGGCAGCAGGATCCAACCTTGGCACAACGATGTGGTCGTCCACATTTACAGCCGTTTGCACCCATCGCGGCTTGCCATCGTTGGTGGACTCGTCCATTACCTATACATATGCATGTGTTAAATCAGAATCGGATGCTCAGAGGTAAGAATGGGATGCAAAAATAATACAACTATATTTTGAGTTAACACCATCGTATAAATCATATGTTCTACTTCCACTCAAAAAATATCATAAGTTCTATTGTTGTAAGATACCTTTCACATTTTTTTTCTAATATCATATGGATATGTCTAAATTTATATACAAGCTAACCCACAGGATAGGGGCCAACTCAAACCAAGTTCGTTTATATAGAATGACAAACATATATGAATGAAACAAATGATGTTTTAAAACTTACTAGAATACTGCGGAAGCGTGGCAAACGAGTAACTAACTAGTTCTGTTTCGATGCCAGCACGGAATACAGGCAGGTTCACCGGCGTGCCAAGCCCCAGCATGGCGATGATGCAGATACCCATCTCTTCCATACATCTTTTGGTAGGGCTCAGGGTTCCTCCGCCGTGGAATTGGCAGCACCTTCCGTCTCCACCGACATGCGGAGAGAGAGTGGACGGCTTGACGGAGTGGCTACGTTCCCTGTTGCTTCCATGAGTGGCACTAGATTGTTAATTGCAATGGCTCTCGGCCCTGTAGGTCCACTAAATATATATTGTGCAGGGAGGCACGGTACCGCTCACAGAATTTGTTGCCCGCCTACGTGCTACAGAAGGTACAAATGCAGATGGAAGATGGAAGTTGGGTAGAGGAGTACGGTGCAGATTGAAGATGGAAGATGGAGGTTTGGTAGGTGTGCAGCAGAGGCGAGTAAATAGCTGAAAGAAAACATGCAAGGCGTTGGCACATATTTGGCATGCATAGCTTTGCCCCTCTCTCTATCTCTCTTATCACCACCACACTAACTCTGAAAGAGAGTAGGCATGGTTGTCATCCCTACGGGTTTATTAGGACCCATTTTATTTTAGGCCAAAGTTTGACCATAAATTTAACTAATAAAATATGAATTATATGTCAGAATTTTGTTTTTGAACTTTCCCTCCCCGACCTGAATCTTATCATCTTTATCTCAGCAGGTCTCAAAACCCAGGTAACACAGCATGTCAAATTCAACCAAATCTGACTTCAAATGTCACTCGAGAAAGCTGAAATTCTCTGGACTAGGTATTAGAAAGCATCTTGTTACTTTAGAAATCTAGACAGACAAGGGCAAATGTTCAGGAACTTTTTTCAGATAACTTAAGACACCGCGGACTGCATTGATGTGATGTGACAAAACTCAGCGACAAGATCTGCAGAAGAGCTACCTTACCTTCATCTGGAGAAAACAAAACTGTTAATCCCTAGGCACACATTTATTTCACTTCATCTATATTTACAGTAAAGACGATTAAGTGGCACGTGATACGACGTCGTTCAATGAGGTTTCTTCCCAAAAAACTACTCCCTCCTCAATTTGAGTACGCAAGCATTGGACGGGCTGGCATTAAAATTTTGTTTGCTTGCATGCCCCCATGTTAATTGGGCACACTACAAGGCATATGCAAAGAAAGACACAAAATTCACCATGGCCTGCTGCTTGCTCTGTGTGGTCTAAGAATGTTCAAGTTACTCTGTTTTCTAGTCTAGCAAATAAATTTCTCTACTTTCTTTTGAGGACGTAACAAGGTGAATTACGCTCATCTTTCTACTGATATGTTCAAGCCTTCTCTTCTTTGTTGTTGCCTCTTAATTAATCACAAGAATCACAAGCAAGTGATTTCTCTTGTTTCATAACAAGAATCACATGCAAGGGATTTCTCTTATTTAATAACAAGAATCACAAGGAAGGGTATATGCTACCTAGCTAGAGTTTGCAAGCAAATGGACCATAGGCACAGGCAGGTGACAGCAAATGAATCCACAAGCTGATTATCTGATCAACAAGACGAGGCCTTTATATTTAGATCATAAAAAAAATGAACATTCAATTTGATTGCAGCTTCCAAAGACATAGTATTTCTGTTCAACCTACATTCAGTCATTGGCTAACAAACAATCAAAACAAAACAATGATGCCTTTCAAGGAGGCCATCACCAAATGTAATCCAAGATTACACCACACTACTTCTGTTTCCAATACAAGTACCGCGCATGCACAAAGATGCACCAAAGGCTCATGGGCATGACCAATTAAACTGGGATTACCCCCTACTCTTCCTCGACAACCCAATCCAGACATATCCTCATCATAACACCATGCAGAGCAAGACACTTCAGCTTGGCAACAAACTCCGGGGGGCCTTGGCTTGAGCTTATCAAAGTTCCCTCTGGAGTGCCGGAGTGTTTTAGTGCCGCCACATGTTGTGTGCTGGGCACATCCTACGCAAAAAGCGAGAGGTTCGTGAGAATGAAAGAAGCATGCGTGCAGAAGAGCAACAGCAGCCATGGCATGGCGCTACTCTTGTTGCGGTGAAGAGTAAACTGGGATTGGCCGAAGCGCGGAGTGAGGGACATTGCACCTTTTTTTTTTTTTTGCGCAGACGAACACGACGAGAGGATCTTGGGGAGGATGGCAATGCTGGGCCGGCAATGATGGTGGCGACTATGACGCACCACAGCAAGGCGAGCAGTGAATCATCGACTCATCGTCGACGGGAAACAAGACCAGAGGCTGTCGAGGAGGCAGCGCAGGGGGAGGGGGACTAGAAGGAAAGTGCAGGCATCGGCGACGGGAGGCCTTAGTCGCCAAAGCACGCGCAGGAGGGGATCGATGCTTGCCATCATGGGGTCAGATGTATAGATCCATTTTCTCTCTCTCCATTGTGTAGTATCCTGCAGTGCTAGTTATCTTCGTCAGCCTGCCAGCTCTTCTCCTATTAGTTTCCTGCCATATTTCATCTCAAGGCAACAACAACAACACTGTAGAGAGCATGGGTGATCATGATCACACTAGATTGACCGCAATGACATGCATATGAAACCACAGCCAAGAAGGACACTCAAAACACACAAGTTTTCGTCATCCTTGGAGCTGAAACTGTCATGACTTAAGAAAAGAGCAGCCAAGCACCGGCAGGTACAAAAAGCAAGAGACGCGGAAATCCAACTTGAAATAATACTAGGGGTATTCAAACGAACGAAACCTGGCTAGATTAAAGAACACACTCATGAAGTTTTAAGGATAACATATAAACACCGTCGATCCCCACAGTTGTAATGCAGCAAACTCCATTAGAACAAAACACACCTTTTCTTCACCTAATGAAAACAAAATCATCATTATGTCAGAAACCTCATATATAATGACAGATCTTAATAATAGCCCTATGTATGTATGAACAAACTGTTTGTTCAAAATCATCATTAGCCCCAGAATACCATATGGCTGGCTATATCTCCTAGCAATACCAGTGACGGCAAAATATTTGGCACTTTAATTTGTGGATGGTGGGGGAGTTGAATGCCATAACCGATGTCATATAATGGTAAAACAATATAATATCTTAGTTTCAGCTCATTGATATTGAAACAGCCAACCATGCTAATAAAATAAACACCAACACCATACTCAAAATTGGATCATCTCGATAACATTCATGTTTTAAAAAAGGAGTCATTTGCCTTGGCATCACCATCATTTCAATTGGTGTTCTTACTCACTAAAATCAGCTTACTCAAGTGCGCGAACCATGTAGCTGAATTGACAGTAGTTTTCGGCTCGCACTACCCATGTTGGCCGCCAGATATTTACAACTGACAAATCCAGATTATCTGAATGGCATTCTTACCTAAGCATTTAGAAAATCCAACCATCCAAAGTTCCTAACGCACCATGCAAGCCTTCAGTCCACCACATCCAGCATCAGGGGCTACCTCTAGAAGTCTAAAATGTCAATTCACAAGAGTGTTGATTAGAAGACAAGCTGATAAGAGAAGGCAATAGTAAGTCGGTTAGATAGTTGAACCGAGAAACATCACTTGAGCAAAATACCTCATTTCTGTAACTTCAATAGATGTTTACCTCAATATTGATACAAGGAATATTGATTAACAAAACCATATAAGTTGTAAAATGTAAGGAATGTTCGTGAAAGCAGTATTGCCTACTAGTCTATCTTATAATGAATAACAGAATTGATAAAATGGAGAAAAAAAATAGATGCCAAGAATTCCTTCATGTTAATTCATGTCCTCGCCAAGTCAAGCAGGCAAAGTTAAACATGGCAGAACTAATAAATTCTAATAAGAACACTAAGATTAGGTATTTAGTTTCAAATAAGTGGGTCATAATAGACAAGTTCAATTTAGTTTTGTGCGCCACAAATATAGTCCCTCCATTCGTGAATATAAGTCTTTTTAGAGATTCCAATATAAACTACATACAGAGCAAAATGCGTGAACCTACACTCTAAAATACGTCTATATACATCTGTATGTAGTTCATATAGATATCTATATAAAGACTTATATTTAGGAACGGAGGGAGTACTACTCAACCTTGGGGGGTGGGGGGAGGGGCATGAACAAGTGAAAAAAGTATTATTATTATGTAAGTGTCGATTAAATGAAAGTTGTTACATGGAAATAAGATTATAACCATATCAAATAAATGGAGCCCGATAAACAAGAGATTCATTATTTTTATGGGCCACAATTGTACTAGTGAAATTGAGGTGGGGGCATTCATGAACAAGTGAAAAAAAACATTATTATTTAGTAAGTATTGATTCAACCAAAGTTGTCGATGTGAAGCTGAGATTAAAAACCGAATAAACAAATACAAAAAAAATACTAGATAAAATAATATAAATAGCTTTGAGGTTCCAAACATGCCAACTTAGTTTTTTTGAACTTGAAGATAGTAGGAAAGGCTACTACCATGCCAACTCAGTTACTCATTTGGCATTCAATTTGGTATCTAAGAAGAGTTTTCACAACTATACTGAATGATAACATATACTAAACAATGCTAGTATAAGTTTGTTTATCTCGCAAAGGGGCAAGTAATAACTGAGTTTAAGTTGTTATCGATCATTTAAGAATGAGAATGGAAGTATTCAAACAATCATGTCCAAAACATAATCCGGATTATACACCTATAAAAATAAGGAGCAGGGATGAACAATCACCTGGCACATGGAAAATCTTGAAAGGATGATAATTTGTATAATAATTGGTTTTGTGAAGTTTCCTGTATTGCATTGACTTAAGTTGGACCATATAGACACTGCCGTATATATACAAATATATTTCGTCAGTATCCTCATCATACCCCAGCAGCCGTCCCATATTTCTCTTAATCCGAGGAGTGATCCTAAGAATTTTATTCATGGCAATGGTCTTTTGCACCAACCATGTGGTAACACCCTCACAATTGACCTTCCTTTGCCATATGCGAATTCTCGGTGTAGATAATACGGCAAGACCAACACCCCCATCCTCTGTCTTGATGATGATATGATATCTGTTGAGTTTATTTATACCACTAGGCCCCTTGATCATAGCTAGACTCTGCCTATCAAAATCAAACTCAAGTATGCTCCAGTAAAGGACATTACCAATAAGAGTCACAGGAATAAGACAACCAGGAGGCTCACATGGTTCCACTACTGTGATGAGATTTCCCCACATGTCAGTCTCTGAGGAGTAAACACAGGCAACTGGCCGCCTATCCTGCCTGTACATGGACAACAAGGCCACCTTGAAGGAGCTACAGTGGCAGCTGCCCAGAGCACCGCCCCGTGGATGTAGGCACGAGTATTCTTGAACACCGGCGGAATGGACACGCGGCACTGCTCGCCTCTGACGGGGTCACACACAACAACCTCATGCTTCAAGTCATCTTTCACGAGGACACGGCCGTGGCGGCAATCAAGCAAATGGCGATCAGCAGGCCACTTGCTGCAGCTTCCGAGGTCAAAGCGCTCAGGAGGGATGCAGTCAGGAGGACCTAGAATAGGGGCGAACTCGGTTGCCATGTCGGGGCGGCGGCACACGAAGGCGCCGAGGAGGGGCGGCGTGCGGTGGTGGGCGCGGAAGTGGCCGAGGAACTGAGGGTCATTGACGAGGCGTCTCCACCTCTTGCAGACTGCGGATGCGCGCAGTAGGGAGGACGGCTGGGACGGGAGACGGAGGAGGATCTCCCAGAGCATATCTTCATTATCCAGCAGGGAGGCAGGCGCCTCCGACGAGGTGCGACGGCAGCGGCGTCGCTGGACGATTGCTGCTCCCTCCTCGCTGGCGTGGATCTGGGGACCGGCATGGGTTTGTGGATGGAGGCGCGGGCTGCGGCGGCAGGGCATTACGCTGACCTCCTCACTGCGGAGGCGTTTCATGTCGACGCCGCCAAGACCTAGATAGACGAAGGAACGCACGGGGTTTGTTTCTGCTTGATTGACTTGAGGTTCCTGCTGGAGGGGACGGCTGGATCTGCCGGGGTATATACGTTTATTATTATTTTTATCAGGGAAAATATGTAAGTTTGTTATCTTATCTGTGGGAGAATCGTTAGGAAAAACTCAGACTTGTTAAGCCCAAAGACTAGCGTATATTCTCCGTCCCAAAATAAGTAGTAGTTTTGAACTTAGAAACCCTATCTCTGTGTGCATGCATCCATGCGTATATCCTATATATGCTCGTATATTTAAACCCAGTTGAAACTCCGTAGGATTGAAGTCTAAGCAATCGTGTCGACAACTTGCCATTTGTATTTTTCTGTTCACTACGAAAAAATATTATACGCCGAGTGTTTTTGTGTTTGCCGAGTTTCTTTCATTAGGAACTCGGCTACTGGGGTCTTTGCCAAGAGCTATCTATGTGACGCTACTCCTTTGCTGAGCACTCCCCAAAAGTACTGCACACGGCAAATAGTGAGCACGACACTCGGCAAAGTGTATTTATTTTTCTTTAGCCATATATTTGCCATTGTTGCACGTGCAGCAAAGGCTATGCAGTTCAAATGGCAAGGGGCCTCCCCAACTGGAAGGAATAAAAGGCAACAATACTATAAAGCAAACCAGACCACAGGGAAAGATAAACACATCCCCCTCACATAGTCTCTTCTAAAACAGCTTACCAGTTGTGTCGAAGAAACCGACCAGCATGCTGCCACCATGGACAAACATCCACTAGTAGAAAACAGGGCTTTGGTCAAAGCTCGATCTACACATTAGTTCCGGTTGCATTACGAACCGGGACTAATGTGAGCATTAGTCCCGGTTTGAGCGGCTAGGGCGCCGGTCGGGGCTCGGCAGGCATCAGTCCCGGTCAAATGGGACCTTTAGTCCCGGTTGGTGTACCATTAGTCCCGGTTGGAGACACCAACCGGGACTAAAGGGGTTCTGAAAGTTTCTTTTTTGTTTTTCAATTTGTTTTTTGTTTTTAGTTTCTGTTTTAAATTGCTTATATCTTTTAGTATATTTGATGTTTTTGAGTGATTCTTTTTTGCATTAAATTCAAAATTTTGTCTAGTTTCTGTTTGTGCCATTAGTTTTCAAATTTGAATGGTTTAAATTTGAATTTGTTCAAATATGCTTCAAACCCTAGATTGTGAATAACTTGAGTTTAAAAATAGTTTTTAATTTAACTCTTTTTGCTCCCTAGTGACATGTTAGATTGTTCTCACGGTAAGATTTATTTGGTTATTTTTAGAATAATTTAAATTAGTATTTTAATTAAAACAGTACTGTTTTGCTTATATAGTTATTTTAGTCATTTAATTGTTGTTTTTAATTATTTTTAGTTAGTTCTTTTTGTAGATTTTAACATGTTGTAGTATGCTTCTGTTAGACAACAGTAGATAAAATTTTATAATTAATTAATATTAATTTTGCTACTGTTTTGTATTAATAGTTGTTTAGCCTTTAATTATAGTTGATAGAATTAGTTTTGCTATATTAAAAAGTAATTCTTTTTGCCACTTTAATAGAACATGACTCTGGCTTGGTTAAACTTAGTTGTGACTCTGGCTGGGACGGTGCTGGCAGATGTAGCCGACGGTAGGATTGGATGGACACCAACCCGAACTAAAGAGGTTCTGCAATTTTCAAACTCTACCTCCCCCCCCCCCCCCTCCCCTATCGCCATTTCAGTTTTGAAAAAAAAAGAAAATGATAAAAACTTGAAAAATTAAAATTCTTCGAGATGTAGTTATGTTACTACATCTACTAGTTAGGAAAATTGAAAAACATAAATTTTGACATGTTTTGCAAAAAAGTGTTATGAAAAAGTAAAACGGCTATAACTTTTGCATACGATGTTGAAAAAAAACGTATAATATATCAAAATGTTCAGCACGAGAAGCCGGCTCCGATTTCGACGGCCATAGGCCGTTTTGCAAATTTTTAGAATTCTCAAATTCTGAAAGGAAAAAAATATCCTCAAATTTAAGTTTTTTTCAATTTATGGTCAAACTACTTATTCAATAAATATTAGTGTTACTAAATAATTATTATTTTTTAGAATAATAGTTTCAAACTCAAACGGTGAAACGTGTGACTTCATTCTCAAGTTCAACTCCTAAAATCAAATAACAGCAGTTGCTGCAACTGGACAGACATTGTATATAGTGATTCAGGGATTCACCATTTTATGCCTGAGCTAGTACCAGATCAACCAATTATAACCATTTTATCAATGAATCCAGATCAGGCACTTGTGCTTAGCCAAACATAGAAAGCTCATTAGTTCTCATCCGGTTCACGTCACCAAGAAGCAATTGATTCCAGCATATGAGAAATAATTTTAAAACTTAATGATGTCATATTTGGATTTCTCACATTTTTCTGATAATAATGGATATATTATTTGTCGAATTTTGATTTACAGATTTAAAGATATTAATTATGCCATATTAAATGAATAAATGGCAAAAAATGAATAAAATAATATTATTACTTATTTTATTTTCATTGAAATTCAATATTATTATTACCTATTTTATTTTAATAATTGTTTGGAATTCAAAAAATTAAATCATGTGACATCAAGACCTAAGAGTTAACAGGATTGATAGCTTACTATTGTCAGGAAAACAACAAGTGCATACTTGGAAACTAGGGGAAATAGAACTCGAAAGTTAAGCGTGCTTAGGCTGGAGTAGTGAGAGGATGGGTGGCCGGCCGGGAAGTTAGACGATTTGGAATGAGTGCTCCACACTGGAGCAGTGATGAGGGGTGATTATAGATTAAATTGTCAAATAATTCAGAAATTTGAAAATCAAAAAAAAAATAAAAAAAAATTCAAAATCAAAATTTCAGAAAAATAATAAAAAAAAATTCCTTTAGTCCCGGTTGGTGTTACCAACCGGGACTAAACGTCCTCTAGCCCCGCTCCAGACAACGGCCACGTGGAGCCCCTTTAGTCCCGGTTCGTAACACAACCGGGACTAAAAGTGGTGGGCATTAGTCCCGATCGTTTTGTCCCGGTTGGAAAACTGGGACTAAAGGCCCTTACGAACCGGGACTAAAGGCCCGTTTTCTACTAGTGATCATCTCCGACGCTGGGTGAGAGTGGGGAAGCACTACCCCATAGGAGTCGATGTCGGTCCGTGCCATCGACATGCCAAGGGTGTTCAGGCCATGGAACTCGGCAGCCGTGATAATATTTGTCGATGACCGGACCATGTTGTCTAGTTTCCCGGCATGGTTGAGAAGCAATGTCTTGAAATCGGAAGCCAGTATGGTTCTAGGGTGCTTGCAGAGGAAACCGTTCATGAATAGGTTCCCTTCACTCTGAGGTGCCATAGGGCACACATCTTGAAGAGGTGGACTGTCTGATAGGCTAGCTGGTGTATAGAGCCCAAGGAAGAGAACGTAGGAAAAGAGGACAGTGAAGAGCTTCATCTCTTGGAACCCTTGCACACAGAGACGGAGGAGAAAAACACGGGCTTAACTAATGCGCTGAGAAATGAGTGCACCCAAAGCCAAATCCATGTAACCTGTATCAGATTTCTTGGAGTTCACTTCAGAATTTGCTTTGGATTGTGGCCAAAGTATACACGTAACTGCTTATAGATAGTGGAAGCCATCGCTGCACTACAGCACCAGCAAGCCTTACAATGGAAGAATTTTGTAGGATCAGTAGTAAGCAGTCAACAATTGTAGGAAGGAGAAAAATTCTGAAAAATTCAAAATAAGGGGCAGATGATCTCCCATTGCCAAAAAAGGTGTGAACTGTAATGAAAAAATTCTGAAGAAAAATGCAAAGCAGAGAAGTAGATAGGAAAATTTTGTGCAAAATACAATGAGATGATGGGGAGGACCTGACGATGCCTTGTGCTCTGCCAGTATCTTCAGCCCAACTGAAGAAGCATGGCACTGTTCACAAGTTATGCTGGAAGAGAAAATGGAAACAAAATAGGAATCTGCAAGCTAGTGACAGATGTTTTTCATTGTCCTATAATTTCTACACTTCTTAACAGAGGAGATAAGCACTTGTGTTTCACTGAGGTTCACTAACACGAAATGTATAAAGATGATATGATTCAACTTAAACCCCACAATATGAATCACGTTAGACCAACTATTACCATGATATATGATTCATTTTCCTCGAATTGGAAGCAGTCAATACTACAAAGTCAGTATATATCTCGTATAATTAGGAAAGTGCCAAAAATTTCAAGGTGTTATTTGTATAGATTGGCAGAAGAAAATCAGTCTTAATCATTTTACCACGGGGTGTAATTCTTCCTTTTCTTTATGTTTGATGATGGTTAGAAAAGTTATAAATGAACTCCTGGCTGAAGAGCAGAGCTGCCAAGCACAACGATATAAAAATAAACAAGATATAGGGAATTTCAACTAAAATTATAACTTGGGGAAGCTGAAATTCTCTGGATTAGGTTATACGAAAGCAACTTGTTACATTAGAAACTTGGCTACACTTGGGCACTTGTTCGGCAAAATACGATGATCGAGGCAACAAACTCAGCGATAGTTTGATACCAGCTGCGAGGTACGATAATAATGTCCAAGGTAGCAACCAAAACACTGGTGCAACGTCAGATTCATTACTATAGAATGTTCGAAAAAATCGCAAAGCTTTTGCCACCCTCTTGATGAAAAAGGGTTCCCCGCTTTATATTATAAAGCAATCCACATCGCATACATCCGAGAAGACCGATACAAACAAAAGAGCTCCTAGGATCATTCGGAAAATCATGAGAACTTTATTCAAACAAAAGAGCTCCTAGGATAATCAACCATCAGGCTACTGATCAGGAACGAGGGTTCAGAGTCGAGCCAACTCTCAGTCACCATCAATGAGCTAGCACGCTTCGCACAAAGATGGGGCGGGAAATTATCAGACCTGTTTACATGCTGAATAACAAAAAAAATCTAAAGACATGGCACGCCCTCCAATCTCTGTAAGTAAAGGAGCCACTACCGAACGAGAGCTCTGGCGAGTTCCCAGATATTCACAATCTCCAGGCAGTCGGTTTCCATTATCACATGTGAGAATCCTTGCAAGCAAGCAAAGAGAATTCCCTCCCTTAGTGTTAAGGCCTCGGCAATGAGTGGGTCTGTAACTCCCACATGTGGCTTGCACCATGAAGCGAGCAACGCTGTAGATGATCGAGCTACACCACCGGCACCAGTGAGTCCTGCTTCGGAGCTTATTGCACCATCAACATTTATCTTGATAAATCCAATATCAGGGGGTCGCCAACCGGGACCTGGCAGTATGGTCGCATGTGCAATAGGGATATCTAGCAAGGCCAGATCTTCTCTTATGCGATGAACAGAGTACACCGGATCCACATGCTCCTTCTCATGAGTCCATCACCGATACAATCTTTGCTCTAACTTGATCCGTGAACCGATCATCACATAAAATATCTCTCGCCCAAGTGGTAGGATGCAGCATTGGAACACGGAAGTCGAACAATGTTTGCGCTTCATCCCAAAATCTGCATGCATGGGAGCATGAGACCAATGCATGCATGAGATCCTCCTGTCTAGCCAGACAAACATTGCAACGGCTAACAGGTTTAATGTGTTTATGCTTGAGGGTAGCTTCATCAGGGAGAATTCGACATAGTACTCTCCACCAAAATACCCTCACCTTGGGCACAACTTTGAGCTTCCACAGAGATGTCCACATCTGTTGTTCTGATTTTGAGGTACCGTAACCGTCCCTTCCTCTAGAGCAACACTCTTTTTTGATTCACAAGAGCATGGTACGCCGACTTGACAGAGTACACACCTGAATTTTCAAAAGCCCAAGCAAAGAAACCATACCCACCACCAGTGCGGATTGGTATATTCAAAATATAGCTTCTGCATCCAGGGCTAGGAATGTTTCACGAACAAGTTTTGTTTTCCATGTCCAGTTACCATTATCAATAAGCTCATCCACTGATTGTAGAGAGGTATTAGTAGGTCTGAACATAGGGGACATACGTATGGTACCTGGGATCCACTAGTTGTCCCAAATCGAGATGGAATGACCATCACCAACGCGCATGATCATGCCCGCCTGAAGAGCCTCCCTTCCTGCCACAATTGCTCGCCAAATTGGAGAGGCAGACTGCGGAACCGTAACTTGCATGAAATTTGTATCCGGAAAGTACCGACCCTTAATGACATGGGCACACAAGGAATCCGAACTAACCATGAACCACCAACCATGCTTACCAAGAAGCGCTAAATTGAAGAGTTACATTTCGCGAAATCCCATTCCACCTTTGACTTTTGGTGATGCAAGCACCTTCTAGCAAATATAGTGCAACTACCTTTTATCCAGAGAGCTACTCCACCAATAGTTAGCCATATTTGAGGTATATTTCTTACACACTTTCTTCGTGAGCCGAAAACATGACATGCTAAACGTAAGGATAGCTTGAATAATAGGCTTGAGCAAAATCGCTCTCCCTGCACAAGCAAAATTACGTTCAGACCATCCCTGCATATTACCTCGAGCTCTTTCTCCAATGTGGTCTAAAGTCTTCTTCTAGTTAGGATTTGTTGTTTCCTATAGTATAATATACTACTACATACTAGGTACGTCGGAACATCGCGGGCTATATATATTTTCCCATCCCCCCAAAAAATCACTTCGCCCAGGAGCAGCCTGCATCGGCGAACAATGATGAAAAATGATAGTTCAAATCAGTGGTAACTGTGCATGTCCATAGGAAATTCAGAACCACTGTGTGGGGACCCGCCCAATCAGAGCCCAACCACAGCTCTCTCGCCGGAGAATGATTCTCGGTCATACACTCGAGAATCACCGCCTTTCAGCTCACAACAACAATTTGTGGAATCGTCGCCTCTTGGCAAGAAATCGAAGCATCACCGACATAGCCTTACATTAGATATAGACCTCTCCTCCCTCTCGCAACAGGTTATCCCTGATTGGACAGATGTAGAGTTGCAGCTGCTATGTTCATGCCAACATGTATTTTCCTATCTGATCGAGCAGTTGTTTTCAAGCTTTTGCACAAACTGCAAATTCTTTTTGCCAAGTGTGCGCATGTCGAGCAGTATGGAGAAACCCTTGCGTCTCTTCCTCCCCCCGAAACCCTCGCTGCCGCCACCGTCGCCGCTTGATTCCAGCCTCCTTCCTTCCCCCTCCCCCCCGCCCCCCCCCCCCCCCCCCCCCCCCCCCCCCCCCGGCCGGCGGCGGGCGCCCCCGGCTCTGGCCCGGGTGGTGTCGGCGGCGGCGGGATCTCCTCTTCCTAAGCGCGCGTCTTCCCTTCCCGGGGCAGGGGGCGATGGCGGTGATGCTTGGCTAGGCGGTGGCCCGGCGACCCGGCGGTGGGCGAGGTGGCGACGCTGCTCCTTGGCGGCGGGGTGGCTTGGTGGCGCAGGGTGGCCGGCGGCACGCCACCGGCTCAGACCTGGGCCCTGCGGGCCCCATATGGGTCCTAGCGGGCCGGCCCCCGTCTCGGCTTCGTTTTCTTCTGCGTGGTGAGGAGGAGGACCAGCTCAGATAGGGGGCAACGACGCCGATGGCGTGCCTGCTGCAGCGCGAAGGTGGGAGCTTTACGGGCTTATGAGGGCCCGACCGTGCCTGTGGGCCCACGGGCCTGGTATGCTCCTGCTATTGCGTCCGGTCGGCTACCATCGTTAACGGCGGAGGTTGAGCCCTCCCGCGTGCCGACGGTGCTGCTGTCTCTAGTCCCGGCTCCTCTTCTTCGGTGTGCAGACCTCACTTCGTGGTGCCGTGGTGAGACGGCGTGCAAGATTCAAGACCGTGTTGGCACTGGGTGGTGGTCGGTTTGGTGGCGGGCTCCGGAGCGCCCGAGGTGAAGGTTGGGATCGGGAGAAATCCCTGTCGGCCTGGCCGACAACGACGCGGTGGCGCCTGGGAGTGCCGCCGGACCTTCCTGGAGGGCGTCGGGGGCTACCATTCCTCTCCCCTCGTCGCGTAGGGGGGAAACCCTTGGCAGCAGAGTCGTCATCGTCGTGTCCATTCTTGGAGGTGTTGATTGGTACCGGCGCTTCGGAGTCTAGGGGCTTGGTGGGAGATCTCCGGTGGGCACAGTGGTTGCGAGGCTTCTTCGCTTTTGTCGATCCGCCATTGTCGGCATTTTTTCCTTTTGTATTTTCTCTGTCATTTCTTTTGGGCGTGTCTGTGCTGCTTCCGCCCCAGCACCTGTCGTTGGTTGTATCGGTTGGTTGCTTTGTAATACAAAGCGGGGGGAACCCTTTTTGGCATGTGTGCGCATGTCTGCTTGGTTGGTTTCAGGCAATATGTATAGTTACGTACGAATGAATCATGCAAAGTTTGATCACAAGATGATTTCTCATCTCACGCAAGTTAATTTTTTTTTCCACCATTGGGTGTTAGTATTATGGGCGGCGACAAGGCAGGGTGCTGCTACTGTATCGAGCGAAGCGTTCAAGCGGAGGGCGAGGTGTTTCACCGGTGCAGATTCAAGTTGGATTCTAATGTGTGCAAAACAGATACTTTACTTGGAACAGAAGCTATCCAAGGAACTGACGTCGACGGCAAGAACCTGATGGTGCATGTCCAACTGATGGAACATGCATTGCACTATTTAAACGATATATGTGCTTCATGAGGCTACTACTAGTTTAAACGGTATACATGGAACAGTTTGCTTTCTGTTATCATCGCAGGAAACGCTTTTGCATCTTTCAAAAAAGAAAGCCTCTCACCTGGTCATTGAATCTGTATAGATGTTTTCTGTAAGTAGAAGCTGCTCACCTGGTCATTATTCACCCTTAGTATAAACTCCTCCTGTAGCAAATATGCCCAACAAATAATCCTACTCTTCTTTTGAACTAGCACGCAACAGTGTACTGAAAATGGTAGATGTGTGCGTGCCTCTCATGGCAGTCCTCCGTCTACAAAGTTGGCTGGAGTACATACTGAAACCGAATCCGTTCTTAATTATGAGTCACGAGACTTTGTTCGGATAAGCAAGATTACATGGCATCACAACAGGATCAACGGTGCAGCAGACTGGCTATAGTTCTCTACCATTCAAACCACTGTTCGGCCTTTCTGCTAAAAATGACTGAGCACGTGGACTTTCCGCACCCAGCATGCCACTTTGTAACACATTCTACAGCAATTTCCTGTCATCCTGTTAGTTCAGACCAAATAGCATTTTGCACACTCTCTAGTCACATATCCTACAATGCACTATAGTAATTTCCTACTATTAAGCGCAAGGGAAAAGAAGAGCACTGATGGATCAGGACCACATTAGATCGAACATCGACGGCATGCTTTTCATACCACAGCTGCCAAGCACACGCAAACAAACACATAGCTCTAGATACTTGGGCAAGAAACACTCATTCTCGAAAAGAAAAGCTGCCGAACACAAACATGTAAAAGAACAAGATGTAGCAAAATCCGACTTGAAACGATACTCAGAAAGCTGAAATTCCCAGGAATAGGTGTTCAAAAGCATCTTGCTACATTAGACTAGAATAGTATGATAAGTTTTTAGATAACATATGAACAGTGCCGACCACATTGTTGCCGTGTAAAAAAATTGAAATGACCTGGAAGTCCACCAGAAAATTACAAGCTAAGAACGCAACCTCACTCGCTGCCGTCCAGTCCCACATCTTCGGCAGTAAACAACTGCTGCAAGAATGGAGAACCCTCTGGCTCCTCGCTATTTTGAATGGATGCAATTCTATTGAGTCTGACTCATAGTGATCATTTCTCTTTAGCAAAGAATGACCTTGGTTATCAAAGGATTGAACAAACGGGATCCATTTACGCGGAAGTAATCTGAAAAAGAAATTCAATTCTGTTATCTTCAAGAAAAACAGAAATTATGTTTTCATTATGGTCTAACAGAACGACAAGTACTTAGATATGTACATATCGCTGGAAAAGCATATGAACAACTACAAAGTACTGGCTAGCAGTACCAACCTCACTCCCAGGGCAAGAAAAATCTAGTCTCTGCCAGTTAAATTTCTACAACAATAATTTCAGTTGTGTAAATGTCAAACGACTTGTAGGCTGAGACTGAGACCGTGCCTACAAGTGCTTGTTTTGGTGAAATGGGTCCAGATCTGATTTGATATAACTCTCTGACATGCAAAAGATCCAAAATTTGTAAAAATTCTAGAGCAACTTACTGGCATTGAGATGCCATTCTTTTCAAACCACATCAGAGGGGCACACACAAACATACAAGTCTAACTGATACTTAGGGAAGAAACTCTCCTGGCTGAGCAAAAGAACAGCCAAGCACACACATGTAGAAAAAGCATGACAGGATGAAATCCGACTCGAAATAATACTGGGATAATTAAGGTGAAATTCCCCGGATTAGGTATTCAAAAGCATAATACAATACATACTCGCCTAGAATAAAGTGCGCACACAACAAGTTTTTCAGATAACATATAAACACTGCCGGCCACATGGATGCGATGCAACAAACTTGGCGACAACTAACAACTGCAGCATCCCTTCTTCAGCTGGAGAAAACAAAAGCGTTAATATGTTAGTAACGTGGTGCAGATACACACAAAACCTAATAGTAGCACCTACGAGTATGTAACAGCATATTAACAAGGCGTACGTACAAACTCATGATCAACTCAGGAACATAAAGTAGAGCCATATCATATCTCCTCATAAAAAAAGGAAGAGCCATATCATATGAAAATAAAATAAACCCTTTAGCCTTTTGACAGAAAAAATTAGGTGATGAAATTGAATGAGGTGAGTGATGTTTGTAATAGCAAAATGGGCTAGTAATATATTGCTTTCAACTTATAAATTATCAAACAGCAAAACCAAAGGGAGAACTTTGGGCATACAACATGTGGACCATCTGCATATCATTTATGACCCAACATGAGTAGTTTTTTAATTAGCGTCGCCTCCATTTCAATTGTTTCGCTGTGTTATCAGCATGTGTGAATCCCTATAGCCGAATGGACAGTAGCTTGAGGGTGCATGGTACCCACACTGGCCGCCACATATCTTCCAAAGAGAAAATCAAACAGTCCAAATCTCACAAACTATATTCAGAAGACCTTCTTACCTGTTGACCTGTTCCAGAAAATTAGCACATCAAACCAGAGTCATCCTGACATTTTCAGCTCCATTGGTTCCACCGTCAATGGTTCTGCCTAGAAGCATAAGAACTCCGACAATTAACACCAGTTCCACAAAAAGGACAGATGGATAGGAGAAGGCAACATAAGACAGTTAGAAAGATGAGCTGAGAAATATAACTTGAGCAAAATAATTCACCAACATAACTTATATCTACAGATGTGTTATAAGTCACTCTTGACACTAGCAATAGATAAACAAAACCACATCTGGTGTAAAATGCAAGGAACATTCATACAAGCAGCATAATTAGCTACCTCATAATGGAGAATTTAGCTTGTAAGGAAAAAAAAACATGACCAGTAAATTTTCTCATGTGAACTCATTCCTCGTAATGTCAACTAGACAAAATTATGCCAAAACAAACTCTAGAAAAAAAAGTGTTGTTGGCTATTCAATTTTAAATGAATGCATTCCAAGACAAGAAATGCAATTTGTTTCTATGTGCTACAAACATAAAAATCACCTAAAGAAGGCGTCATGAACAAATGAGAAATTAAAATTATTTGAAGAAATCATGAATTAAACAGAGATAATAATAATAGATAAACTAGCTAGGGCGCTCAAACTAGCCAACTAAGTTAATCATTTGACATTTGATTTGGTATCTTATAATACAAGCATATGGAAACATAACATATAATATGAAGTAATATGGCGATAAATTCGTACATCTAGCAAAGGTGCAATTAATAACTAAGTTTAAGTTGTAAGTGGACATTTAAGAATCAAAATATCTATATGCGAGAAATCATGTAAAGAACATAACTAGATTGGGTTACCACTAAGATATAAAGACCAAGGATGAGCAATCACCTAGTGGATAGAAACTCGTAAAAGTATAACAATAATGTGTAGAACCAGTTCCATTAAGTGTCCTGGCTTGCAATAACTTGGGCTGAACCATATAGACACCGTCGTGCCTAGCTAATAAGATTACATTATTATCCTCATCATACCCCACCACTTTGAGCGATTCGTAACTCCGCTCAGTCCGAGGAGGGACCTTAAGAAGTTTATGCAATGAAACAGTCTTCTGCAACAACCATATGGCAACACCTTGACAATCAACCATCCTCTCCCACATTTGAAGCTCAAGGTGAGACAACGCAGCAAGACCAACAGCGCCGTCCTCTGCCTGAATGATATGAAAGTTGTCGAAATCATTCACATTCATACCAGGAGGCCCCTTGATGACGGCAAGGTTCTGCGTGCCCAAATCAAACTGAAGAATGCTGTCTCCCTTATGCTTAGCCGGCCAGTAAAGGGCATTACCTATAAGGGTGCTAGGACAAACACCAAAAGGAGTATCATGTGGAGCCTCTGCTGAGATGATATCGCCCCATGTGTCAGTCTCAGAGGAATAAACGCAGGCGTATGGATTCTTATCGTTTCCGTAGGACAACAAAACCACCTTCAAGGGGCATGAGTGGCAGCTGCTGAGGACGTGATCATGGGCAGCGGCGGCGCAGAACACCGCCCCGTTGACCAAGCCACCAATGCTCGTCAACCCCAACGGAACGGACACGCGGTGCTGCTGCTTGCTGGTGATAGGATCGCACACAACAACCTCTTCACGCACCCAGCCGTCGACGATGACCCAGCTGGTGAGGAGGGCGCGGCCGTTGCGGGAATCCAGCACCTCGCTAACCTCGGAGTTGCTGGAGCGTTGTCCAAGGGAGAAGCTCCCAGGTAGGATGCGGTCGAGAGCGGGGGGCAGGACGGGGGTGAACCTGATCTCCTCATGGTCGCCATGCTGGAAGAATCCGAGGACGGGCGGCTTACGTTACGATGGCGTGTATAGAACCGGTGGACAAACTTGTTATCGACGACGATGTCTCGCCACGGCTTGCAGACGGCGGATGCGCGGGAGAGTGAGTGTAGGTCCAGGGGGAGGCAAAGCAGGATCTCCCTCAGGAGATCCTCATCTTCAATGGGTGAGGCAGGCGGCTCCGGCGAGGTGCCGCGACGGCGGTGGGACATGTCGTCGCCCTCCTCGGTCGCGCGGGTCTGGTGGCGGAGGCGCTTACCGCGGCAGCGGCGGGTCACTTGTTCGCCCCCCTCGCTCGCCTGGATCTGGGTGCTCCGGCGCGTGCTGCGGCGGTGGCTCCATAGTAGCGCACGCGATGCTCCATAGTAGCGTCGGTG
The DNA here is from genome assembly GCA_011799875.1 of Thinopyrum elongatum. Taxonomy (NCBI): domain Eukaryota; kingdom Viridiplantae; phylum Streptophyta; class Magnoliopsida; order Poales; family Poaceae; genus Thinopyrum; species Thinopyrum elongatum. Next base: position 9,089,621 of record CM022299.1, read on the forward strand.
GCCACGCTCGGAGGCTCCATTGCAGCACACTGCGCTCCCCTAGCTGATTGCCATCGATGTTGCTTTTGCAGCAAAACGCCGCCGTCCCCGCAAAAGCAGCATGGTTAATGTTGGGGCGGGCTGTGCGACAACGGTGGCGGTGGTCAGCGATGGGGAGTTTGCAGCGTGTTTTTTGGGAGAAGTAGCAGGGTAGTAGCAGCTGTGTGTAACAACGGCGCTGGTCGGGAGAGGTAGCAGCACCTAAGGAAGAAGAAAGGAAGAAGGCGGCTCTGAGGAGAAAAACGTGTGGACGAGAGCCTTCGCGTGAAGATAACGCTACGAGGCGAAAGCGGTGGGTGGGCCTGTAGGGGACGCGTGTCGCTCGCTCGACGGGGCTTACAATCGCGTGGGATCATCCGGTTGTTTCTAAACCTTTTCCCAAATAAAAACCTCCAGACCTAGGAAGTTGACTGATGCAACCCGGACTATATATGCCATAACCATAGTAAAAGGAAACACTAGCAGATAGGCGGTGCAGAGTCCAAACGATGTTGCTGCTGTCAAGTTTGTTCAGTTTTATCACGTAGGTTTTCTGTTTCAGCTGAAATCTGGTGCACGTAAACTTGTTCTGTACGTGCCCATTAGTCTGTTTTACATCTTGTACGTAGCAGAATAAAAGAACCGGATGAGTTTGATCTCCACCACTAGTAGGTTGGGGGTGAGTTTGATCTCCTTGTCACGGGGGTTCGAAGAAGTCGAGGAACCGGTGAAGGAATTTGGGATCAGTGACAAGTTATCTCTAGCACTTGCAAACGAAAGAGGTGCGCAGAAGAAAAACTGCGGCAGCAGGCGGATGACGATCTCTCCTAGGAGATCACTATCATCTAGCAGGGAGACAAACACCTCCATAGGGTTGTCGCATTGGGTCATTCCGGGGACCTCCTCGCTTGTATGGATATGAGAATGGAGTCGCGGGTGCCGCTGAGACCAAGAGGAAGAGGAGCGACAGTTGCATGGGCAATTGCCACCTACTAGTGGTGGGGCATGCTACTACCTCATCACCCAGTTGCTACCTATTACCACGCTTCCCTCCCCCCCCACCCCCACCCCCCCCCCCTTTAGATGCATCTCGTGTCAATACTTGCCTTTTATGAGCCCCACTTCGGTACCCCCCCCCCCCCCCCCCCTCCCTCCCTTTAGATGCATCCCGTGTCAATACTTGCCTTTTATGAGCCCCACTTTGGTACCCCCCCCCCCCCCTCTCACAAAACGTATCATGTGCAATGAACGTATTGTTGTCTGTAAATGTGCAATGAACACTTTTAAAATTTAAGTAAAGTAATTTCGAAATAGGTACATTCAATTTTTTTTTCGAATACAAACAAAAGTACAAAAAACGAACGAACGAACTAACGTTCCTAGCAACAAACAGTCCGGCCCACTATAACGTCGCGCAGAGGCGAGACGGGTGCTCAGAAGGTGGAGGGACGCCACTTTGCCCACATCAAAGAGTGTTTGGTTCCATAGCTTAGCCGGGCCATAGCTAAGCTAGCCCATCTAGCTCAGGTCGGCATTGCAAGATCCGCCGTGGGTGCACGTTTCGTTTACTGCAGTTGCGTCATTTTTTTTCTCACAATCCGATTCGGCCGTTGAGCGCGAGCCGAATAGGCTCTCCCTGCTGAGCAAGGTTTTTCTTGCCAGGCGAGACTAGCTAGCTCCTTAAAACGAGTTTATTTTAGCGCTACCAAATACATGACCTGGGCCAGCGAGGCTATAGCTAATAAACCAAACGTACCCCAAATTACCCTGAAACAACTGCAAGTGGAGATGGTACGCCTTGGATTGCTTGCCATATGGATGCTGTAATAATCTTAATTGTGGTTTGTGATAGTTATTTGACTGAGAAAGACTGCATTGTCGCTAGCGTTTCCCTTTTTCCGAATGTTGTTAAGCATTCAAAACGTCTGGTGAAAATGTAACGGGCCTTTTTGCTCCAGAAATAAAATGGTTGACAGTTGCTTGTTTCATTCAGGCAATGTTTGACACATTTCATTGTAGAGAAATGAATGATACTAACTTTGGTTGCAAGATAGATGATTTCTCATCTTACACAAATTCCTTTTTGCGGTAGCCTACTTTGCGGAGCTGCCCCAGGAACCGATGGTGCATGACCATGGGAAGAAACATAATTTTTTTGAACCAGCGGGCTATACTACTAGTTTTTTCTTCAGTATGTCTTGTAATTACTACTACTTTCAGCAGACCAGACATGCTGCACCTGTTTTTCAGTGAGATTTCCTAAGAGCATATCTAGCAGACCCCGTATATAGCCGCGACCCGCATAATAACCGCCAAAATACGGGTCGGCGCGGAAAATCCTGCCCGACCAGACACCGCAAACGCGTCCGACCCGTAAATTTTTTTGCGGGGCGCGGCAAAAGATGTCCCCCAACCTTTAGATTCACGGGGTGGGAGGCCGACCCGAGCTTGGCCCCTATCCGCAGCCAGATTTGGCGCGAGGGACATTTCCGCGCGGCCGTTCCTGCTCCCCACCCCTCCGCCACCATTGCCTCCGCCACCGCCCGCTCCGGTGCATCTTCCCCGGCAGTTCTTCGCCGCCATGGATGAATCCCTGCCGTCCCCCGTCACCGTCGAGGTCGCGCACGCTCAATCCCCTTCGGTGGATCTCGTCGCCGGCCATGTTGGCCCCGCCGTCGCCCAAGGCACCACTGCGCCTGCCCGCAAGCGGCAGGGCAACGTGGACGTGCAGGGTGGGAATCCGGCTGCCCCCGCCGTGAAGGCCCGCACTCCGGGCGCCAACGCCGCTGCGAGATCCCGGCCGGCGGCGGAGAAGGTCGGCAAGGTCTCGGGCGCAAAGCGGAAGAGGATTCCGGCTACAAAGAGGTCGGCTCCTTCATCCACTCCCTCCGCCCCGGCAAGAGGTTCCCCGGCGATGCCGCTCAACGGCGCTGCTTCCACCGCTAGTGAGGTGTTTGACGAAATGGCCGGAAGGTATGCCTCTTAGGTCCCTTCAATTTTCTTTGCTTTTCGCCATTGCGGTAGCTCGTGACTTGTTGTCGCTCACTATAGCGGTGGTTCGAACAATGCCACTGCCGAGTTCGTGAACTTGTTGGACACCAACGCCGTTGACATCGATCAAGCCCCGTTCGCTGCATTCGATTACAATGAAACGGAGGGCGGCGTGGATGATCACAGTGGTGAAGAAGAATTGGAGGAGATAGATGAGGGGGCGTATGAGCAAGCGCAAGCAAAAAAAAAGCCAGAGATCGAAGAACTACACGATCTTGGAAGATCAAATCTTGATCAAGGCTTGGAGTGCGGTGTCTCTTGATGCTTGCACGGGTACGTCTCAAACCGCCAAGAGGTATTGGCAAAGGATCGAAGATCAATACTTCCGCATGATGGCAAAGTATCCCAATAGGACTCCACGCACCTTTCGGTCACTCCAAGGGCGTTGGGATGTGATCAAGCCGATTTGCAGCCATTGCGCAGCTTGCTTGGAACAAGTACGCAATGCACCTCCAAGTGGAACCGTGGATGCCGGATGTGGTCGTCACTTTTGCAAGACCCCCTTTTGCGTTTGTCCTACAAAACTAAGCTTTTATTTGCGTGTGAACTATGTTCTATTGTCGGAATCGATGTCAAATTCGATAATTGGGCGTCTTCTGTTTGCGAGTCGACGCGGCGGTGCCCGAGCAGACCCCGCGTAGCCGACCCGTAAAAGAGCATATTCACCGAATATCCTTTTTTACGGGTCCGTTTTGCGGGGTCTGAGTCTGACCTCGCCCGCGCCGGCCCGCATATACCATTTTCCGCGAACTGCAAAAGCCTTATGCGGGTCGGTGTTTTACGGGGTCTACTAGAGTTGCTCTAACACCAGAGGAAGTTCCTTCTGTGCAACATCCATCTCACACATTATATACAGTTCATCAAGATCACGATTTGAAAATAAAAAAATTAAATGCAAACATTCTGCTGCAAGTTCCAGTTCGTGGCAGAATGCATGCACCCCCACAGAAAGATTTGCAAATAGAATGCATATTCTGCAAAATGGTACAAATAAATGAACTGCTGGATGTCTGAAAGTAACAAACATGCTATCAGCTTCCCTAAATAATACTTTTGTATACGAAGTTACAAACCAGCATTGCAGCCAGCATGGCATTGAATTAAATTAAATAATGTGATGAGAAAAAAGAGCATGGACAATCGGGTATCTCCGAGAGCCAATCCTCTTTGACTGAGACAACCCACTAATAATTGACCCCGAGCTGACTCCGGCCTCCAATTATCAGTACAACTATATGACTAGATACCGGTAATCCACTTCTGAGCCCAGGCTCAGCTGCACCCGCGCTTACGAAAAAAATCAAAACAAATAATAGAAAAATTCAAAAAATTCCAATTTTTTTGTGTGTGGTAGATAATTTGATGCATGAGGTACGCTCCAATTTTCAAATCATTTGGACATCTGAGCAGCTCTCGGCAAAAAAGACAAATTCAGGGTCTGTAAAAATGTTTACTGTTCATGCACTGTTCTGACCCGATTTGTCTTTTTTGCTGAGAGCTTCTCAGAAGTCCAAATGATCTAAAATTTGGAGCGGACCTCATGTGATAAATTGTCTACCATGTAAAAAAAGATTGGAGTTTTTTAAATTTGTTTTGAATTTTTTGTGATTTTTTTTCTGGACGGGTGCAGATGAGCCTGGGCACCGAAACGCCGCACTCGATAGATACTGGCATTATATATACACGGTATTTCTATATATTTCTTGTTATAATGTTACTAGATAAATAAATAGTAGAGTGTCGAATAAAGCAAAGGTAATTCTCAAGCCAAAAGGTCTTTCTTATATAAGTAACTGATCAACAAGGAGACTAATAACTGGGTATTTGTTAAGGATATCATGGTATCAACAGAATACTTTACTAAATGTCTCTGAAGCATTTCTTGTCTTCTTCTAACAGTCACTGAAACAAACACAAATCCAACTATATGCAGCTTAACATATTGAAGAAAGTCTCTGTCCAAAGCATTGTGGCAACCTGAAATCCAACTACGTAGAGTTTTGAGTGTCTACAAACTGAATGCCACCAATGTATTCGCTATAATAATAAGCATCCAAGTCTACAAAGGAATGCAAGATTTTTTTTATAGCATATGATCCAAATGCTGATACTTGGGGCAGAAATTGGCATGGCTCAAGAGAAGAGCTGCCAAGCACATGCAAGTAGAAAAAGCAAGACATGATGAAATTCGACTTGAAATAATACTAGGATAATTAAGATGAAATTCCTTGTATTAGGTATTCAAAAGCATCCTGCTACATTACATACTTGGCTAGACACAAGCACGACAAGTTTTTGAAGATAACATATAAACACCGCTGACCACATTAATGTGATGCGACAAACTCATGACGACTAACAACTGCAGCAGCCCTTTCTTCACCTGGAGAAAAACCAAAGTGTTCATTTGTTAGTAACCCATTATGGACGAATATAAAATCAAACAGAAGCACCTATGTAACACAGTGTGCGGACAAGAGGTGTGTACAAACTTATGATCAGCTCAACAACAACAAAAATCAACTCAACAATATAGAAAATAGGTATTTCATATTTCCCCCAAAAAGTAGAATATATCATATTACTTGCTATATCTCCTGAGAATACCGATGAAAACAAAGTAAAGCCATCAGCTTTTTCACACAAATTTGTTTGGTGGAGCAGGTTAATAATTAGACTGATGTTTCTAATAGTAAAATGGACTACTAATACATTGGTTTCAACTTATAGAATATAAACAAGCCAAATCAAGGGAGGACTTTGAGCATACAATATGTGGATCATTTGCATATCTTTTATGATAGAACACGAGTCATTTTTACTTAGCATCACCACCATTTTAACTGTTTGTCTGTGTTATTAGCATGTATGAATCCCTATAGCGGGCGGTAGCTTGACGGTGCATGCTACCCATTGGCCGCCAGATAATATCCAAAGACAAAATCAAATAATCCAAATCTCACAAACTATATTCAGAAGGTCTTCTTACCTGTTGAACCATTTCAGCCCATTAGCACATCAAATCAGATAGCCATCCTAACATTTCAGCTCCATATTCAGCAGTAATAGTTGTGCCTATAAGCATAAGATCAAGTCAGGCATCAAATTCAACAATAGAGAAAAATGGATAAGAGAAGGCAACATGTGAGACTGTTGCAAAGATGTTCTAATTTGATCGAAATAACTGCCTTTTATAGATGTTCTAATTTTTTGTGAGCAACAGATGTGTTATAAGACACTTGAGACTAGCAATAGATAAACAAAACCATTTCTGCCATAAAATGCAAGGAATATTCATAAAAATAATATACTTTGCTACCTCATAATTAAGAACTTAGTTGGTAAGAAGAAGAAAAAGGCAATTATACTCATGTAAACTCATTCATCGTCATGTCAACAAGACAAAATTATGCCAAAACAACAAACTCTACCACCAAAAAGTGACACTAGGTCTTCTGTTTCTGTTTTAAATAAATGGGTGCCGAGAAAATAAATTGATCTTTTATGTGTTACAAATGTAACAATCACATGCAGGAGGGGTCATTAACAAATGACAAACCACTATTACAGAAAGCATGTATTGAATCGGAAGTTGATTTGGTGGGGTTAAGATTAATAACAAGCTCAAACTAGATAATAATAATAGATAAAAAGATATAGCTAGCTTTGAGGTTTTAAACGTGCCAACTAAGTTACTTATTTTACATTTGATTTGGTATTTTCGAGGATGGAAGACAACTGTAACAAAATATAATAGATACTAAAATAATATGGCTACAAGTTACTTCATCTAAGCAGAGGGATAATTACTAACTTTTATTACCAGAAACTGCTTACTAACTTCAAGTTGTAAGTGAACATTCAAGAATGACAATAACTATATGTGAGCGGTCATGTCCAGAGCCTAACTAGATTTGGTTATTCCTACAATATAAAGAGCAAGGGTGGGCAATCACCTGGTGGATAGAAACTTGTGAAAGGATAAAAGTAACTAGCAGAACCGATCCCCTTAAGTGTTTTGGATTGCATTGACTTGAGTTGAACCATATAGACATTGTAGCGCATATATAAAAATATTTCATCGGTGTCCTCATCGCACCCCACGAATTTGCCACGCAGTTCCCTCCATTTCCTAGTCTGAGGAGGGAGCTCAATAATGTCATGCAATGCAACATTCTTCTGCAACAACCATATGGCAACACCCTGACAGTCGACCTTCCTTTGCCACACTTGAAGGTTACGGCAAGAGAACACAGCGAAACCAACATTGTCATCCTCTACCCGGATGATCTGAAAGTCAACGAAATTATTGATACAACGAGGCCCCTTGATCACCGTAAGATTCTGACAATCCAAATCAAATTCAAGTATGTTGTATGGCCCATACCTAGACGGCCAGTAAAGAACATTACCAACAAGGATGCCAGGAGAACGATCAAAAACATAATGTGAAGCCTCTGTTGAGATGATGATATCACCCCAGATGCCGGTCTCCGAGCAGTAAACACAGGCGACGGGTCGATGACCCTGTTCGGACACCAAGACCACCTTGAAGGGGTATGAGGGGCAGCCGCCATGCACATGGCCCTGGTCGCCAGCAGCGCAGAACACTGCCCCGTTGAGATAGTTGTTGATCTCCGGCAGAATAGACACCCGGTGCTGCTTGCTGGTCATAGGATCACATACAATGATCTCTTTCGCTGCCCAGTCTTCGATGAGGACGCAGCCATGGCGGCAACCGAGCACTTTGTTATACCGGGGATTGCTGTAGCGTCCAAGGGAGAAGCGTCCTGGCGGGATGCGGTTCGGAGGGTCCAGGATGGAGTGGAACTTGATCTCGTGGTCGTAGATCGTACTCGAAGACGCCGAGGATGGGCGGCCCCTCCTCCTGGTGGTGGGCGCGGAAGCTGTGGAGGAACCTTGGGTCCATGACGAGGCGCCGCCACCGCTTGCAGACTGCAGAGGCGCGCGGGAGGGAGGACGGCAGCCTCGGGACGTGGAGGAGGATCTCCCTTAGGAGATCATCGTCTTCCAGCGGGGACGGAGGAGCCGCCGCAACGGCGGCCTCACTCTCACTCATGTGGATTCAGGGTTCGAGGGTGAGCGCCTGTGAGGGCGGGTTAGCACGGCGCGGAGGCAGGCGATGCGGCGACTGAGCACGGCGGATTGGCGCGAGGCGCGGAGGACGACTCGCAGGGGCGGAGCCAGGATTTGAGTATGAGGGGGGCGAACAAGCCAATACCAAGCAATCATAAAGAACATATATAAAAGGCGATTATAGACGTCTTTTAGATATATCACCAGGATCAAATTGCAATGACATATATTTCGTAATTCAAAAGAAAATGACACTTTTATGTTAGTATAAACATAACTCTAGACGGCAAAGCATATCAAACAAATCAACAATATCACTCTCGGAATATATAGCAAACTGAAAAGTAAATATTAGAACTTTTAGTTACTATCTTGATGTATAGTTGTTATATAACTTTAGAAATTGTAGTAAGCAATGTAACAATGAGATTACCTGGTAATTTGCATAGTCTAGTTGTATGTTGGATATACCTTCAGATTTGGTCTAGCTATGACAATATGAGCCGTGGGACTGGATAGTATAGGGTTTGATACTGACCGAGAAGCAACAACTGCTTCATTGGGATGAGCCGGTGATGACGGTTGAAGGAGACACGACAATGAAAGGGCAGACCGGCAGAGCTTCCTTATGTGGCTGATGGCAATGCGCCAATGCCCTAGCGCGTGCAGACGGCGGGATCCCAGAAATCGAAACAGAAATACTAACATTCAGACTAAGGTTTGGATTCATATAAAGAAAATACTGCTAATAGCTATTATTGATATATACAACTACCTGCTTGTATCCATAGGCTGGCCTCCCGGCGCCTAGCTGTATAGCGTCGTCTTTAGCGGCGGCGGCGGCCATCTACAGTCAGGCGAACGTAGAGTGGATCAATCGATTGATCGGATCGATAGCATTAGGGCTAGCCGGCTAGGACCTGGCCTCGACGGGCAAAATAAAGGCAGGCCACGATCGTACATGGGGTCATGGGCTACTGGGCTGAGTTTGATGCGTACTAATTACAGGATAAATCAGCTGGGCCATCATTAACCAAAGTCATTACTCGGCCATTAGCACACGTAATACACAGTGCGTATACCAGAAATTTTCCGGGGGGGCGAGCGGTTGAGGATGGCGTGCCTAACGGAGCGACGGGCGGACGATGGAGATCCGCGGAGGTCGGGGCTGGGCTGGGGATAATTTCAGTGGTCGCGCGGCGAAGGGCGAATGGGCGGTGCGGATGGCCGGCGGGAGTGCAGCCGCCGCCGCCACCGCGAGAGGTGATGAGGTTGGGGGCTGGGATTGTTTTCCATCCTTTGAAAAACGAAAATCCTAGACTTACGAACGAGTTACGAAAGCTTACGTAACTTTCCTCAACACAATTCTCTCGCCACCCCTGATTTTAACTGGGGTGGGTCCCCCCTTCACACCGCCCCAATCATATTTTGCCATGTGGCTAATTACGTAGCATTTACGTTAATGCCTTCGTCGGTGTAGCAAAGCCCTTTGAAAAACTGGTTCCTCCTTGACCATTTGGTGCGGGGTAGCATGGTCTTTTCCTTTGCAAAGTACTGGGTCATTTTTTTGAGACTCATTCTTTGGATCAACTTTATTTTTTATTTTTTTGCAAGTAAACCTTTTTTTTTGTGAACCTCCCCCAAGGCATTTTATTCATTTTGGCGGAATAAGTATGATTGTACAACGTCAACCAGAAAATCAGGAATTACAGGAAAATTAATAGAACTAGTGTGGATCGCCAAAGACTCTTTGGCACAAGTATGGGCAGCAACGTTTGCATCACCTCTACAAAAAAATGCCCTGCTATACCTGGTACACCCAATATATAAAATGAATAAATCAATTATTACTTGTCATTTTGTGACTCAAGGGACCGAATTACTGAGCCTATGACAGAATTGGACAGCTTGTTCTCTTCCGTGAATTGAGAGATGACTCAATAACATCACCAATATCGTCGATGCTTTTTTTTTTGCGTGTCCATTATCGATGCATTTAATGGAAGTCCATTATCAATAGACAACAAGACATGTTACAAAGATGTCGGAAAGCATCGATGAAGGCTTGGGGCCATTCTTAAGCGACAGAGGGCACATCCATATCGAGCAGTCTAACCATTTATCCTCTAAGTTAATTACCATCTATGAGGATGACTACGATGATAAATATATGACAAAGGTCTCAAGCACTATCTTCCAAAAAGTTGTAGTCCCTCCGATTCAAAATAAGTGTCGTGATTTTACTTCAAATTTGAACTAAAAACATGACACTTATTTTTGATCGGAGGGACTAGTAAATAGTGTCTGTTTAGTGTGAAATCATGTGCTAATAGTTTATTCCGTATGAATTTTTATTTGGAACTAGGCAATAGATGTAGTATATACATGGAAGATGACATTGTATATATGCTCATGCTTGCAGTCTAGAATCGTTTGTCGCAAAACACATATACTAGCAGTCTTAGTAATCATGTCATATATATTAGAACTTTGAAGTACATGTTTGATTAGCCTCTCCATTGGTCGTATCTTGTGCATGCAAGAGCTTTTCTTATTTTCCAATCTCAAACATAAATAAATAAATAACAAGTTTTTTTGTTTGAAATGAGAGGGGTTACCCATAATTAATAAGATCTTAGCAGAGATTAGAGAAACTAGCAATTATTTGAGAGAAACCAACAATCATTTCATACTTATGGTACCTTTATAGCTAATTTTTTTTAAATAATACATTTTTTTATTAATTTTCAAAAATATTACGCTGGATGAAAATATTTCAAAAATAATACACCGTCGGCCCGCTGCAGGCCGACTGGGTCTAGTCGGCCCACAGCAGGCCGATAGGCCTCCAGTCGGCCTGCAACTGGCCGACTGGCCAGTCGGCCGCGGGGCATGCAGCCTGTCGGCCCACTGTGGGCCGATAAGGGCTGATTGGGTCCTGTCAGCCTACTGTGGGCCGATTGGAGCCACGCGGTGCATCCCATCTACCCTCGCGCGTTTCCCCCTTATTTCCCGCCATACCCCCCCTATATACCCTCGCGCGTTTCCCCCTTATTTCCCGCCATATTTTCTCGGGACGCCATCTCCCGCCATATGTTCCCGCTTTGCTTGTTCCCGCCATATATTCCCGCTCTCTACTTCCCGCCATATTTTCCCGCTTCGGTAGTTCCCGCCATATGTTCCTGCCACAATTTTCCCGCTTTCTTAGTTCCCGCCAATGTCTCCCTCCCGCCTATAAAACACCCTCGGCAGTAATGTGGGTAAGCAGTCTAGCGTAGTCTCGTATTGTCGCCATATTTTCCCGCTTTGCTCGTTCTCGCCATATATTCCTGCTCTCTAATTCTCGCCAAGATGTCTGGATATCCTTTTGATCGTAGTTTTCACCCTAGTATGTCCAAATGTCTTCTAGATTTAGCCACCGATTTGAGGGTAGACAACATATTAGTTCCGTGGGACAAACTCATCAGTACTGACACCCTACTGAATGAGCTGGCTCACGCATTAAGTAGGTGTAGGTGGCCTTCCAGGACCTTTGAGGAGATACGGAAAGAACTTCTGAGGTTGCATGGAAGATACCTAAAGTGTGGAAGGTACGTCAAGTTTGGAGCAGAACATACTTTTTTATGGAGTACCGACAGCGAGGATGAAGACGATATCTTCATGCCGCCGCTTCCAGGTTCTGCATCGTCAAAGGGCAAAAGTTCTTCATCATCGAAGGGCAAGAGTTCTGCATCGTCGAAGGGCAAGAGTTCTTCATCGTCGAAGGGCAAGATTTCTTCATCGTCGAAGGGCAAGAGTTCTGCATCGATGGAGGATGACGATGATGACTTCATGTAATTTTTATGCTGTATGTTGTAAGTTAAGTCGTATGTACCGTTTAATTTAGATGTAGTTCTATCTAGTTGTTTGTACTGTCTTGTTGTACGAGCATTATGTTCTATCTAAATATGATGTTGTAGTTCGGATAACAGAGTACTAAATAGAGTAGGCATATGTCTCATACATAAGTACATAGTCATTTGTCTCATATATAGAGTAGACATAAGTCTCATACAGAAGTAGATGGTCATGTCTCTACTGATAGATAGAAGTGTCACTGACGACGTCTGCCCTGGCGCGGAGGCTGATCTTGAGGCGGCGTCCATCCCAACCTGTCGGGTGCCCTAACCTGGCGAGGAGGAATCTCAGACTCACCCTGGTCATACTGTGTATCCTGTGTGGGGCCAGGTGGAGGAGTCAAGAACATGTTCATCCACTCGATGTGCTGCGACATCTGAGCCTGTATGTTGTCCTCAGGATGTTGACCACTCCCCCACGTATCATGTGATGCCGACATAGACGCATGATATCCGTAGGCTCCTGCATGATGAACGTTAAGTCATGAAGAATGAGGTCGCCTCAACTAATATTGAAAACAATAAATATGAAGAGACATACCTGCTGGCTGTGACGGCTGCTCTGGCTGAAACACGAAGCTCGACGAGGAACCCTGCTGCTGTGGAGAAAACACGAAGCTAGACGTGGGACCATAGTGTTGTGGGTGCTGCCACGTCGAACTGCCAGGTTGGTCAGGAGGGGGTGGCCTGGTCGTCGGCTGATGTGCTAGACGTGGACATGGCTGCTGTCGGTGCGTGGAGTGACGTGGCTGCTGCTGCTGCTGCTGCTGGTGTTGAACAACGTCGCTTCTCCGAGTGCACATGATAGCCTCGTAGACAGCCCGTATCTTGTTCTGCATGCGTTCCAAGAAGGGTTGTAGCACAGGCCGGTGTTGAAGAAGAGGTCCAGACGACAGTGATCGTCCAAAGGTGGTCACGTCGTCGTATAGTTCGTGTGTCAAGCGAGCCTGAAAATTTTCATGACGATTATTAAGTATGCACGTCAAAGTATGTCACAACTTTACTTAAAGAAAATATATCTTACCGCGTACTGCCTAGAGCCTGAAGTATCATAGCTCGGGTACATATCCGACGGAGTAGGGTCAGGTATCTCCTCTGGGTGAGAGCGCTCAATGATGCGTAACCGTGTTCCGGTCATGTAACGCCGCAAATAGAGATTGAATTCATTGAGATCAAAATTGTGATTCTCATGCCATAGATGTGTGTTTGCTGTCTCCCATTCTGTAACATACGGCTCTAGTCTAACTAGCCAGTCAGCAGTTATCCTATGCATGCCCTTCCTCGTCATCCTAAAATTATGGTGTGTGTTCAACAATTACGCAATGCTTCGAATGGAGTACTGTCAAAGATAATGCAACATTGAAAAACTGGTTAATACCTGTGGACGTATGCTGGCACCGGGTTCTCTGTAGGGGGAGGCAGCTCCAACTGCAGAAGACCAAATTGCCTCATAACCCTTTGTTGTGCCATCTCCTCGACGAAGATATCAAAGATGATCTTCGATTTCGTCATCCAGTAATCTCGGTCCCTTGTGCATAGCACAGACATACCACCGGGGTATCTTGCATGTATGGCTGCTTCCGTGTAGGGCTGCCAGATGACCCCAGTGTACGTATCGAACTGCTCGTTCAATGCCGTGTATGCCTTCCTGGTCTGATCACTAGCAAAGCGTCTCTGCAGAAAACAAAAGTTAGTAGCCGCTAGCATTGAACTATCTCTTGTGCACAAAAAAGTTGCATTAAACTATAACACGATACATACCTCGCGACGTGTCCAACACAGACCGAAAGTAGGCATGTCGATGCCGTCAGCATCGAACATGGCGTCTATAGGCTGATGAACACGTATATCTGGTCGCCCAATAGAGAACCTCTCCCACGACCACAGTTGTAGGAATAGAGGGCATCCAAGAAGGGCTGGCTTTGTCGATGAAAGCTGGCAGCCGTTGCACATACCTCGGTATGTAGCCGCTAAGACCGCCAAGCCCCAACTCCTCTGTCTGATCTGATCCGCCGTCTTCGCGCTCGCTATCTCGAGTGCCATAGGGATGTAGAGCGCGCTAATAGTGGTGACATGGTTCTCTGTGAACATCACCTTGTCGGAAAGCCACATTAAGTAGGCCTCCAGGCTCCGAGTGATCTGTTCCGCACTCAACGGCGCCAGGAACTTCTGGATCTGCATTAAGCAAAGACAAATATTTAGTAAGCCGCAGGTATTTTCTGTAAAACCATTTGCATGATAACTTGAAGATAATAGGTAGGGGAACTAACCTGGAAATTGAGCAACCAATCATACTTAGGTCCGTGATGCTCCCATACCGGATCCGGAGCATCCGGAAAAACACCATGAAAACGTTGTGTAAGACCGAGCTCCCAACCAGCCGGTGTGTCCAACGGTCCTATGGCATGACCTGCCAATGGTAGTCCCAGCAAAAGTGACACATCCTCTAGAGTAGGAGCCATCTCTCCTCACCGGAAGTGAAACGTGTGGGTCTCTGGCCTCCAACGGTCCACTAAGCAGCTCAACAAGGAGGAGTCGATGGCGAGGCGTTTGCAGCCCGGGATAGACTCAACCAGACGCGCGAAAGGTAAAAGGCCGGCCCATTTCAACCTTCATGACAGAACATTTCAGTTAGTGTCTCCCATTAATATTCATGTCAGTGTGCAAATTAATAAAGCACGTACCGCTGAACCCATCCTGGGTGTATCATCCAATTCTCCAGAGGAGTGCGAGTGACCAGAGGCTTGAGCTGTCGCTCATACCATATCGCACCACGATGACCCTTATCAATTTCCCCATTCAGCAACCACATTCCCGCCATTCCTGCACATACCAATTTCAAACATAGTTGCCACACTTAATACAAATGTAGAACATAGTGTCACACTTAATACAAATTCAGAACATAGTGTCACAGTTAATACAAATTCCAAACATAGTGTCACACTTAATACAAATTCAGAACATAGTGTCACACATAATACAAATTTCAAACATAGTGCCACACTTAATACAAATTCAGAACATAGTGCCACACTTAATACAAATTCAGAACATAGTGCCACACTTAATACAAATTCAGAACATGGTGCCACACTAATACAAATTTATAACATAGTACTGCTAGCTTATCTTCTTCCTCTCCCTCTTACTCCTCTACCTCCTCTACCTCCTCTTCGTCCCTGATTGCCTCGTCCACGACCAGTACCACTGGCAGTGACGAAAGTGGGACAATTAGTGTCCCTATGGCCAAATTCATTGCATAGAATGCATTGCCTAGTCGGACCTCCTGCTTCAGATTCATCCATATCATTCCGGATGCGTTGACACTGCCGTTTGCCTCTACTTATACGCATATGCTCTGGGTTTGGAATGTAACGCCTATCAGCGGGGTTGACGTTGTTGAAGTTACCCATTGATCGAAAACCCATCAGCTCACCTATCCAAGTATTGAGGACAGACTCTTTCAGAAAAAATGAAGACACAAACGATATTGCGTCCATTCCAAGCTGCCCGCAAGCAGCAAGTACATGTGAGCAAGGTAGGTGAAACAATTTCGGTTTGTTGCATGTGCACTCACATGTTGGCCAGGCTTCATTTCCAATTTTCACCTCATGCGTCCTCAACTCATTTGCACATCCGAATTTGTTGTTGACTAAGCGGACCTCAAACCTTCTCTCTTGATTACCGATGGCGACTACAGTGTGTGACCTAGCTTTTTGCATCTTGTTGTCCATGTACTTCGTCACTCTTTCACAGTAACATGTATTTGGGTTGTTCAAGATATGTTGCTCTGCTTTTTGACGTCTATCTCTGAAATACTTCACGGTGCCATAGAAAATACCCTCAACGATGGCTGTAAGTGGCAATGCCCAGTTTCCTCTGAGGACAAAGTTGTATGTTTCCGCGAGGTTGGTTGTCATGACACCGTACCTTGCTCCATGTGTGTCATGTAGCAAAGACCACCTCTCCAGAGGCTCATGCTCTATCCACTGCTGGAAGGTTTTAATCGACCTTCCGAGCCTTCTCCTAGTATCAGGTGGGTCAAAGCCTGGCAGGTCACATAACCCAACAGGCTCCTCCTCCACGGCCGCTGATCCTGTTGCCAACTGTGCAGCTACTGCTTCAACATGTGCCCTCACCGCTGCATCTCTTGCAGCTTTTCTGTCCCTAACGTGTCTCTGCGTGCACACATTAAGTCTGTCACGTATCAAATTGTACTTCCATAACTGGTTCTGCTTGCAGAGTTTTTTGAACAGATTCATCAGGCTCTTATTTCTAAACTGCGAGAAGAAATTAGCCCCCATATGGCGCATGCACCAACGGCTCTGCAAGTCCTGCCATGGAGTTTGTTCCTCAGGGCCTGGGTTTGTTAGTGTCCTTATCGCACTGAGTATACCTGCATGCCTGTCATGAAGGATGCACACATTGGGCTTCTCCTTCACAACTAATATTTTCAACTGCCTGAAGAATCATGTCCAACTTTCAATGTTCTCACTCTCCACAAAAGCAAATGCGAGTGGGACAACTTGATTTTGGCCGTCTTGACCTATGGCTGTTAGGATCTGACCCTTGTACTTGCCAGTGAGAAAAGTACCATCTACACATATCACCGGTCGGCAATGCCTGAAAGCTTCGATGCATACACCGAAAAAGAAGAAGAGACGATGCGGCACCCTCACAGTTGGGAACTCTGGCATGAAGAGGTCTTGGATATCGATATAGGTGCCTGGATTCCGCTGCTGCAGTGTGTGGAGGAGCTGGACAACAGAGTCATATGCATCAAAATAAGAACCGAATCTCCTCTCAAGCGCCGCATGCTTAGCCCTCCAAGCCTTTCCATAAGAAATTATGTACTTCAACCTGGCGAAGACTTTTGTCTGGATTGCCTTCACTTCCATAGCTTTGCCCTCCACTATCTCATCATAAAACAACCAAGCAATAAGCATCGATGAAAGGTTGGCATGATCTTGAGGGATGCAGGGAATAAGACAAGTGTGATTCACTAAGTCGCTGATCACCCAACTTGTGCCATACTTAGGGAGATAGCCGTGCACCCTAGCGGGACAATCTGTGTTCTTGCATACCATTGTCAGGTATTTCTGACTTGACACCTGAGCTGTGAAAACCCTTTGCGTGGACATTGCCCAATTTATTATTGCATCCTTAAGAGCTTGCTTGTTGGGATACATAGCACCCGTCGCAATATTGTTCTGGTGATATTGCCAGGCAGAATCATGTCCATCGTTCACCATCATTGCAAATGAGAAGTCATGATTCCATGATGCAGGATTCGGGACCTCCTCTGCATTTTCTTCTTCATCGGACTCGTCAGAATCATCGGCATGACCCCTATCAACATCGGTGTCTTCTTCTTCCATCTGGTCCTGCATGAGCCCATCTACCTCGTCAGCGTCCACCTCGCCACTGTAATCACCATCGGCATTTCCTCCTTCTACCTGACTACTCTGCCCTGGTTCGTAACCATCATCTCCAGCATTTGACATAGATAACTGCTTCCCTCCACTTCTCTGCCCAGGATCGTAGCCACCCTCGCCTTCATGTGCAGTGACCTCCTTCACGACGGGAAGCACTAAGGCAATAGGATTGCATCCCCTGCGTTCGCAACCTTGTAACCACCGCACCCACTCGGAGTCTCGCTCTATTGGCCTCAAATAAAAGTAAATTATTGAACTTGACCGTGTCCACAATGCATGAACACCGACGGTGTGTGTTTCTGTATCAAGCCCTAAACTTCCTGTAATCCATTCTTTCAACTGACTGACAGACCATGTTTGAGGTGCGCTCATTGGCACCTCTATGTGAGTAAATTCACTCAGATCAACTCCCATGTCAGTTGTTTGGACAGTACCAGGACCGTAGTAAAATTTAAACGTCACTACATCAGACATCTCGGCTCACCTAATTTTTTTTCAACAATGACAGACAAGTATTAAGCAACAACTTCAAATATCCGCACTACTAAATATTTGACATGTATATATATTACGGAATATTAACGGAGCAACTAAAAAAATTCACACACCTACAAGTATATTACAAATATTTGCCGGAGCAACTCCAACTACTGACACACCTAAATATTTGACATCCACATATAGTACGGAATATTACCGGAGCAACTTCAAATATTCACACAACTAAATAGTTGACATCTAAATATATTTACAGATACTACCGGAGCAAATAACTTTAATCGCACACCTAATTTATTTCACATCGAAACATATTATCGAATACTACCGGAGCAACTACGAAAAATAAAATGTGTGTTGAAATATACCCTTGAAGCGTGCGAGCGAACGACGAACGGCGGCCTTCAATCACCGGAGCCGGAAACTCCACCAAACTGCCAGAGCTTCACCTCCACCACCTCCACCACACTGCCCCAGCTTCAGCACAACCACCTCCACCTCCACCGCCGCCACAACCTCCTCCAATGTGCTAAAAAAAGATTCAAAAAAATGCTCACCACGACCACCACGAGCTACCCCATCAGTAGATCGAGGTCTCCCTTGGCTCTCCTAACTACATAGAACCCATTCACGGTGCTCAATCTGTAAAAAAAGCCTCATTTTGGTGTATTAATTTGAGGCATTTCTTATAAGAAAGAGGAGAAAGAATGGAGCTGTAGCTAGCCGTGAGGAGTGGAAGAAACGAAGGAGAAAGGAGAAAGGAGAAAGGAGAAGGAGAGAGAGGAGGAAGGAGCCAGCTGCTGGGGGGCCCGCACCCTGTCGGCCGGCAGCTGGCCGATCGGCCTGCAGCGGGCCGACAGGGGCCCGGGCGCGCCGACAGCCCCGCGTGTGGCTGGCCTGGCCTGCTGTCGGCCTGTGGTGGGCCGACTAAGCCCAGTCGGCCTGCTGTGGGCCGACTAGACCCAGTCGGCCTGCAGCGGGCCGACGGTGTATTATTTTTTAAATATTTTCATCCAGCGTAATATTTTTGAAAATTAAAAAAAATGTATTATTTAAAAAAATTTAGCACCTTTATACAACTACTAGTACTGTTTTGATGTTCAAAATGTTGAATTTAGTTTGTTTGTTTTTTGGATAAAACTCTCTGTTTGAGAGCATGTTTTTTGGACTCCATCAAATGAGCCCAAATTTACCCTATGTGCTTATATGATCAATTAAAGGCACCATGCCAAGTTATTTTGTTTTTCTACAAATTTTGCATTTTCTAGAGGTTTCTTGGTAAAAAAAAGGGCGATAAATGGCCGAACATATTGCTACTTGCATACGTGCAGAAATCGTTCAAACCTGACATGGATGCCTACCATTGGCATGCCCACCTGCTTGCAAAAGTTGGGGTCATTTGAAGGATGTCCAAACATAGGCCATGTTCAACGGAGGGTGTTCGGGTAGGCCAGAAGGTTTCGCCTGAGAGCACGCTATTTTCCGATATCCTTGAAATGGCCCCAATGTTTTTTTCCATGGCCTTGTATGGCCAAATAAAGGTACCATGCCAAATTGTTTTAGTTTTGGACATTTTTTGCATTTTCCGAAGTTCTCGGTCGAAAAAGGTTGATAAATGGCCGAACATGTCGCAACATGCATACGGTGTTGGAAATCGTTCAAACCTGCTATGGATGCCGGACATGGGCATGTCCACCTGCTTGCAAAATTTATGGTCATTTCAAGAATGTCCAAAACTAGATTGTGTTCAACGGAGGGTGTCCGGGTAGGCTAGAAGGCCGAGGAGAGAGAACTGCAGCCGTGCGGGTGCTTGAGGAGGGAGAGCAGCGTGTACAGGGGAGAGGTGGCGTGCGTGGGGGAGAGATTTTCAGGGAGGTTGGGGTTGATCGGTGGGATGAGTGCCTTGTTGCGCTCAACATCGTTGGTGAGGTTTTGAACAATTAGATTATGTGATTAGACGGTGTAGATGCTGATTTGGATATGTGCTTTTGTGTTTTTATACGGGTATAGTAGAAATATAACGCTAACCAATGTGAACCTGTTTGGTTTTCTTTTTTGTCAGTTTATGTTTGGCCGATTTTTCTTCTCTTTTTTTCTCATTTTTATTTTTTCATTTACATTCCCTCTTAAAATTCTCGTACTTTTTCAAAATCATCAACTTTTTCTTAAATATGTGGACTTTCCAAATTAGTGAGCATTTTCTTAAATTTGTGAACTTTTGTTTCAAATCCTTCAACTTTTTTCAAAGCCCGTGATTTTTTTCAAATTGATGAACTTTTTTCCAAAACTAATGAACTTTTCTCAAATTCATAATTTTTCTCAAAATCGATGAGATTTTTTCAAATCTATGAACTTCTTTCCAAATTTTTTTTTTTCAAAATCGATGGACATTTTCAAAATCTGCGAACTCTTTTTCTTCAAGACCACCATCAACTTTTTGGAATTTGTGAATTTGTTTTCAGAATCACAATTTGTTTCGAAATTCATGAAATCTTTTTGATTTTGCGAACTTTTGTTGAAATCCATGTTTTTTTAATTCATGAGTTTTTTTTCTTTTTTGTGTTTTTTTGGAGTTTGTAATTTCTTCTGTTTTTTATCAAAAAGTTCACGAGCGAATGAATGAAGGCGACCTGGGACGAGCGAATGAATGCGGCCTTTTGTGTTGAGCATACGAGCGAACGACGAGCGACAAGAAAAACTTGTCCAGCCTAGAATACAGTTGCGTGGGTGCCAGTTCTCCTGGAATTTCCAAACGGACCCTCTTTGCGTCAAGTTGTCGCACTTCGCACAGAGGCGTGCGTCCTGGCGACTGAGATGGGCCGGCCCAATTTTCTAACGTACGCAGGTGCTACAGTATCAAGTTTTGGAAATTTCTAGAAGGTTCCTCAAATGGTTTTCACAGCTTTTTTATTTTTAGTTTTTTATGTTTCTTTTTTTCTTTTTATTTTTTCTGTTTCTCTTTTACTTTTCTTTTTCGTTTTCTATTTAATTATTACAATTTTACTATTTGTTTTCTAATTCCTTTTTCTTCTGATTTTTTTGTTTCTATTGTTTTTTAGATTTCAATTTTTTTCGAAAAATCAGAAGAAATTCAGAAGTTCAAAAAATTTCACTGTTATTAATTTGTTTTCACAAATTCGAAAATAATCTTGATTTTACAAAATGTACGCATATTTGAAAAAGTATTCTCCTTTAAAAAAATGTTCTTGTTTTAAAATTTTATTCCTAAATTAAAAAATGTTTGCAAATTTCAAATAACGCTATTTCCTAATTGTGTTCATAGTTTCAAAATTTGTTCACATATACAAAAAATGTCCCTTCATCATAAAATGTCCATGTTTTCAAAAAAAATTATCCGCTTTTTCAAATTTTGTGCACAATTTCAAGAAAGATTCCATTTTAAAAAACTTCGTGGACCAAAAATTTGTTCACACCTTTAAAATTTGTTCATGATTCTCAAAAAAAATTCCGTTCTAAAAAAATTTCAACAATTTAAAAATGTTCTTGTTCGCAAATTAGTTCACAAATTAAAAAATGTTCCTGTTTTCGAGAAGTGGTCACCAAGTCAAAAAAAATTTGCAATTTTTCAAAACTTGTTCGTGATTGTTCAGAATTTGAAAAAATGTTCCTAATTTTTCAAGATTTGTTCAGCAATTCAAAAAATGATCATGTTTTTAAAAAAAAATCACAATTCGATAAATTGTTCACATTTTCTGAAAACTTGTTCGTTTCTATCAAAATTGATCGTAATTTTATAAAAAGTTCCTGTTGTTAATATTTGTCTACAACTTCAAAATTGTTCTTGTTTTTGAAATTTGGTTACAAATTCGAAAAATTGCTAACATTTTTTTAAACTCATGTGTGTTCTGTCAACAATGTTTGGACAATTTAAAAAATATATTCATAATTTACAAGAAAAGATTGAAAAATGGAAAAACAATCCGATCTGCCGATCTGACCAGTTCTAAAGTTTTCGCATTGCGTTTTCACCAGCAACATGAATCAGGCTTAGTGGCTAGCTAGCTCTGTCCACAGGACCGCGGTCGCGAGCTTGAATCCCAGCTGAATCTTCGCGTTTTTTGTTCATTTTTTGCACCGCTCACTGCCTGCGTGGGCCGGCCCAGTCGAGGGACTAACCTGTGCGAAGCCTCCACATTCTGCAGCAGAATGCGGCAGATAGGAAGTCCCAGTTCTCCTAGCCGGCGCTTAAGGTGCCGACTAAGAAGTCTCGTTGTGCTTGGCTCAAATCTGAATCCCAGGCCCAAGAGCACATCTATATAATGATAGGCTAGAAACAAACACATCCCAAGGGCCCTGGGTGCATGGGGTTCAGCTCCGACCCCTGTCTTGGGGAGATCATAAGACCTTGTATCAACCCCTGAAAAAAAAGAACTTGTACCGGTATAGTTTTTGCATAGCAAGTTGCAACTTCAGCTCGCCTTGTGGATGGGTATTCTTCACCCTCTCTTCTATGAAAATATGATACGCATGCTTATGCGTATTCTAGAAAAAAAAACTTCAGCTCGCCTTTATGATGAGTGATAATATTACAACTTTAGATGTATGCATTAGGTTTAGTTCTACTGTACTTGCTACTCTCCAGTGATTATAGAGTATTCCACACCATTCTTGCTAATTGAATATTTTAGCTTGCTTAGCTGGTAAAAATAATCATGGGAAAACTTAGTTCATGAAAAACATTTAAGCATAGAATGAGTGGAGAGTCGAGGTGAAATTCTCAAACCACAAGTCATGGATCATTTCATACTTCCACTGAAAGTCCATACTTTGCTTGATCGCTTTTATTTTCTCTAAAGGATTTTAAGCAGGCTTAGATTCATGGCCACAACACCCATAAAAATATTACCTGAAGCTTGTGCCATGGGCAAGGCTTAGATTCATGGCAACAATACCCATAAAAATATGAGCTGAAGCTTGTGCCATGGGCAAATAAGTTTGCGTGAGATTGTATGAGAAAACGTAAGAGACCGTTTAGAGTATTGAATTTAAGGTGGTGTGCAAAACTCTAAAAACTTTTAGGGTCCCTCACCGCTCACTCAGTTGAGCTCGAATATTTTTTTCTATTGTTTTGATTTTCCTCTGCTAAGCAATTAGTCACTAAAGGCATGGAAGCTTCTTTGATAATTTGTTTGAAGTAGTATGCGAGTACTCATGTAAGATGTTGTAACTTTTATGAACACCAGCTCGCTGCAATGCTCTCATTCAATTGTAACGACTCTTGCTTCATGAACATAAATAACCTTATTCTCTCTACTACGATTTTGCTCTAGGACAAGAAAAAGTCAAAGCTTGGGAATGACTATGAGTGCATTTTGCCTCATATTTTACTTAGTGTTTTAACACCCTAGACGTAGGATTTTCAATGTTCTTCTGCAAATCGCTCGCAGCTTGTTATCATATTTTACCAGGATGCCCAACCAGAAAACACATATTTTGGTCAAAAAATATGTTGATTGAACATCATAAAAACATTCCTTGTGAAGAGATGAATTGGTGGGAAAGAACTACGCTGCCTTTGGGTCTCCAGAAGAGCAGACGACTCGTCTCTCTCGTACCAATGGTCACCTCTCCGCCATTTTTCCTGATCGACTATTCTCACGTCATGCAACAAAATCTTAACTACGAGGAATAGACAGACTCCACCATATGAAAGAGTACCAGAAACCTCACCTCCCTAGGGGTAATCAGTAGAAGGGCATCCATCTCGCCATTGCTTTGCTCAAGGTGGTTAAGACACCGAGCTTGTCCATCTCCATCAACATCCACGCCATCGCCATATACTCTCTCATCCATCGCATTATAATCCCAAAATCTATGGTAGATCCGTACTTGTGTCACTTTAATCATTCACTTGCTATTCATATGATTACCTCTATGATGCGTTGTGTCCCCGTGTCTGAGTAGTTTCCTAATTCTTGGGGATATGGAGGAACCCTAGTATCGATATGATGCCTTACTGGTTCGATAAACGACGGTCTCTAGGGAAAAGGCCATTTAATAAGATCAGGTAATCATGGGCCTTGAATCAGAATGTGGCGGGGCAGTGGTCAGCAAGTGGTGGGCGAGGTGAGAGAAATACAAAATAATCCAAAATAGGAAACCAAACGAATACATTGGATTACGGGATGAGTTGGCCACACATAATTGGTTGGCTACGAGTTCCTTTAGATTTTCTTTTCAAATAATGGCTTGGAACAATACAAGGAAAAAAATCAAAGAAAAAAAATGATGATTCATGTTAGGACATGCCTCTCCCTGCAAAAAACTCTGGTGGGTCTTGGCAATGACACACCTAAGTGGTGCCAGCGAAGAGTTTCAGGGGCGGTTGGCGACGGCCCAAGCAGGGCTTGTCGTCGACTGTGGAATCCGAGAAGTTATTTGTGCTTGCATAATTTTAGAGGTAGGAAGGATGAGTCTATAAGAGGGGAATTTGTTAGGGGGCTCATCGACACCAAAAATTTCAGAGATTTTATGGTGGAGCGTCCGATCGGAGATGAAGAAGACAAGAGGAAAAGCAATATGCTTCGTCAATTGGGGGTAGAGGGGATGGGGGATGAGGTTTTGTGGGGTTGTAGTGCCCTTTTTATAAGGGCGAAACATCATACCATGGATGCAGTTTATGAAGGAGCTCAAGGAACAATGATGGATCCGACGAGGTGTTGTAGACAGGCTGAGAGGGCAAATAGAGGGGATGGAACCAATGACATGCAGAGGGAGGTTGAGATGCATGAGATTTGTGTTGGCAACTCCTTGGCGCAAGAGAGTCGTCTGCTCAGGAGGAAGAAGAGAGAGAGAGAAGGGAAGTGAGTCTGGTGGTGCATCTAGCGGCTAGCTGCAGAACCTCAGGAGCCCGCCGAGCGATATAGGCGACCGGGCAGGCAGCGGTGTAGATGGGAGGCCATGACATGCGCACATCGCGGTAGAGCGCCTGATGGTACAATGTTGTCGTGTTTGGTCTCCAATTAACATCCCAAATGACAAGAGAAAGTCCAAAACAAACTTTGAAGTTGTAGACGAAAGCTAAATCAAACCCTAAACTTTGAATCCCGAAAATTGGCACTCTGAACTTGTATCCCAGTCTATTTTGGATCCTAGACCTGTTTGGCATACTAGGAATACTACAATCCCGACCGGGATAACCTGCTACTCTCACAGACAAGAATTTGGGCTGGCCCACTATACCAGAACAAGAATACGTGAAGTTTAAAAAATCTTTGCGCATTTCTAAAATTGTTCATACGTTAAAAAATGTCCATGTCTTCTATTTTTGGCACAAATTCAGTTCCTTTTGTGTTTTTACAAAACTGTTTAGAATTTCAAAATTCTAATCGCATTTTTAAAAACTGTTCGTGATTTAAAAAAATAAAATTTGTCAAAAAATGTTCAGAATTCCAACAGTCTTTAACATGCTATGAAAAATGTTTCCGATTTTCAAAAATTCAGTCACATTTTCTAAATAATTGTTTGGAATTTCTTTTTTTTTGTGTTTTGAAAAACTCGGCATTTCAAAATTGTTCACAATTTTTTAAGAATATATTGATTTTTTCATAAATTTTTTTATATATGAATATTTTTGTGTGTTCTTATTAAGGACGCACTATCTACCATCACTAGTAGTCGTTAGGGTGAGTGGCTACCTGCGCGCACCTTGAGTGCGAGGTCCCTGGTTCGAGTACGTTGTTTTTTTTAGGAAGATAGTAAGTTTTCTAAGGAAGTTTAAAATAGACCGTGTTTTATAGGGAAGTTTTTTTTAGGAAGATTTTCAGGAAGTTTAAAATAAAATTACATTTATTCAAAATTATGTTTTGAGGGAAGTCTTTTTAGCAAGTTTAAAAAAGGTTACAGTGTTTTTTAGGGAAGTTCAAAAAGTGTTACCGTGTATTCAAATAAGTGCTGAAAACATGTATTTTTAAAAATGTTGATAATGTATTTGAAAAATGTCCAGAGTGTATTAAAAATTATGTTTTTTAGGAAAGTTTATTTAATGAAGTATTTTAGGGAAGTTTTAAAATATGTTTATTGTCATTAAGAAATATACAGCGTGTATTTCAAAAAAGTTTGCTGTATATTCAAAAACGTGATTAAAATAAGGATTTAAAAAAATACATAATGTATTTTTTAAATGTTCAAAGTTTATTAAAAAATGTACATGTGTGCCCGAAAAATTTATATAGTATACTGAGAAAAAGTAGACATGTGTCAAAAACAAAACCAATTAAAACCGGCAAAGAAAATCAAGAAAGAAACAAAAGAAAACCAAAAATATAATGAAGAAAGAAAAAAAAAGTGAAAACATAAAGTATAACGAAGGAAAAAAGAAAACTGGTGAAAAATCAAAGAAAAGCTAGAGGAAAAAGGCAAAAAGGAAAAAAAAAACAGAGCAGAGCGAGCGAACCTACAGCTATGCATGTGCGGCATGAGTGACTGCACTAATGTGCCGGGCTAAACACTCTCAAGGCTCAAAATATACCAGGATTGATAAATTCAGAGTGCCAATTTCCGGATTTCAAAGTTCAGGGTTTGATTTAGCTTTCGCATACAAGTTTAAGGTTTGTTTTGGACTTTTTTCAATGGACAACTGTTTGCCATGCGGTCTGGAAAACGTTCGTTGCTTGTCTCAGCAACCATATTTACACACTCGGAAGTATTTACTGACGGGAAGTTTTAATGCATTTGGTTCGACCCACTATTGATAGAGGTTGGAAATTATAGTCAAAAAATGTGTTGATGTGATTATGAAAAGGAAATCGTGGTGATCTTTGTTCCATTTCTCTTCTTTAAAAATCAACATGCTCAAAAGGATCCAACAAAATAGATAATGGGCGTAAACATCCTAGGTGACATATTGGAGGAACTACGGCCAGTCACCTCAAACACCCGTCAAACGCCCGGAAGGATGGCCCGGTTAGTGCCCGGTCAAAAAAAAATGCGACCCAGCCGGGCACCTCAAACCGGACTCAAACGACCTGGTTGACCGGCACCCTTCATATCCAACACAAAATATGGTGTGGATATGGTGTGGACCGGGTGCGCCCGGGCGCGTCTGCCATGTCGGAGCCCACAAACGCTGGCCCACCCAACCCTACATATATTCATCCCCATCCGCTCCGCGGAGCAAACCCTAGCCACTCCACTTTAATCCCCTCCCCTCCGCCCCAAGCTCAATTCCGTCGAACTCCATCCTTCTCGAGCATGGCGGGTAACGGATCCGACTCCTCCATCGGCCGATATGCCCCAGGATCTCATCCCATCGGGCCTGAGGAGGAGATGGTCGCCCGCATTGCACTTCGCCACGCCTGCGAGGAGAATGCCTGACAGCGGTCGGACTCGATCTGCCGAGAATCCATCGCCTCCGCCCAAATGACGCGTAGATCAGATGCGCGGTGCGTCGTCGCTGCCTCGCCGGAGGCGGTGCGCTCCATCTGGTGTCTGAACGCCTTGGCGGACATGCAGCCCCTACTTTGTCGAACCAACGACGAGGCCATCTGCGGCCCTTCCGCTGAAGGTACGGCGCGGCGTGCCCACCGTGTCAAGCGGAGGGAGCGGGAGAACGAGCTGAGGGTATGGTGTCGGCCTCCCCCAAACACAACGGATCCATCATCGACCTCACATCAACCAGCACCGTGAAGGCACCGGACACCGATGAGGAAGAGTAGGGCATGTGAGACGGTGGCACCTCGAGTCCCGTGAACCGGTGCGCGTCGCATGTCCTACTCAATCCCGGTGACTAGAGCAACATGTCAAGGGGCGCAGCCAGCCGCCGGAGATGGGCACGGCAGAGCCGGACGAGCTTGACGTTGCATGTAATTGCATGGATTTGAGGTTTCGTAATTGAGGTATGCGGTTGTGTAAATGATTTTTTGAGGTGTGACCGATCAATGTTCACGGATGCGCCCGCCTCCGCGGGAGTTTGAGGGATCGGATTTGGTGTACCCAGAATGTAATGGTCTTAGAGTACGTATGTTTTGGAGGAGAGGAGAGAAAACCCAACGCCTAGTATCAAAAGTTTCAGTTATCTCCTGCCGCCGCTCTTTATACAACCCCGAGAGACGAATCCCGAGCCATATCCTGCCGCCGCTCCCATCTCGCCACCACCGCATTCAACATCCGCCGCGCCCACCTCGCCACAAGCCCACAACCGCATTCGAAATCCGGAGCTTGCCCTTGCCATGGACGACCAAGACTCGTCGTCGGCCGGTGGATCTTCCGGCTCCTCCGCGGGAGAGCACGAGGCCGAGGCCGCGGACCAGAGCCCGCCGCCGCGCGCCGCGCTGCTGGCCCAATCTCCCGCCAGAGCCCGCAAGAAGGGCAAGAAACGTCAGGGGCGCGCGTTCTTGGCCGGCATGGAGTCGACGTCGTCGCCGGATGGTGGATCTTCCAGCTCCTCCGCGGGAGAGCACGAGGCGGAGGCCGCGGACCAGTGCCTGCTGCCGGGCGCCGCGCTGCTGGCTCAATCGCCCGCCAGAGCCGGCAAGAAGGGCAAGAAGCTTCAGGGCCGCGCGTTCTTGGCCGGCATGGAGTCCACGTCGTCGCCGGCCGGTGGATCTTCCGGCTCCTCCGCGGGAGAGCACGAGGCCGAGGCCGCGGACCAGAGCCTGCCGCCGCGCGCCACGCTGCTGGCCCACTCTTCCGCCAGAGCCAGCGAGAAGAAGGGCAAGAAGACGTTCTTGGCCGGCATGGAACCGACGTCGTCGTCGGCCGGAGGATCTTCCGGCTCCTCCGCGGGAGAGCACGAGGTGGCCGATATCTTTTTACAGAAGAGGGTCGTGCCGAGATCGGTGTCGGCAGGGCACGCCATGGCGGGCGCAATTTATCTAGAAAGGAGGGCCGTGCCTCTATCACGATCGTCGTCCAGGGCAGCAGGGGCAAGCAAGAAGCGCAAGACTGGCAAGGAGCTGCCGGATCGCCTGTTCTGGGCGGGCATGAAATCGACGTCGGTGGCGGCGGCAGGGCCCGCCCCGGACAACCTCACGCTGGAGTCGATCCCCGTCGTCGGCGCAAGTCTGCACGAGATCCTGAGTGGCCTGAACGCCTCCGCCCCAGTGCGCATCTACGGGAAGCAGCTGTCCAAGACGGACCGGGTGGTGGACGAGAACCGGCTGCTCATGTCCTGCAAGAAATGGCGCCAGGGGCTGCTAGACGATGTGCTGACCGTGGAGGAGAAGCAGATGGATGAGATGCAGTTGCCGGCGTACGACCGCGGCGGCATGTCCTACGAGCTCGTCTGCAAGAAGCTAAACGGCGCCTACCGCCTCATCCGCGGCTGGGGCAAGTTCCTGAAGGAGAACAAACTCGCCGTGCCGAGCAAGACCAAGCCCCACGAGCTGTCGCCGGCCATGGTCGAGCTGTGGGCGTTCCGCTCGCCTGCGCTCGAGTTTGGCGTCGTCACTGATCACCCGGACGGTCGGCTCGGGCTCGTCATCATGCACTATCGCCAGGGAGACGCCCCGCACGCCCAAGCCGCCATCCACGAGATCGGGGCGTCCGTCGCGGCCGTTGATGCCCCACACGAGGACGACGCTGTGGCCGCAATCTAGGCTGACGGTGGCGGTGAGCCCGACTCAGAGGATTCTGCTGCTGAGTGACAGTGGCGGTGAACCCGCCATGTGTATTCAGTGTAGATCGATCGATTTCCAGGCTACAACTCGTTCTGTTTTCACCATTAGAGTACTTATTACTAAGCAATGATTGATCCATCCTTGACACGACACAAGGAAGAAACGTTGGCATGCATGTTGATTTGCTTTCTTAGTTTTCAGCATTGCCATACGGGACTCCTAATTAATTGATATAACATGTTCGCACATACATAGCTAGACAAGTGCATGTTGGTGCTCCAAAACGAAAGACCACACCTAATGACCAAAAGACAACTTAACAAGGCCAATTACTAGAGAAACTAGATGAATCCCCACGCGTTGCTGCGGGAATATGTCGTGGATTTTCATAGTAACATCCCCATAGCAAAGATGGCAATTTGAATCAATAATATGATAGATTTCATACATAGGTAATGGTTCAAAGATACATATGGTAATCAATAATATTGTACATTTCATATAGGTAATGGTTCAAATTTACAGATGGTACAAATTATGTTACAAAATACGCCGAACGAT
The DNA here is from genome assembly GCA_011799875.1 of Thinopyrum elongatum. Classification (NCBI taxonomy): domain Eukaryota; kingdom Viridiplantae; phylum Streptophyta; class Magnoliopsida; order Poales; family Poaceae; genus Thinopyrum; species Thinopyrum elongatum. The sequence continues at coordinate 9,119,759 of CM022299.1, forward strand.
TACTGTAAAGCTATGCTCATTCAAGTGTATGTTCAAATAGGACAGTAGCATCCAAGTATTCCCTGCTAAACCTTCAAAACCTTGCTATGCAGCTACTGTCATTAACAATGCTGATAATTTTCTTTGGTGCTAACTAGAACGAAAGATCAAACATCAATATTTTTGATAATTGGTAACACATTCGTTGGCATTTAGAAACAGCAGGTACAGCCGACTCCGAACTTGATTACATAGCTGCAGAACTATAACACTAATAACTGTTAAATTAATACCCAAATAAGCATGTTGAAAACCATATGGAATCAAGATGCGCCGTTAGCATCTGCAAGTTGAACACCTAAAATGTTTGATGCTGGGCGGTTTAACTGAATCTTGTTAAATGCAAATAAACATAGAGAAAATTACATCAAAAAAAGTAGCTGCTAGACAAAGCAAACTTTACAATAGCGCACACATATGCAAAACTATATATCCAAATGCAAAACCTTATGTAAAAGGCTGATAAAGGTCAGGATAAATAAATATGATTCATTATAAACCTATGACCACTAGTAGAATAATGGTCTCTTTTAGTGTGTTTTGTGCTAATCAACCTTAAAATTGTTACAACCATGTGGCCCATACAATAATCTAACAGTAGAGAAGCAACATAGTAGAGTATGACTGGAAATGGAGGAACCAGGGAGAACCTGGTATGGAGAGGCGATTGAAACAGGTCGCATGCGATGTTGAAGGGCTACCGATGTGTCCCAGCCTAGGATAATCCGTACCTCACACTAAATATTGCAAGAGTAAACTGTAGGAAAAGATGTTCTGCATATAATTCCAATTCAGTATACTTCATACATTCAGTTTTGTGACCAATTCTGAACATCAAGTTAGTAATATATCGTATGGCTAAACAAACTTATTGATCAAAACACAAATCAGAAATGAGAAATTGGCAGTAGAATATATAATGGTGGGTAAAATTAACAAGGTAGGTGCTAAAGCATATATCTCTCGTCACATGTTCACTTTATTTTACCAAAGTGAAGTTCAGAACTATCATAGAATAAGGTGATCACACTTGTTAGCTCATCAGCTACAACAAAATGACACATGAACTTTGGGTGATCTTGAAGGAAATATGCCCTAGAGGCAATAATAAAGTTGTTATTTTATATTTCCTTATTCATGATAAAGGTTTATTATTCATGCTAGAATTGTATTGATCGGAAACTTAAATACATGTGTGAATACATAAACAAATACCATGTCCCTAGTAAGCCTCTACTAGACTAGCTCGTTGATCAAAGATGGTTAAGGTTTCCTAACCATAGGCATGTGTTGTCATTTGATAACGGGATCACATCATTAGGAGAATGATGTGATGGACAAGACCCATCCGTTAGCTTAGCATAATGATCGTTCAGTTTTATTGCTATTGCTTTCTTAATGTCAAATACATATTCCTTTGACTATGAGATTATGCAACTCCCGGATACCGGAGGAATACCTTGTGTGCTATCAAACGTCACAACGTAACTGGGTGATCATAAAGATGCTCTACAGGTATCTCCGAAGGTGTTTGTTGAGTTGGCATAGATCGAGATTAGGATTTGTCACTCCGAGTATCGGAGAGGTATCTCTGGGCCCTCTTGGTAATACACATCATAAGCTTGCAAGCAAATGACTAAAGGAGTTAGTCACAAGGTGATGTATTACGGAACAAGTAAAGAGACTTGCCGGTAATGAGATTGAACTAGGTATGAAGATACCGATGATCGAATCTCGGGCAAGTAACATACCGATGGACAAAGGGAATTACGTATGTTGTCATAACGGTTCGACCGATAAAAATCTTCGTAGAATATGTAGGAGCCAATATGGGCATCCAGGTTCCACATGGTGTCTCGGTCATGTCTACATAGTTCTCGAACCCGTAGGGTCCATACGCTTAACGTTCGTTGACGATATAGTGTTATATGAGTTATATGTTTTGGTGACCTAATGTTGTTCGGAGTCCCAGATGATATCACGGACATGACGAGGAGTCTCGAAATGGTCGAGAGGTAAAGATTGATATATAGGAAGATGGTATTTGGACACCGGAAGTGTTTTGGGATGTACCGGGAAGGAATACGGTCACCGGAAGGGGTTCCGGGCACCCCCGAGCAAGTTATGGGCCTTATGGGCCAAAGGAGGGGACAGACCAGGCCACAAGTGGCTGGTGCGACCCCTCCCTTGTTTGGCCAGCCCTGGGGAAGGAAAAGGGGGAGGGCTAGCCGCTCCCGCCTTTCCCTCTCATGGGAGAAAGGAAGGGGGGGGGGGGCGCCACCCTCCCTTGCCTTTCCCCGCACTCCAAATAAGGAAAGGTGGGGGGGCGGCTTGGGAGGGACCCCAAGTAGGATTCCTCCTACTTGGGCGCCTCCTTTGGCTGCTCCTCCCTCCCTCCCACCTATATATATGTGGGAGGGGGCGCCTAGCAGACAACAGATCAATTGTTAGCCATGTGCGGCGCCCCCTCCACCGTTTACACCCCCGGTCATATTTTCGTAGTGCTTAGGCGAAGCCCTGCGGAGATAACTTCACCATCACCGTCACCACGCCATCGTGCTGACGGAACTCATCTACTACCTCGACGTCTTGCTGGATCAAGAGGAAGAGGGACGTCACCGAGCTGAACGTATGCTGAACGCGGAGGTGCCGTATGTTCGGTACTAGATCGGTTGGATCGCGAAGAAAGTTTGACTACATCAACCGCGTTGTGAAACGCTTCCGCTTACGGTCTACGAGGGTACGTAGACACACTCTCCCCCTCGTTGCTATGCATCTCCATGGATAGATCATTGCGTGTGCGTAGAAAAAATTTTGTTTTCTATGCAACGTTTCCCAACAGTGGCATCATGAGCCAGGTCTATGCATAGATGATATGCACGAGTAGTACACAAAGATTTGTGGGCGGTGATAGTCATACTGCTTACCACCAATGTCTTATTTTGATTCGGCGGTAGTGTGGGATGAAGCGGCCCGGACCAACCTTACATGTCCACGCACATGAGACCGGTTCCACCGACAGACATGCAACTAGTTTTGCATAAAGATGGCTGGCGGGTGTCTGTTTCTCCTACTTTAGTTGAATCGAATTTGACTAGGCCGGTCCTTGAAGAAGGTTAAAACAACAAACTTGACGAATCACCGTTGTGGTTTTTGCCGTTGGTAAGAACGGTTCTTGCTAGAAGCCCGTAGCAGCCACGTAAAACTTGCAACAACAAAGTAGAGGACGTCTAACTTGTTTTTGCAGGGTATATTGTGATGTGATATGGTCAAGACATGATGTGATATACGTTATTGTATGAGATGATCATGTTTTGTAAGTTATCGGCAACCGGCAGGAGCCTTATGGTTGTCTCTTTATTGTACGAAATGCAAACGCCATGTAATTGCTTTACTTTATCACTATGCGTTAGCGATAGTTGTAGAAGCAATAGTTGGCGAGACAACCACGACGCAACGATGGAGATCAAGGTGTTGAGCCGGTGACGATGGAGATCATGACGATGCTTTGGAGATGGAGATCAAAAGCACAAGATGATGATGGCCATATCATGTCACATATTTTGATTGCATGTGATGTTTATCTTTTATGCATCTTATTTTGCTTAGTATGGCGGTAGCATTATAAGATGATCCCTTCACTAAATTTAAGGTAAAAGTGTTCTCCCTGAGTATGCACCGTTGCTACAGTTCGTCATGTTGAGACACCATGTGATGATCGGGTGTGATAGACTCTACATTCACATACAACGGGTGCAAGACAGTTTTGCACATGCGGAATACTTGGGTTAAACTTGACGAGACTAGCATGTACAGACATGGCCTCGGAACACTGGAGACCGAAAGGTCGAACGTGAATCATATAGTAGATATGATCAACATAGAGATGTTCACCATTCATGACTACCCCATCTCACGTGATGATCGGACATGGGTTAGTTGATTTGGATCACGTATCACTTAAATAACTTGAGGGGTGTTAATTTAAGTGGGAGTTCATTAGTAATTTGATTAATTGAACTTAAATTTATCATGAACTTAGTCTTAATAGTTTTTGCATATCTATGTTGTAGGTCAATAGCTCGCAATATAGCTCCCTTATTTTTTATATGTTCCTAGAGAAAAATAAGTTGAAAGATGATAGTAGCAATGATGCGGACTGGGTCCGTGATCTGAGGATTATCCTCATTGCTGCACAGAAGAATTATGTCCTTGATGCGCCGCTAGGTGATAGATCTATTGCAGGAGCATATGCAGATGTTATGAATGTTTGGCAAGCTCGATATGATGACTACTTAATAGTTTAGTGCGCCATGCTTTACGGCTTAGAACCGGGACTTCAAAAACGTTTTGAACGCCACGGAGCATATGAGATGTTCCAAGAGCTGAAATTGTTATTTCAGATTCATGCCTGTGTCAAGAGGTATGAGACCTCTGACAAGTACTTTGCCTACAAGATGGAGGAGAATAGCTCAGTCAGTGAGCATGTACTCTGAATGTCTGGGTACTACAATCGCTTGAATAAAGTGGGAGTTAATCTTCCAGATAAGATAGTGATTGACAGAGTTCTCTAGTCACTATCACCAAGCTACTAGAACTTCGTGATGAACTATAATATGCAACAGATGACAAAAACGATTCCCAAGCTCTTCGCGATGCTGAAATCGGCGAAGTTAGAAATCAAGAAAGAGCATCAAGTGTTGATGGTTAATAAGACCACTAGTTTCAAGAAAAAGGGCGAGAGAAAGAAAGGGAACTTCAAGAAGAATGGCAAGCAAGTTGCCACTCCCGTGAAGAAGCCCAAAGCTGAACCCAAGCCTGAAACTGAGTGCTTTTACTGCGAAGAAAAAGGTCACTGGAAGTGGAACTGCCCCAATACTTGGCGGATAAGAAGGATGGCAAAGTGAAGAAAGGTATATTTGATATACATGCTATTGATGTGTATTTTACTAGTGTTCGTAGTAACCCCTAGGTATTTGACAGCGGTTCAGTTGCTAAGATTAGTAACTCGAAATAGGAGTTGCAGAGACTAGTTAAAAGCAAGGTGACGATGTGTGTTGGAAATTATTCCAAGGTTGATATGATCACCATCGCACACTCCCTCTACCTTCGGGATTAGTGTTGAACCTAAATAAATGTTATTTGGTGTTTGCGTTGAGTATGAATATGATTAGATCATGTTATTCTATTTACATGAATAAAACCTTCTATGGTCATACACCCAATGTGAATGGTTTATTGAATCTCGATCGTAGTGATACACATATTCATAATATTGATGCCAAAAGATGCAAAGTTGATAATGATAGTGCAACATACTTGTGGCACTGCCGTTTAGGTCATATTGGTGTAAAGCGCATGAAGAAACTCCATGCAGATGGACTTTTGGAATCACTTGATTATGAATCATTTGATACTTGCGAACCATGCCTCATGGGCAAGATGACTAAAACTCCGTTCTCCGGAACAATGGAGCGAGCTAATGACTTATTGAAAATAATACATACCGATGTATTCGGTCCGATGAGTGTTGAAGCACGCGGCAAGTATCGTTATTTTCTGACCTTCACAGATGATTTAAGTAGATATGAGTATATTTACTTAATGAAACACAAATCTGAAACATTTGAAAAGTTCAAAGAATTTCAGAGTGAAGTAGAGAATCATCGTAACAAGAAAATAAAGTTTCTATGATCTGATCGCGGAGGCGAATATTTGAGTTACGAGTTTGTCCTTCATGTAAAACAATATGGAATTGTTTCACAACTCACGTCACCTGGAACACCACAGCGTAATGGTGTGTCCGAACGTCACAACCGTACTTTATTGGATATGGTGCCTTCTATGATGTTTCTTACCGATTTACCACTATCGTTTTGGGGTTATGCATTAGAGGCAGCCGCATTCACGTTAAATAGGGCACTGTCTAAATCCGTTGAGACGACACCGTATGAAATATGGTTTGGCAAAAAACCTAAGTTGTCGTTTCTTAAAGTTTGGGATTGCCACACTTATGTCAAAAGGCTTCAGCCTGATAAGCTCAAACCCAAATCGAAGAAGTGCGTCTTCATAGGATACCCTAAGGAAACTGTAGGAGATATGCCCTAGAGGCAATAATAAATGTTATTGATTATCTCCCTGTTCATAATTAGGTTTATGTTCCATGCTATAACTGCTATGGTTCTCAAGTCTGCAAATAAAACGAGGCTTGGAGGAAGACTCATATGCACGTGTGGGATAATAAACGATAAAATGTATTCCTAGTCAAGCCTCTATGACTGGCTCAAGTGTTGCATGATGGTTCTGTTTTCCTGATCATGGGCATGTCTATGCCAGCAACTTTGAGGGCACAATGTTAGAAGAACATTTGTGTTGAATCGACCTGAATTGATGTTATGCTATGATATACATTCGTCACAAGTTAATGGTTAATAACACAGAGATGGTTAATGTTTGCATGATTCCTTAGACCATGAGAGTATCGAGTTTCTTCATGCTTGCTTCATGAACTTTGGGGTTTGTTAAACGTCATCCATAAATGGGTGGCTATTACAGCGGCTTACGGGTTCATGGAAAAGTATGTCAAGTAACTTGATAGCTCAAGATTGGGATTTGCTCCTCCGGCGATGGAGAGATATCTCTGGGCCCTCTCGGTGTTACGGTATCCATCATCGTCTGGCCAGACACAATGTGATTTGATCACAGGGATGCCGGAACACGGGAACGAGAAAAGAGAACAATACCGGTAACGAGGTAACTGGCTTAGTGGACAAGTTGTTGATCCACGGGGATGCCAACATGTCTCACCTCGGGTATTTGTAACATATCGCAAAGCAATAGGAATAGCACACGGCAACTGGAGGTTCACTTGAATATTCATTCGTGTGGGTATAGGGGTCAATATGGGTGTCCACGGCTCCGATGTTGATCATTGATCGGAAGGGGTTCCGTGTCATGTCTATACTTCACCGAACCTATAGGTTCACATGCTTAAGGGTCATCTATCTACTGAATACTAGACAGGGAGTCTGAGAGAAAATCACCGAAAAAGTTTCGGAGACAACGGAAGAGTTCCGGAGAGAGAACACTGAAAAAGTTTCGGTAAAACCGAAAAGTTGTTTCGGATAAAACCATTGATCCAAAAAGGTTTCGGCAAGCACCGGAAATGTTTTGGAGGTTGCCAGATTGGTCTGGTAATTTCTGGAATTTTTCCGGAGAAAAAACCGAAAAAAAGTTTCGGAGCTGCCGGAGTTGTTTACCGGGTAAACAAAGATGGTTTTGAATTAAACCACCATACTGGAAATGTTCCAGAGCGTGTCCAGATAATTTTAGAGGGTGTCGGAAATGTTCTGGGACCTTCCGAAATTTTTCAGAAGTAATAGTCACGGAAAACATCTTGTCCCAGCGTGAGGGGACAAGATCCCACGGATCGTGGGGGCTGTTTTGGGCTGTTTTGGGGGCGCCCCCCCTTGAGGGGGCAGCCCCTTGTGGCTGGACAAAGATGTTGGGGGGGGCCCATGGTGGGGGGCTGCCTCTACAAATGGTGGGAAGTGTTGGGAGGTGGTGGGGCCCCATGTTGGAGCACCATGGACAAGGGAACATGTTTTTCCCTTGTTTGGTGGGAACATGTTCTCCTTGTTTTGTGGAACATGTTTTCCCCATGTTTAGTGGGCTGAATTTTCAGCCCCCTCCACCCCTTCCACCTCTATATAAGGAGGAGGAGAGGTGCTCTCCAACTCCACTCCAACTCTCTCACACATGGCATGCATGATCTGTCTTTCTTCTCTCCCTCCCACGAAATAGTTTCGTAGTGCCGAAAGGCTGTCTGGGTTCCGGTGGGAACTAGTTCTGGACGGGAAAGCCCTGCCGGATAGATGACACCGTATGTGTGCAACTCTGTAGAGAGGTCGTAGTTTTGATCTTAGTGCCCGTGGGGCTGTTCGTGAGTGCCTCCCGAAGGGCTGTCCAAGTGACGGTCCGAGTTCTGTGAGTCCTCCCGAAGGGCTGTCCACGACACCGTCCGGGGGACTGTCCGACCGCTTCCCGGAGGGCTGTCCGGGTGGAGGATGAGGGTATACATCCTCGCGGTTGGGAGGTTGTAAATCCTAGCTGCGGGGATCTGCACCGACGATCGTCATCGACTCTACTTCCGCTGCGCTACGAGTCGGTAACGAAAATGATCAAACCTTGTATGCAGTCTCCATAGTGGTCCTGGGCTAGTGCGTAGGTCGTAAAATTTTTGTTTTCTGCTGCGTTACCCTACAGAAACAATTGGGTACACCTTCTACCACAGATCCGAAGGCAAGATCTTTGTTGCCAAGAATGGAACATTTCTAGAGAAGGAGTTTCTCTCGAAAGAAGTGAGTGGGAGAAAAGTAGAACTTGATGAGGTAATTGTACCTTCTCTCAATTTGGAAAGTAGCACTTCAGAGAAATCCGTTCCCGTGATGCCTACACCAACTAGAGAGGAAGTTAATGATGATGATCATGAAACTTCAGATCAAGTTACTACTGAACCTCGTAGGTCGAACAGAGCACGTTCCGCACCAGAGTGGTACGGTAATCCTGTCCTGGAAGTCATGCTACTAGACCATGACGAACCTACGAACTATGAAGAAGCTATGATGAGCCCAGATGCCGATAAATGACTTGAGGCCATGAAATCTGAGATAGGATCCATGTATGAGAACAAAGTGTGGACTTTGGTGGACTTGCACGATGATCGGCAAGCCATTGAGAATAAATGGATCTTCAAGAAGAAGACATACGCTAATGGTAATGTCACCATCTACAAAGCTCGACTTGTCGCGAAAGCTTTTCGACAAGTTCAAGGGGTTGACTACGATGAGACCTTCTCACCCGTAGCGATGCTTAAGTCAGTCCGAATCATGTTAGCAATTGCCGCATTTTATAATTATGAAATTTGGCAAATGGACGTCAAAACTACATTCATTAATGGATTTCTTAAAGAAGAGTTGTATATGATGCAACCAGAAGGTTTTGTCGATCCTAAATGTGCTAAAAAAGTGTGCAAGCTCCAGCGATCCATCTATGGACTGGTGCAAGCATCTCGCAGTTGGAATATATGCTTTGATGACGTGATCAAAGCATATGATTTTATACAGACTTACGGTGAAGCCTGTATTTACAAGAAAGTGAGTGGGAGCTCTGTAGCATTTCTGATATTATATGTGGATGACATATTGTTGATCGGAAATGATATAGAATTTTTGGATAGCATAAAAGGATACTTGAATAAGAATTTTTCAATGAAAGACCTCGGTGAAGCTGCTTATATATTGGGCATCAAGATCTATAGAGATAGATCAAGACGCTTGATAGGACTTTCACAAAGCACATACCTTGATAAAGTTTTGAAGAAGTTCAAAATGGATCAGTCAAAGAAAGGGTTCTTGCCTGTGTTACGAGGTGTGAAGTTGAGTAAGACTCAAAACTCGACCACAGCAGAATATAGAGAGAGAATGAAAGTCATTCCCTATGCCTCAGTCATAGGTTCTATAAAGTATGCCATGTTGTGTACCACACCTGTTTTGTGCCTTGCCATGAGTTTGGCAAAGGGGTACAATAGTGATCCAGAAGTAGATCACTGGACAGCGGTCAAAATTATCCTTAGGTACCTAAGGAGGACTAAGAAAATGTTTCTCGGTTACGGAGGTGATAAAGAGTTCGTCATAAAGAGTTACGTCGCTGCAAGTTTTGACACCGATCCGGATGACTCTGAGTCTCGATCTGGATACATATTGAAAGTGGGAGCAATTAGCTAGAGTAGCTCCATGCAGAGCATTGTAGACATAGAAATTTGCAAAATACATACGGATCTGAATGTGATAGACCCGTTGACTAAACGTCTCTCACAAGCAAAACATGATCACACCTTAGTACTCTTTGGGTGTTAATCACATGGCGATGTGAACTAGATTATTGACTCTAGTAAACTCTTTGGGTGTTGGTCACATGGCGATGTGAATTATGGGTGTTAAATCATATGGTGATGTGAACTAGATTATTGACTCTAATGCAAGTGGGAGACTGAAGGAAATATGCCCTAGACGCAATAATAAAGTTGTTATTTTATATTTCCTTATTCATGATAAAGGTTTATTATTCATGCTAGAATTGTATTGATCGGAAACTTAAATACATGTGTGAATACATAAACAAATACCATGTCCCTAGTAAGCCTCTACTAGGCTAGCTCGTTGATCAAAGATGGTTAAGGTTTCCTAACCATAGGCATGTGTTGTCATTTGCTATTGCTTTCTTAATGTCAAATACATATTCCTTTGACTATGAGATTATGCAACTCCCGGGTACCGGAGGAATACCTTGTGTACTATCAAACGTCACAACGTAATTGGGTGATCATAAAGATGTTCTACAGGTATCTCCGAAGGTATTTGTTGAGTTGGTATAGATCGAGATTAGGATTTGTCACTCCGAGTATCGGAGAGGTATCTCTGGGCCCTCTCGGTAATACACATCATAAGCTTGCAAGCAAATGACTAAAGGAGTTAGTCACAAGGTGATGTATTACGGAACGAGTAAAGAGACTTGTCGGTAACGAGATTGAACTAGGAATAAAGATACCGACGATTGAATCTCGGGCAAGTAACATACCGATGGAAAAAGGAAATTACGTATGTTGTCATAACGGGTCGACCGATAAAGATCTTCGTAGAATATCTAGGAGCAAATATGGGCATCCAGGTTCCGCTATTGGTTATTGACCGGAGATGTGTCTCGGTCATGTCTACATAGTTCTCGAACCCGTTGGGTCCGCACGCTTAAGGTTCGTTGACGATATAGTGTTATATGAGTTATACGTTTTGGTGATCGAATGTTGTTCGGAGTCCCGGATAAGGTCACGGACATGATGAGGAGTCTCGAAATGGTCGAGAGGTAAAGATTGATATATAGGACAATGATATTTGGACACCGGAAGTGTTTCGGGACGTACCGGGAAGGAATAGGGTCACCGGAAGTGGTTCCGGGCACCCCCGAGCAAGTTATGGGCCTTATGGGCCAAAGGAGGGGACAGACCAGCCCACAAGTGGCTGGTGAGCCCCCTCCCTTGTTTGGCCATCCCTAGGGAAGGAAAGGGGGGGGGGGTAGCCCCTCCTGCCTTTCCCTCTCATGGGAGAAAGGAAAGAAAGGGGGAGGGGGGGAGCCACCCTCCCCTGCCTTTCCCCGCACTCCAAATAAGGAAAGGGGGGGCGCGGCTTGGGAGGGACCCCAAGTAGGATTCCTCCTACTTGGGCGCCTCCCTTGGCTGCTCCTCCCTCCATCCCACCTATATATATGTGGGAGGGGGGTGCCTAGCAGACAACAGATCAATTGTTAGCCGTGTGCGGCGCCCCCCCTCCACCGTTTACCCCCCCCCCCCCTCCCACCCCCCCCCCCCCCCCCCCCCCCCGGTCATATTTTCGTAGTGCTTAGGCGAAGCCCTACGGAGATCACTTCTACATCACCGTCACCACGCTGTCGTGCTGACGGAACTCATCTACTACCTCGACATCTTGCTGGATCAAGAAGGCGAGGGACGTCACCGAGCTGAACGTGTGTTGAACGCGGAGGTACCGTACGTTCGGTACTAGATCGGTTGGATCGCGAAGAAAGTTTGACTACATCAACCGCGTTGTGAAACACTTCCTCTTACGGTCTATGAGGGTACGTAGACACACTCTTCCCCTCGTTGCTATGCATCTCCATGGCTAGATCATTGCATGTGCGTAGAAATTTTTTTGTTTTCCATGCAACGTTTCCCAACAGACTCTATTAAAAAGTGATTTGAGACTCCAAGTTGGCAATATTATAAATACATGGGGACCATCATCAGGTTTATCACAACAATTTTAAGGTCTTAGTTGTAGAACAAGGAAGATAACTCCCCGGGTGTCCAAATCGTCCAACACCCGAGGAAGTCCATATTTATTATTCGACCAATATATGTCATGGCGCAAAATTAATCAAGCATACAAAAATTCAGGAATAGTAGTTAAATTCATATATTAATCAAGCACACAAAAAAACCAGAATAAGGAATAGTTGACAACAATATCGAGCTATAGGAGCCTGATTCAACCGGCAATATGTCTTGGGGAATGTCTAGGAGCACATGGGAGGGAGTTGCTCACCACTGGTAGCTGTATGAGTGGTATGGCAGACACCCTCCCATATGGAGGACCATGGTAATGAAATGAGTTCAGCTGGAGCATCCAATTTAAACGAAAATCCATCAGTTTCCTATGGAGATAGTGGGGAGAGGAAGTGAAGCATCAATCATCAATGACCTGCATCACAAGGGTTTTTGTGTTTTTTAGGAGAAGTATTTATGTGGATGTAGACGGCAACTAAGAAGATAAAAGTGTGGGCCATTTGGAACATTGAGATGCACAGCCGTTTAGTCAGTGGGCTGTGTAGTTAGTGCCAGCAAACACAAAATTTCTGAAGAACAACAGTAAGCTATGTGACAAACCAGAATGTTGTGTCCTAGGAAAGACATCGTAATTGGTGGAAACAACCTCCTCGCCATTGATGAAGGCTGTCGAGCAGAGGAACGACACACACAGGCACCACGATCAGACATTCTGGGTGGCCGATGACCAAACGACGGATGACCCGCATCCCAGCCGTGCCTATAGGTTAGAGTAAAGGAACGGGGCGGGCCCAGCCTAGTTTGGCTTGCTCCTCCACGACCTGGGGTAGGAAGCAATGGAATCACCCCTGGCCCGCATCCTGGCGCCCTGGGAGACGTCGTACCGGCAGTCTCCGGTCGGCCGAAGAAGACGGAAGATGGCTGCCACGCATGTTGGTGGACGGGCGGCGTGATCAGGAGGATGTGTTGTGAGGCGGGGCGACGCGCGAGCGAGGGGGCGTCCATGGCACGGTGAGGTATCTCACCATGAATAATACAAACTCCAAGCATAACGTAGGATATTATTCCTCATCAGAGGCCCGAACCTGGGTAAACTGTGTGTCTAGTACTTCTGGTCACGTTCGCCATCCTACCGGGGGTACTGACGACTTTCGGCTCCCTCACTTGAAATGACTTCCAATTCCAACAGATATTTACAATCTAAGAATGTCATATGTATTCTTGCCAGTGCAATTATACACTTGCTGTTATCCAATCTCATGTCTTCAGCAACAAACAACTGCTTTAAGAATGAAGAGTCCTCTTGCTCATATGAACCACTAAGGTAACTGGACAACAACAACTTCACTCCTAGGGTAAGAAAGTCCCATCTCTACCATCGAAAGTTCTACATCATTAATTATAGTAATGTAAACATTGATACAACTTCTTGACGAAGACCAAAATTGTGCCTATGAGGCTTCATTACGGTCGATATGATGCACATTTTATTTCATCTACAACAAATCTTGAATTGGTAGAAGTCAAATAAAAATCTAGAGCAACATCCTGGCATAGCTGCCAAGCACATGCAACACATATTTTCAAACCATGGCTGAGGAGCGACTTTCTTCTTTTCAAACCAAAGCTGAGCACACAAACATACAAATTCCTGGAGCAGATACTCCCCTGCCTAAAGAGAAGACTGTCAAGCAGACACATGTAGAAAAGGCAAGACATGGTGAGGTCTGACTTGAAATGATGCTAGGATAATTAAGTTGAAATTCCCCAACTTAGGTATTTAAAAGCATCTTTCTACATTACCTACTTGACTAGACTAAGGAACAATAATATTTTTGAAGAAAACATACAAACACCACCGACCACATTTGATGTGATGCAAGAAACTCGGTAACAACTAACAACTGCTGCACCCTTCACTTGGAGAAAATAAAAGTGTTAATTCGCTAGTAACCAGGTGCAGATATCGACAAAACCTAATAGTAGCACCTAGGACTATGTAAATACTGCACCCTTTTCACGTAAATTTTGCAGGTGATGGAGTTGAATGAGCTGACTGATGTGTGTAATAGCAAAATGGGTTACAAATATATTGCTTTCAACTTATGGATTATGATATAGAAAACCAAGGGAGATCTATAGGCATATAAGATCTGGATTATCAACATATCATTTATGCTCCAACACATAGCCTAGTCACCACTTTAATTGTTTCTCTATGTTATTAGCATGTGTGAATCCAAATCTCATCCACATGGACAATATTTTGAGGGTGCATGCTACCCACATTGTCTGCCACATATCTTCGAAAGAGAAAAATAAAAAATTTCAAAACTCACAATTATATTTAGAAGATCTTACCTGCTGAACCGTTTTAGCACATTTGCACATCAAACCAGACAACCATCCTAACTTTTTGGCTCCATTAGTTCCACCAGCAATGGTTGTGCCTAGAAGCATAATAACTCCGAAAATTAACAACAGCTCCACAATAGAGATAAATGGATAACAGAAGGTAACATGAGACAATTAGAAAGATGAGCTGGCAAGTATAACTTGAGCAAAATAATTCACTTATACTCCCTCCGTAAAAAATATACAAGAGTGTTTGGATCACTACTTTAGTGATCCATAAACGCTCTAATATATCTTCATGGAGGGAGTATAACATATTTTTATAGGTGTGTTATAAGTCACTATAGATACTACAATAAATAAACAAAACCACATCTTTTGTAAAAATGCAAATAATATTCATAAAAGTAGTCACTTAGCTACATCATAAAGGAGAATTTAGCTAGAAAGAAGAAGAAAAGGCATAGCCTAGAATTTTCTCATGTAAACTCATTCTTCGTCATGTCAACCACACAAAATTATGGCAAACCAATTTATTTCTATGTGTCACCAAAATTATGACTATTCACCTATAGGAGGGGCCATGAACGGCCATGAACAAATGACAAAATCACTGTGATTTTAGTAAGCATGTATTGAACCGAAGTTGTTTCGTTTGAGTTAAGTTAAGAAACAAAATCGGAAGAAATGATAATGTATACAAATAGCTAGCCTTGAGCTATCATACAAAATCTCTCCCTTCCGGTTTATAAGGCTTATCTCAAACTTTTAGTTTTTCTGTTTTATAAGTCTCAATTGTATTGCTTTCCATTATATGTTAGATTTCAAGGTGCATTAAATCACTCCATGCAAGAATTAAGAGAAAACTCACCAATGCATGTAAAAGTTCTTGGTCATTTATTGGTCACACATGCATGCATTGCAATTAATGCATTGGTAAGCACAATTTTGTTGAGAAAAATGAGTGCATTAATTGAGTACTTTTGCAAACTACAAAAAATATTCCACCATTCACCATCTACCTTGATTAGTGAGATTTTTGAACTGAGCCCTATAAACCGAAAGAGAGGGGGTATCAACTAAGTTAACATTCGACATTTGATTTGGAGTACTAAAATAATGTGGCTATGAGTTCATCCATCTAGCAGAGGGACAATTACTATGTTTTTGTTACCATAATTTGCATACTAAGTTCAAGTATAAGTGAACAATTGAGAATCACAATAATTTTATGTGAGCAATCATGTACAAAAGATAACCAAATTAGGCTACTCCTATTATATAAAGACCAAGGATGAGTGATTACCTGGAAGGTAGAAACTCGTGAAAGGATAGTACTTCATAGAACGTGGTGCATCAAGTTTTGTGGAATGCATTGACTTGAGTTGAACCATATAGGCACTATCGTGCATATATAAAAAGATTGCATTGGTATCCTCATCATACCCCATCAGTTCGTTCCGTTGCATTGTTTCCAAAATTTGTGGTGGGGTCTTAAGAATGCTATGCAATGCAACTGTCCTCTGGAAAAACCATATGGCACCTTCGGAATTGACCTTCCTCTGCCACATTTGAATGTTATGGTAAGACAACATGGCAACCCCAACAGTACCATCATCTGTCCGGATGAGCTGACACTGATCTATGCCAAAATCATTCATACAGCGAGGCCCCTTGATTAGGGTAAGGTCCTGCCTGTCCAAATCAAACTCAATTATATCGTCTCTCGCATACCTAGACAACCAGTAAATGACATTGCCAACAAGGGTGTTGGGACTGCAAGGACCATACATGGTCTTAGGTTGAGTCTCTATTGAGATGAGATTGCCCCATTTGCTTGTCTGTGAGGAGAAAACACGGGCCAGAGGTCGTCGATTATCATGTTTATACATGGACAACAGGACCACTTTGAAGGGGCTAGATTGGCAGCTACCGTGCACATGGCCATGGTCACCGGCGGCGCAGAGCACCGCCCCGCTGAGATTGTTCATGTTGAACTCCAGTGGAATGGTCATGCGGTGCTGCTCGCTTGTGATGGGGTCGCACACAATGACCTCTTTACTCTTCAAGTCTTCAATGAGGATGCGACCATGGCGGCAACCGAGCACAGAGTAACGTAGTTTACGGTAGTGTCCAAGGGTGAAGGGCTTCAGAGGGATGCGGTCGGGAGGGTCCAAGACGTGGTGGAACATCTTCTCGTCGTTGTTGCCACACACGAGCAAGCCCACGAGGGGTGGCTTGCAGTGGTGGGCACGGAAGCAGCGGAGGAACTGGGGGTCAATGGCGATCCGTCGCCAACGCTTGCAGACGGCAGATGCGCGCAGGAGGGAGGACGGCTGCGGCGGGAGGCGGAGTAGGATCTCCCAGAGCATATCATCGTTGTTGTCCAGCAAGGTGCCGCGGCGGCCGCGGGGGCGGCTGATTACTCGGGCTCCCTCGTCGCTCGTGTGGGTCTGGGGATGAAGACGCGTGCTGCGTCGGCTGGCCACTGTGACACCCACATCACTGGCGTGGATTTGGGGATGAAGGCGTGGGCTACGGCGGCGGCATATTCCGGCGTCCACCTCGCTGCGTCGGAGGCGTTTCATGTCGACGTACGCCGCCAAGGCAAGGCAAAAGATGTAGCTAGCGCGGGGAAGGAACACACGTACGTGGTGTACGGCCGGGAGTGTTCTGTTGGCTCGTAGTTGTATAGTATATAGGTAGTCGTAGATGTAGCTGATTACGCCGAGTTGATGGCAGCAATTACGGTGATGGGTTCTAGTCCGAGCCGGACGTAGACCCCAACGTGATTGATTCCTCTTTTTTTAAGGGGTCCTATATACGTGATTGATCCCAACGGCCCTCAGACTGCTCCAGGGTACTGGGCTCCGTTCGATTGCGTCAAACTCTCGGCCCACTCCCGACTGGGCTAGCCCATCATAGCGAGCCGACCCGATGTAGCGAGCCAAGGCACTGCATAGAACCGGTGCACTGTACTGAACCGGTCATGGTAGCGAGCGTCTTTTTTTGGCCGGTTTTCAATTCGTTTTAGAAAATGAAAAAAACCTGAAAAAGTGAACATTTTTTGAAAATTTGAGAACATTTGTTTTGAAAAATCTGAGAATTGTTTGGAAAAGCTGAAACATTATTTTTGAAATGGAATTTTTTAAAGTATCAAATATGTTTCTAGAAAATAAATACTTTTTTAATATCTGAATATTTTTTAAATGTGAACTCTTTTGGAAATGCTACTCCCTCCGATCCATTTAAATTGTTGCTGATTTAGTAAAATCCAAGGGAGCAACATTATTTTAAATTCTAAACAGTTTATTTAAAATTGCAAAAAAACTAAAAATATGTATAAACATTTTTAATATCTTCTAAACATTTTTAAAAAAATCCCCCCCAAATAGGACCATTTTCTGAAAACAAAAATATTCTTTCAAAATCAAGACTTGTTTTTGAAAAGTGAACAATTATATAAACTAGCATTTTCCCTAAATTTTTGAACATTTTATTAAAAAGAAAAGGAACAAATAAATGAAAAAGAAAAGACAAAGCAAGTTTAAACCGAACATGAACCGTATGGAAAGTTCCTAAAAACCAGGATTCTATAGAGCACGTAGCTGCTAAATGGGTCGATCTATCTCCCGATCGTTCACCTTTTTGAAACGCTGACTGTTTGTCGCAGAATGCATCAAATAGGGATCACCATACATTTGTCTTGCATCTGCTTATGAATTTCCGTTTTGTCAAGGTTCCGTGGAACAGTACAGCCAAAGGACAGGCTCGCATGACCTAGTACCTGGGTGCCCACCCGGTATTGTGGGCTCTAGGACGCCTACGCAGGTTGCCTACGCTGGGAGCTCCCATGGTGTCGTCCTCTGGCCGCTATACCCCTTACCTCGGTCTTATTTGTTGACCATTTTTGCCCCTGTTACTTTCATTTCAGTACGTTGAAACAACATGTAAACTGAAAACAAACCATTGAGTCCGTGACAATAAACAGGGGACCACCTAATCCACTTGCCCTCCAAACGCACAACCGACCTGTGTGATTTGGGCCGCCCCATTTCGCGCAGTCGGCATTTTTTACGTTTCTTTTATTTAATGTTTCATTATCCTCTTTGTTCCGTTTCGAAAAAAAAGTATCCTCTTTGTTTTCTGTTTTACTATTCAGTTTTATATATAATAGAAAATGTACACAGAATTAAAAATATTCAGAAATACAAAAAATAGTAAAACCATAAAATGTTCGTGAATTCAAAAAGAATGATCCCAATCAGGAAAATATTCACGAATTTCAGAAAATGTTTGAAAATTTCAAAATATGTTCACAATTTTTTGCAAATGATAACAGATTTAGAAAATGTTCACGGGTATGGAAAATGTTCTAAATTTTTTGAAAAATCCACAGTACAATATATGTTGAAAAATTTCATAGAGTTTCCTAATTCCAAAAATCTTCCATGAATATTCACCAAATTCTAAAACATGTTCATAAACTCAAACAAATGTTCAGGAATTTCAAACAAAGTTCCACGAATTACAAAAATTGTTTTCTCAAAAAAGTTCATATATTCATAAAATCTTCACAAAATATTCACGAATTACAAAATCGAGTGCTATGGGGTCGCTGATTATAGCATCACTAAATGACACCTTGCTTCCATCCAGAATAATGGTAGAGTTTGACGCCTGGAGGCAAGCATATCAACTGTTGTATGGAGAAGAACAACTAAATTGCTCTGGTTTGTCACAAGTATCTTGGAAAAGGAACCAACCTCATTAAACGAGACACCTGTGTCACTTAATTATGCTTCCTCTCTAATTGTGAATGAAATGCTAGGGGGTGCTCGTCAGCCAGCCAGGGAGGATCCGGCTCACGCCACCTCAATGATCCACGGCATGGCCATTCCACCATCTCTCTATATATGCAAGAGATAGCCATTCATACGCGTGCGGGGTGCGCGTGTGACTTGGACTTGGGACTTGGGCGAGAGGGGAGAGGCCATGCTTTGAGATGCGAGAACTGAGAGCAAGCACACTAATCTATTAGTGAGATCCGATGGACGTGCCCAACGTGCAGGACCTCGCCGAGCGGCCTCAGCCCAACACGGACGACCTGCGTCTCGACGCCCCTGCAGGCGAAGAACAGGAGCACGTCCTGGTGGTCGACCTCGCCGGGCCACAGAGGAGCAAAAGAATCAAGCTCGGACGAAGAAGGGCTACCACCGCCGCCACCCACACCCTGTTTGTCTTTTTTCAACTTGTAGACATTTGATCAAACACCTCGTGTGCACTAGTCAATAGCAGCAGGCTCCACTACAACACCTCATGGGATGGGACTGGGAGTGGGACTCTGCGAGTTGGTCGACGCCGAGGAGTGCGCGAGCGCCATGGCGTCGAGCTTCGTTACCTGCAGCAGCCGCAAGCTGCCAGGATGCCGCACGCCAGCCACGAGGCTTCGTTCAAGGCCGCGGCCGCAGTGCGCGAGCGACGAGGTCTCGCAACCGGGCAGCGCGGTCTGGTACTAAGTGCCCGGCGGGGCAATGCCGCCGACAGCGCGCTCCCCACGTCGCGCCGCCCGTGCGCCTTCGCGGACGCGCCCGATTCACCTCCTTCTCCGATGCTTCTCTGCTTCATGACGCCGCCGTGGTCATGCGCCGCGGCGGCACAAAGCACCAACCCGTTGAGGTGGCCACGGGTCCACTTGAATTCTGCCGGAATCGGCACGCGGTGTTGCTCACCTGTAATGGGTTCGCACACAACTAGCTCTTTCTGCCACAAGTCTTTCATGAGGACACGGCCATGGCGGCAACAAGTCTTTCATGAGGACACTGCCATGACGGCAATCGAGCACACGGTAGTCACTCCGCTCGCTGCAGTCTCCAAGGTCAAAAGTGAACACGGTCTCCTTGTCGCTGCACACGAGGGCGCCAAGGAGGCGCGGCTTCAAGCGGCGGCGAAGGAATCTAGGGTTGCCGACGAGGCCTCGCCAATGCTTGCAAACTGCGGAGACGCGCCGGAGAGAGGACCGCTGCGGTGGGAGACGGAGAAGGATCTCCTCGAGGAGATCGTCGTTGTCCAGTGGGGAGGCAGGCGCCGCCGGCGAGCTGCTGCTGGTGATAATTTCATCGCTCATCTCGATTAGGGATCAAAAGTTCGAGACGACAGAGGAGACAGGGCAGTAGAAGACGTTCAGCGCACGTTCCTTGCAAGGCAAAAGCATAGGAACAACGAATTATTTCCCAAGTCATGCGCGTGCGTGCATCCTTTTAAGCAGCCTCGTAAACCTTTCCATCCCCAAATAAGTAACAGACAAAACTGATTTTACGTGGGCACCACGGAATTCTTTTGTAGTTGAAACCCTGAACTGATCTTGCGCCTTGGAAGCTAATCGGATTAGTTTTCACGGTTAGTTTCCATCTCGTATTTTTTGACCTAGTACGTTTCCTTTTCTTTCTTTTTTAGGAAAAGTTCTGATCTAATCTTCAATTTTCAAGATAGTACAAAGAACACCGGAAGTAAAAATTGCATCCAAGTATGCAGACCACCTAGTGACTACAAGCACTGAAGCGAGAAAACGGTGTGCTGCTGTCATCGCCCTCCCTCAGAGGAGTCGGCCAAACCTTATTGTAGTAGATAGTCGGTAGGTCATCGTGTTAAGACTCTTTAGTACTAGTGCACCAGAACAGCAACCGCCGCCGATGTAGAGAAGCGTTGATCGGAAGAATCCAACCTATAGACACACACGAACACATACGAGCGAAGACTGGATCCATGTGGATCCACTGAAGACAAACACTGGTCGAATCCCGCGAGATCCGCCGTAGACAAACCTCCACACGCCTTCCAATGAAACTATAGAAGAATCGCCGGAACTATCTTCATAGAGTCGCCGCCGTCTCGCCTCACTACTAGGAAAACGCTTATAGACAATCGCTTACTAGTAGCGCGTTATATTGCCCCGCGCTACTACTACTTACTAGTAGCGTGCTACATTGACCAGCGCTACTAGTAAATATTACTGGTAGCGCGTGACAAAAAAACACACGCTACTAGTAAATATCTTCAACCGTGCCCCCGCGAACAGCCGTAGTAGTAGCGTGGGTTGTAAAATCTGCGCTACTACTATGTGGATAGCCGTAGCACCGGTGAAACACCCGCGCTACTACTGCGCACCCCCGCATCCGCTCCCACCCCACCAACCATCCCACGTTATTGTTGGCGCTGCCTCTCCTCGCGGCGCCTCTTCTTCTTCTTCCTCGAGCTGCCTCGCACAACTCTCTCTCCTTCTCTTGTCTTTCTCAAGAACACACACTACGCAGAAAACACACACGTACACACACACACTTCACCAAGGAAGAGGAACACATTGGCTTTGCCAAAGAGACTTCCTAGGTGGAGCACACAGTGGCTACATGTTTCTTACCCAGCCCTCACGGCCTCCTTGCTCATTACTTCAATGCAGGGTATATATACACAAAGGACCAGGCACTATGCCATGCACTCACGCACAGCAGCCCACTACCACCACTAACTAACCCACTACATGCACTAACTAGCCTTATCCTACTCCTGGAATCACTCTAGGATATAACGACCAGGCCTAGCTAGACGAGCATGCAGCTAACCACCTCAACATGCAGCTGACTATCTACATGCACAGCCAGTACTTGGGCAGCCTCATCAACGGCCACAGACCCAACCAAACTAGCATGTATGCAACTGATAATGACTTGCCTGATCGCCTGGTTCAACCTCTTCGTGCCGCCCGTCACGCTCCAGCCTCTCAAGCGCTTGCCGCATCACACGGCCATGCTGCCTCGCGCAGCACTGCAGCCTCACGCTGCCATCGGCATCTCACCGTGCTCGCCGTATCACACGGCTGCCCGGCATCTCGCCGTCTCCGCACGCCTCCGAAGCTTCACCGGGCTAGCTACTCTCTAACCTATCCAACATGCATAACGAAAGCAAACTAAATATGCAGATACATGAAGCAAGATTAAAGCTAACAGTTATGTCTCAAAAAAAAAAAACACTCAACGCCCGATCCAGATCCCCAATCTCGCCATCCAACACCTCCCCGTGCTTCCGCGCCTCCCCTCTATTAGGGACTCTGGAGTAGGAGGGGCGGCCATGGCGCTCGCATCAGTCTCCAGCAGCGGCGGCGGGAGCGACTTCTCCGTGATGGTGATAGGGTCCGACTTCGCGGTGGACGCTGGCGCGGCACTCCTCGTCTCCCCCGCCGACCGTGAGGAGTGGCACGACTGCATTCCAGACCTCGGTGATGTCTTCTCCAACCTCGAGGAGCTCCAGGTCGTCCACGTGCAGGGCGCGGACAGATCCGGCCGGGCCGTCGTCGGCAAGTTGGACAACCAGAATTGTTGTACATATAAGTTTCGTGACATTGATTAGTGCTCCAGTTCCATCTAATTTTGCACATGTCGAGAGATGTAAGTCAAGTACTGAAAGGATGGACATTTTGTTATAATAACAAAGATAATCGTTGCATGTAACTACTGCAGTGGCTTGACCAATTCCAACTACACGGAACTTACGAGAAGTACAAGGACCAGGATATGATCTATCTGCATATGATTAGCCCTTGATTTTGAGTGATGATATGTTATGCTAACAATTTTATCTGACTACAGGTTTTGAGATCTTTGCTTTCCCATGCAACCAGTTTGGTAGGCCGGAACTTGGCATTGATAAGGAAATTGTTCAGATTGCTTGCACTCGTTTCAATGCCGAATATCTGATTTTTTACAAGGTAAATGTGTGCTTGATACTTCCTCCTTTCTTTTTTTGGTGTCTCTGTTTCAAGCTGAAAGAAACGATTGCTTTAGTGTACAATGTACACTATGACTGCTTCCATAACAGTTACTATATTTAATTGAGGAAAACCGATCCAGCATGTCTTATCTATTTTATATGCAGTCTGAGTGATATAAACTTAAAATCGATGTTGGTTGTCAGACAGTCGGACTTTAGTACCAACTGATTGTCCGTCGTCCCGGCAGCCTCGCCATCAGCGTTCCCATGCTCCTATGTTCGTGGGGCTACGGTGACCTCCTTGTGTGCGCCTCAGCATTAATGAGCTAACGCTGGTCCAATTCTTATAGTTTGAACAGTGGTTCCCACTGAATTTTTAAAAGGTCTATGCCTAATTCTTATAATCTAGATTGTACGAAATATACTAATAATCAATATGCAATTTTGGGCAAGGCTTAAATGCTATTAAATAAATAGAAATGAGACCATACCTGCTATCTGAATTTCGAAATGAAGCAGCAGATCTGTTGACTCAAGTTTTAGTTTTCTTCTTCTTCAGCTTTGCATTTGCAGCCAGAAATTAATGGTGTTACAGAAAATAGCCTGAAGCTTTTTGGACTACCTACTTCTGTATAAAACTTTGGTCAAAGCTTAAATTATTATATTTTAAGGTTGTAAAGGTTGTATGTTGTGTTGGCTAAGACTAAAGATTGTAAATTCATCATCGTACCAATGTCGTTCTTTTTGCAGATGATTCTAGAAACTATATTATCAGTTTGTTGCTACTTTGTATGTGTGTTATGATATGTCCTCGTATATGTCTGGACTGAAATATGAGTGTCTTGGTCCTTCTTATATATTTCTTTATGATCTCAGTCAGCCTCTTTTGCACCCCTTGTGTGTTGTGTCGAGGTCCAACGCTAATGTGTTGATTTTGATGTTATTTGATTGGTGAGTAAATAGAAGTTAACCGATTGTGTGGTTGCCTGATTATGTGTTTCTTTTGGACCTTATGTTTTTCTATGCACTTGTCAAATCTATATGCATTCTTATATAACTATTCTCTGCACTTTTATCCTACTAGGAAATAGCTTATAGCTTCAGTTGTGCATTACGGCATCGACATGTACCGCATTGTTTTTTCGTGTCATTCTTCTGAAGAATCTGAAGTTTCTGAACCTCTGTTGGTAATGCTGAAGGGTTCTGTTGGCGACGCTGACGGTCTTCGAAAGGTTCGTGGACTCAACGGTGTCGCGGCACCGTCCACGGTGTCGTGGTAGCCGGTGCACGGAGAAGCAAAGCTGCTGCACGTCCTCTACCTCTGGCACCCCAGCACACGGGTAAGCATTCGACCAAACACCCCGAGCCCGAGAGATAATCAACATTCAGATACACTTGATTCGGTGTGTGGCCAAATCTGAATCTGAATGATGTTCGGGTTTCAGGGTGCGGGGCACGTGTACGATGGCTTCCTCCATCCGCTGGTGGCGAGGCACGAGGACGACATCGACCGGGGCCTGCTGGAGACGTGGCGGCGGTTGCCGTCGGTCAGGTGTGGCTCGTCGAGGCTACCCGGTGTGTTTCGCCGCAGCTGCAGGCCGCGAGATCAAGCCGGGCAGGTGCCGCATATTGACGAGTGATCCAATTTTCGGATCGGACCATAACAACTGTAGGTAGCTGCTTACCAAGTTGCTACCCACAACACTGTGTGATAGGAATTATACATGAGTTGCCGCTACAATGAGAAACTGTGAGTAGATACGGCAAATGTGTGATAGAATGGAATTGGCTGATTTTTTTTTAATTCATAATAATCTAGTAGTAGCGTGTGGCAAAAATGGCACGCTACTAGTATTCTAGTAGCGTTGGCACTATAGACACGCTACTACTATTTCGTTAGTAGTAGCGCGGGTCTGTAATAGCAGTAGTGCGGGTGGCACACACGCTACTAGCACGGGTTCCACCCGCGCTACTACTAACTTTTAGCTGTAGCGCGATACTAGTAGCCATTTTACCCGCGCTACTAGTAGCCTTTTTCCTAGTAGTGCCTCTCTGAGATGGACACAAACCCTAACAAAATTCAGAAAAAATATTAAGAAAAACAGAGGCCTCCCATCGGCAAGGGCCGGGATCCACCGCGTCCCCATGACCCTAATGTTCCAGCATCTCTCTTACACATTTTTGTGCTTGTAAAACTAATGTTCATATGCATTAAATATATATTCAACCCCCAAAAAAGTATATATCAAACAACTTGGAAAAATGATTCGATAGATAAAGATGTTGCAGAGCAAACAATTCTGACTAGAGGGGTCCTAAGTAGCGCGATCGTATTGAAGTTATTGTTAGCGAGGACGTGTACGATGGCCTCATAGTAAACATCATGTGGCACTCGACAAGAGTGACTCAACAAAGTTATTTGAATTGGTTCACTCGCCTTGTGCTGTATCAGGAAGGCCTTGGGTCAGATTGGAGGTGTTCAACAAAACACCTTCTCTAAAAAAAACTGAAGGTGTTTTGTTTTGAGATCACATTCCAATACATTCAAATCACACAGAAACGTTCTACGCATCTATTTTTAAGACCGTCAAATATGTCCTGACTATACACAGAAGCTGACTACGAGTCTACGAAGCCCAGTTTGCTTTGTTTCCTTGGCCTGTCGGAGGCCAATCCTCGTACGGCCGATACATTGCATACTCTATATATCTACCTAGTCGTCCATGCCGTTGCTTCTTCGATACCCAATCTACGTCCCGCCGCCATGACCGAGAGCGAGGGCACTGACTTGGCCCCCTGCATCGACCGAAGCTGGCCGGCCTCCCCGCTGGACAATGATGATCTCCTCGGTGAGATCCTCCTGCTCCTCCCGCCACTGCCGTCCTCGCTCCGCCGCGCCTCTGCCGTCTGCCAGCGTTGGCGACGCCTCATCACGGACCCTCAGTTCCTCTGCCGCTTCCGCACCCGCCATCAGAAGGAGGGGCCGCCCGTCCTCGGTGCCTTCCTGAGCCGCAACGACAGGGTCGTGTTCAGGTCGTCAATCTTGGATCCTCCCAACCGCATACCTCCCAAGCGCTTCGACTTGGAACGTTGCAACCACCGCAACAACGTTGTGCTTGATTGTCGCCATGGCCGTGTCCTCGTCTACAACCCCCTGCCCCGGCGGCAAGACATCGTTGTGTGCGACCCCATCACAGGCGACCAGCGCCACTTGCCCATTCCTCCCGGGTTCAAGAAATGTTATTCATTTGTCAACGGGGCGGTATTCTGCGCCGACGCCGCCCGTGACCATGTGCACGGCAGTTGCCACTCCAGCCCCTTCAAGGTAGCCTTGATGTCCAAGTACACATGTCATAACTCACCAATCACGTGTGTTTACTCCTCAGACACTGGCACATGGGGTAACTCATCTCAGCAACAAAACCATATGTGGCTGATTGTGCTTATATTCGTGGGACCCTTATTGGTAATGTCGTTTATTGGGTGTCCATGAGGGACATCATACTTCAGTTTAATTTGAACCAGCAGAGCCTATCTATGATTGAGGGGCCTCCTGGTTTGGATGAACGATGCAGAGATCAGATCATCAAGGCAGAGGATGGCGGTGTTGGCCTTGCTCAATTATCTAAATATAGCATTCAAATGTGGCAGAGGAAGGTCAATTGTCAAGGTGTTCCCACATGGTTGTTCTGGAAGACCGTTGACATGCACAACATTCTTGGGATCTCTCCTCATGTTAAGAGAAATAGAGCACGACTCTTGGGGTACGATGAGGATTCTAACGTGATATTTTTATATATGCATGGTAGTGTCTACATGGTTAAACTCAAGTCAATGCAATACAATAAGCTTTATGAAGGAGCTTATCACATAAACTATCATCCTTTCAAGAGCTTCTGTGCGCCAGGTGATTGCTCATCCTTAGTCCTTATATTCTAGGAGTATAATCTAGTTTGTGTTTTAATTTGGACATGATTTCTCAGATACTTCTATTCTGGTTCATAAATGTTCAATAACAAGTTAAACTTAGTTACAACTTGTACCTTTGCCAGATATAAGGACCTGTATAAATATTTTTAATATACTATCATTCGATATACTTTATCCTTCTACTCGTATTTTGGTCAAATTTTGGCCATAAATTTGACATGTAAAATACAAATTATATGAAGCAAAACTAATATGATTAGAATTTCTTTTGAATACGAATCTGAAACATATTTTTTGTGGTATATCAGTATATTTTTATACTAGTCCAATATATGTTCAAAGGTTGACAAAAATATGAGGGGGGCAATAAACCCGGACATACTTGCCTTCACTATTCTTAGATATCAAATGAAATTTCTAGTGACTAACTCAGTTGGCTTGTTTGGATCCTCAAATATGGTTATATTCTTTTATCCCGTATTTTAATACTAATGATCTTAACACCATCTCAGCAACCTTTGTTCAATCAATGTAGTCGTAAATGGTAACTAGTAGAACATTTGGAGGGCACCGAAATAAATCGAATCGAATATATCATTCGGCATGAGCAGTTAGCTATCTTACAAACCAACAATCAACTAAAAGAATATTTGAAACAGAATAGCCAAGATTAGTGTTTTTACTAGAATTTATTAGTTTTGCCATGTTTTAGTTTTGTCTGCTTGGCATGGCAATGCATGAATGTACATAAGAAAAAATTAGGCCA
Organism: Thinopyrum elongatum; assembly: GCA_011799875.1. Lineage (NCBI taxonomy): Eukaryota > Viridiplantae > Streptophyta > Magnoliopsida > Poales > Poaceae > Thinopyrum > Thinopyrum elongatum. The sequence goes on from CM022299.1 coordinate 9,147,508, forward strand.
TCTATTTTTTTTTTCTTATCAACTTCGTTTTGATATATACTGGTAGCTATACTCCTTTCATGAAATTCCTTGTATTTTATAACAAATGTGGTTTTGGTTTCTATTGCTAATGTCAAGTCTGGATTATAGAACACTTATAAATATTAAGTGACAAGAGTGAGTTATCTTGTTCAAGTTATAATTGCCTTCAACTATGTAACTGGCTTACTGCTGCCTTTGACTTACCCATTTGTATTTTTCTTAACACTGACATTAATTGACTTCTTATACTTCTAGGCACAACCATTGCTGGTGGATGAGTTTCGGAGCTGAAGTGTTGCATGATGCATTTGGATGACTGTTTGGTTTGATTTGCTAATGTACTTAAATGGTTCAGAAAGTAATACTATCATTTTAATATAGTTTGTGAGATTTGGAACACTTGTATTTTTGAATGGTAAATGTCCGTCTGCCAACATATGTAGCAACATTACGTGGACCCACACACTATTGCAAATTTGGCATTGTGGGTTCACACGTCTGAGTAACATGAACATCAACTAAGTTTTCGTAATGCGATGATAAAATGTCTGCTTTTCATCGTAATTTATATGGAGACCGCATAGTCTTGATAGGCGGCGACTCCAGCCCACCGGAGATGACACGCCGGTGCAGCCCTCCATCCCCAAATCCAAATGAGTGAGGAGGCCGCCAGAGTGAATCCCCGACGTAGCAGAGACTCCAACCCCCAAATCCACACAACAGAGGAGAGCTCTGGAAGATAAACCAGAGAAGATTGCAAACATTTTGAGAAGATTGCAAACATTTCGAGAAGATGGAAAATAAACCAGAGAATAAAACCAAATGGAAATAAATTCCAAAGAAATCGAGAAAGAATCATGGAGCAAAATCCAGTCTGTGACATATCACATGCATATATCTGTTAGTTACATGCATGTTGTACACAGGAGGAGATTAGGACTAAAGGAAATATTACGATGACCTGATCATAACTCCTAACATAACCAAACTAAAACGCATGCGTGACTCAAGATGCTCATCGTGTGCTTCAACACTCTTTACGAGCAATCAAAGTAACAGAAGTTGTCGGGTCGAATTTTTTGGTGGCATTTTCACAGCACCTCCGTACATAGGTTGGTCAGGGTCGGTCCTGAGATTTCGGGGCCAAGGTGAAGCTACAACCTGGAGTCCTTTAATATAAACATCAAAATAGTTACCAATGTATAAATGTATACATAAAATCTTGCTAATAAACACTTTGAAGTTCACCCAAGATAATATTCATATCAAATTAGAAATGTTCTTTGTAATTGTGTCGTCATGGTGGCCGGTGGACGCAGCATGGTTTTCTCTCTTTTGTAAGGAGTGTTTGATTACCCATAACTTTACCTTTTGGAGTTTAGCCTATAAGCCAAAATAATACTACTTGTTTATGAGCTTTTGGCAGTTGGGTTTTTGCTTGCTAGCCAACCTGGCGAACGCCACGAGCCAGCTTTGAGCTGTAAGATAAATGACCACTAATCATCATGACCTAAGAGGATTGAGAGGAGATCGGACCGTCAAAAACATCAAAAATGAATATCCGACGCCTACAAATGCTAATCACCTGAGATGGCTGAAAAGTTGCTAGTACTAGATAGTACTCCCTCCGTCCCATAATATAAGAGAGTTCTTACACTGATGTATTGTCGAAAACGCTCTTATATTATCGAACGGAGGGAGTAGATAGAAGTCTACATGCACCCCGCCATCATTAATTTCTGATTTGCATGCTGCTTTTGCAAGCTCAGAATTTTTCTGGTGGGCCCAATAGAAATAATTAATAATTGTCATTAATTTTTGGTTTAATATCCTCCTCGCAATCTTCATGTGCCTATTGAGGTGCATCTCCTTAAACGACTTGTACAACTGGGCGAAAGAGAAAGGACCTTTTGTGAGCTTTTGGCTTCGGCTTTTTGCTCTCTAGCCAATCTTAACTATGTACCTGCTGGTTTATGTTGATGACATTATTCTTAGCTGCTCCTCAGTGACTGCCGTTGATCGCCTGTTGTCTGCTCTGGATGGTCATTTTGCTCTCAAGGATCTGGGTGCTCTCTATTACTTTCTTGGTCTGGAGGCACTAGTAGAAAAAGGTCCATTTGTCCCGGTTCCAGAGGCCCTTTGTTCCGGTTCTGGAACCAGGACTAAAGGGTCGGGACTAAAGCCCAACACCTTTAGTCCCGGTTCGCTTACGAACCGGGACAGATGTGGCTCCACGTGGCCACTGCGGCGAGCCCAGGCAGGAGGGCCTTTAGTCACCAACCGGGACCAAAGAGCATCCACGCGTCAGCAGCTCAGGAGCTAGGGTTTTTATTTTATTTTATTTTGAAAGGGGGGGGGGTTTAGGGGTTTTGTAGGGTTAATTTAGGGGTTTCATATATTGTGTTAGCTAGCTAATAGAGAGAAGTGTCCTCTCTTATCTCCGTGCTTGGTCGACGCTACGTACTATACGTATAGAGAGGACTCGACACGCTAGCTAGTAAGCAAATGAAGGAAACCATTAAGTACACAAGATCGTCATGAACATATACAGAGAGAAGTGATCGACCTCCTCCTTCTCCGAGAGATTGGTCGAACAACAAGTTTTCGTATATCTATCCGACGCTACTAGCTACATATATACAATATAAGATCTCTTACAATCCCTAACATCTGATGTCAAGTTTCACATGGTATTCTCCGGCTAGATTGATGACGTGGTCAAGAAAGAATCCCGCCAATTCCTCTTGAATTGCTTTTATGCGATCTTGTGGTAGGAGTTCATCCCGCATTTGCCAAATCTAATTTGAAGAAGGGGGTCAATACATATATATGAATGAAACTCAACACAAATGATGGTAATAAAATAAAATTGTGAATATTTTTGCTTACGCACTTCATATTGTTTTTCAGAGTAGCCCCGCTTAGAGGTCGTCGCGTTGTAGATGTACTCGCAAACGTAGTATCCACAAAAATTATTCCCGCCTTCCTGCCACAACCACTTTACGAGAAATAGAGGTCAATCAAACTGATAATCAAGCATTATAAATGGTATTGATGAAACTAGCTAGAATCAATGGGAGATGCGCGGAACTAGCTAGTAGTACTTACTTTTGGGTGTGTAAATCGTAGCTCCCCCCGCAGTCCCGGAACTTCTGCGGTGAACACTTTCCAAACCCTGCGAGACAAAGAAAATAATTACTTGATATCAGGAAATGAACAAAGTTGCCGATATGGTGCGATAATTATCGATTGAACTTACTTCTGGAGCATTTCAGTCATGGCCGCATACTCCTTGGGATCTTTTCGTTTTGAGTCTAAGACGGTTACTAGTCCCTGCTCAAGCTTAATCTCTAGGAGAATAAAGTGGAAGCTGCGCACGCATGCATAACTCATCAATTACATTACTATAACCTCGAGTAATAATGGAAACCGAATATGCAGAAGACAGTAACACTCACTTGAAGTTGTAAGGAAAGAGTATTTTATCTTTGTTTTGATTTTTAAGCAACGATTGTAGCAAGTTGGCCTCGGTTTCTTTCGGATTATATTTAACCGTCCATTCTTCTATGAGATTTGTGTTAATGAACCCAATATCATAGATTTGTGCATTTCTGCATTCGACGATCTTCAATCTGCATAATATAGTGAGGATAATTATATATACATGCAATGAAAGAGCTGAGCTATATATAGAGACTTAATTACAGAAGTATAGTACTTACAGACAGTAGCAAGTGATGATTATTTTATCGAGGTCCTTTTGATTGAAAAACTGGAAGAACTCCTCAAATGGAACAGACAACAGATCAATTCCAACGAGGTCGTGCTCCTCTTTAACTCTCAGCGTCAAAATATCCTTCCCAGACTTGCAGGTGTCCATGTACCACTTATGAAATCTTCGCATCATCGTTGTTAGAGGAGGATCACCAGGTCTGACGAGAGGCTTTCCGTACTGGTATTTGTGTTCGTCCACCTCCATTGTATCAAAATGTGCATCGTCGGGCAGGTAATCACCAGGATTGGTACCGGGCAGCATCCCCGGCAGATTTGCGACGATATCGCTAGACACCTTGAGCGGGGGGCACGATTGGTTCGCCTGTTCGCCGAGCTGGGGAATTTTGTTCCCACTTCTTCGTTCTTGTAACCTTTTGTCAGTTGAAGTAGTTCCCGACCGGCGCGCTCCTCCCACTGCCTTTTTAAGAGCGCGGACATGGTTGTCATCCGGCGGAGGCGGTGGTGGTCGCTTCAGGTTCTCCAAAGTGCGCTTCAATTTCACCGGATCTATCTTCTCCTCCGGAGGTGGATTTTTCTTTGCAAAAAAGTCCTTCACTTGGGCTTGACAGATCTCCGTGTTTTCCTCCTCGTTCATCTCGTATGGTAACTTCTCTAGAGGCTTGAGAGATGGACCGAATATGTATTGCCTCCCGCCTCTGGCTGTACTGCTAGACGCCGGAGCAGCCGGAGCGGCTGCGGCTGTCTTCCTTCGTTGCTTATGAGGCAGAGAAGGAGGCGGAGTGCTACGACGCGCCGGAGCAGCCGGAGTGGCGGCGGCAGTCTTCCATTGTTGCTGACGAGGCGGAGGAGGAGGCGGGCTGCTCGGACGCGCTGGCGCAGGCGGAGAAGGAGGCGGAGTGCCGCCACGCGCCGGAGCAGCTGGAGAAGGAGGCGGAGTGCCCTGATCACTCGCCAGAGGAGGAGGCGGAGTGCCCTGACTCGCCGGAGGAGGAGGCGGAGGCGTCCAGTTCGAAAGGTTGATGAGCTCCTTCCACCATAGACATGGAGTCTTTAGAGCAAGACCCAGCTGAGTCTCCCCTTCACTGGTAGGGTGGTCAAGATGGAGCTCCTCAAATCCCTCTGTTATTTCATCGACCATCATAACAGCATAGCCTTGTGGAATCGGAAGGCAGTGAAAAGTTGCGCCGGGTTGAGGAGGTGCAACAGAGCCGACAGCCGCCTTGACTTTGAGGTCCTGCCATTGCGTCATAAGGTGGCAATCTTGAGCCTCCGTGATAGCATCCACGGGGTAGTTGGGAGCCGTGAAGTCAGGCTGCTGAATGACCACGGTGGAAGCCACGCTACTTCTCCGCTGATATGGAGGGGTAGCTTCTGGGGTAGCTCCGGCAGGTCGCTGGCTCTGAACTAGTAGTGCTTGTTCCTCTAGCGCTCGTACCCTTGCATTCAGCGACTGCAGTTCGGTTTGCTCCACTTTCCTCCTCCTCTCCCTGGTTTTGTAACCGCCTGCGCTGGGAAACCCAACCTTCCACGCAACGGAGCCTGCCATGCCTCGTGTTCGTCCTGGGTGCTCAGGATTCCCGAGGGCCTGTGTGAGCTCGTCGTTCTCTCTGTCGGGAACGAACGTCCCTTCCTGCGCTGCGGCGATATACTTCTGAAGCTTCTTGACGGGTATTTCAAGTTGCTCCTTCGTCCAACGGCACTTCCCTGTTTCAGGGTCCAAGGTTCCCCCAACCCCGAAGAACCAAGTCCTTGAACGGTCTGACCAGTTCAATGTCTCTTGTTCGACCCCTTTATCAAGCAGGTCCTTCTCAGCCTTGTCCCACAACGGCCGGGCTTTGAGGTAGCCACCTGACCCCGTGCGATGGTGATACTCCTTCTTTGCAGCATTTTTCTTGTTTGTCGCTGACATCTTCTTACTCTTCTCTGATGTCTTGTGGGCCACAAATGCGGGCCAGTGATCTCTTATCTTCTCAAATCGGCCGGTGAATTCTGGAGTCTTCCCTTTGTCGACAAACATTGATTTCAACTCATTCTTCCACCTCCTGAATAGATCTACCATCTTCTTAAGAGCATGAGCTTTGACCAATGGCTCTATAACTGGCTTATCCGGATCCTCCTCTGGCGGTAGGGTGAAATTTGCCTTCAGCGCGGTCCAAAGATCATCTTTCTGTCTATCGTTGACAAAAGACACTTGAGGGTCTTCGCTCTTAGGCTTATTCCATTGGTGGATGCTGATCGGGATCATGTCCCTAACAAGAACCCCGCACTGAGCAGAAAATGCTTCCTTGGTCCGGCTGGGTTCAATCGGTTGGCCATCGCCCTTGATTGCTGTGATCATGAACCTTTCATCCTGGCGCAACCTTTTCTTCGGGCCTCGTCTCGTTACCGAAGTTTGGCTCGATCCGGAGGGCTAGAAAAGAAGAAAGAAGAGAGTTAATATGTGTACATACCAAAACAATTAATGCATCAATTAGCTAGTCAGCACAGGCTTAATTAATATATATACCTCACCGGACTTTGCAACATCTCCTTCCTCCGTTCGCTCACCGGAGCCATCATAATCATGTCCTTCCACCTCCATTGTTCGATCACCGGAGCCTGCTTCACCCTCTCCTTCCAGACCATCGGTGTCGTTGAGATACGAAAAGATATCACCTCCGCCGAGGATTATGTCCCCCAACAACTGTTCTGCTTCGATGTCTCGGTGCTCCATAGTTTCTGCAAATATTACAACATGGCAATTAATATACAAACATGACAGATGGATATATTAGTGCAAACGTAGACCTAGCTAGCTCGACGCTTCTACGGTTTGGGGTGGCCTCGACAACTCTTCTAGGGTTTGGGGTGGCCTAGGCAACGCTTCTAGGGTTTGGGGTGGCCTCGACAACGCTTCTAGGGTTTGGGCCGGACCGCCTCTCTCATGAATGTCCGACATCCGGACCGACAAGGGATTTAACAAAATGACATATAGAAGAATATATATATATATATGAGATCAGAAAAGAAATTGGATCAACTTGTGCACATCCATAATGGGGGCATTCTTGATAAATCTATATATGTCAAAATTCAAACTTTGACATATGATCAAACTTTGATATATGTCCACCGCGATATAAAATAATACATAGACTTGTTCGGGCGAGAGGGGGTTGATCGACGTCCCCCCTCATGTCGAAGTTACCGGAGTTATCTTCTAGCGGTTTGGGTGGCCTCGAGAGTTTGTCGGGTAGGGGCGGGAGGGGGTAGGAGATCGACAACGCTTTTTTTCTAGGGTTTGGGTGGCCTCGAGAGTTGGTCGCCCGGTATATCGAGAGGGGGGTGAACATTTTACCTTAGTAACTTAGAAAAAAAATGTTATCGGGGAGGGGGTACGTATATCGACCCTCCCCCCCTCATGTCGAAGTTATCGGGGAGGGGCTATATCGACAACGACATACATATAGCCACATACATATAAAAAAATTCTATGAACATCCATACATACATATAGCCACATACATATATATGGCTATGAAAAAAATTCATCATATAAAAAAAATTGTTATCGGGGAGGGGGTATATCGCACACTTTGACTAAATGACTTTGCTCATGCACCATTTTCTATACCATACACAATATGAACATATACATAAATTGACAAAGAAAATTCTATGAACAAAAAAAAATCATAAAAATTCTATGAACATAAAAATTCTAACTTTTGCATATTCTTTGCATATGAACATACATACATTTTCTTATTTTTTCTTAAATGTAACTTTTGCATATATGAACATACATACATAAATTATACATACATGGAAAAAAATTGCTATGAACAAAAAAAAACATCATATATGAACATTTTGTATATACATCCATATCCATCCATCCATCCATACATACATACATGGACAAAAAAATGCTATGAACAAAAACATCAATTTTGGTCCAATCTTGGCATTGAACTACAACCCAATTTTTCCTTGCTAAAAAAATTCTGAATTTTTTACATCTTGTAGTCCTTCCAACTAAACCCTTAAGTCCAGAAGAGCAGCCCCAATTTCATCTAGCAAGTCCACCAAAAAAATTCATGTAGTTTCTGTCCAGCACTAAATTTTAATAAAACTTGCACTAAGAAGTTTTTCCTTTTATCAAACCAACTTAACCATCTTCACTAACATCCAAGGAGACATCATCCTGCCAAGTTTCACATAAAACAAAGTTCCCTAGCAAGCCCTAGCATTTCATCAAACACCTTGTGGACATGGCTGAAACTTTGCACTGAACCAACTTCACCATCATCACATACATGGAGGAAGGACAGAGGAGAGGGGTGGAAGGGAGGAGGGAGTACCGGCCTGGCCGGCAGGCACTGGTGCGGCGGCGTTGATGGCAGGGTAGGGGCGTGGCAGGGCGTCGGGGCAGGGCAGGGGCGCGGCGGCGTTGGCGTCGAGGTCGAGGCAGGGGCGCACGGCGTCGGCGTCGGGGCAGGGCAGGGGCGCGGGGCGATGGCGACGAGGAGCGGGCGGCGACGGCGACGGCGACCTCGGGGCGGCGACGGCGAGCACGGGCAGCCTGGCGGCGTCGATGAGCTCGGCGTCGTCGGGGGGCAAATGGTCGATGAAAACTGAAAAATTCCTAAGTCCTGCTTATATACACAGAGCATTGGTCCCGGTTTGTGGCACAAACCGGGACGAATGCCACCCTTTGGTCCCGATTCGTGGCACCAACCGGGACCAAAGGTCTCTTTTCAGTAGCCCAATGCGCAGGAAACAGAGACCTTTGGTCCCGGTTGGTGGCACGAACCGGGACCAAAGGTGTGGCATTGGTCCCGGTTTGTTCCACCAACCGGGACCAATGTACCCCTTTTGTTCCGGTTGGTGCTACCAACCGGGACCAAAGGCCTGGCGCTGGCGCGGTGCGGTGGGATGTTTAGTCCCACCTCGCTAGTTGAGAGAGCTCGAGAGTGATTTATAAGCGCTGCTGCGCCGACCCTCTCGAGCTCCTCTCAACTGCAGGCTTTCGGGCCTTCTCTGCTACTCTTTGCCTGTGGGCCTGCTGGGCCTCTGCGGGCCTGAATCCTGGCCCATGGATGGGTTTCTAGTCGTATTCAAGCCGTGGTTGCCCAGTAGGTGGCATTTTTTTTCTAGTTTTTTTTGTTTTCTTTTTTGCTTTATTTATTTTATTTTGTTTCTACTTACAACAAAATATAAACTGTTTTTCAGTGATTCTTTTTGCTTTTAGGTAATAAAAATTATAAACTTGCTATTAGTGCCATTAGTTTTCCAATTTGAATAGTTTAACTTTGAATTCTTTGAAATTTGTGTGAATCACTAGTTTGTGATTAACTTTACTATAAAAATAGATTTTGGAGTGATTCTTTTTCCTGCTATTTAATATTACTGTGTTTTATTATTATATTCAAAAACAGTTTTTGTTATTTTAGTTTCTAACAAAAAAGTATCAGGGTTTCGGACAAAAACTCATCTGTTACAAAGGGATTTCATTTTTTTGAACTTATTTGAACTCTAGACTTTTTGTGTGTTCAAAATGAACCATTCAAAGCCACATCATCAATTTTCAACCCTTTTTGACTTCATCTGTTATTTTTCAAGCATTTACTTATTTTTTTGAGCTAAATGACCCTGAAATTGAAAAGCACTTCACATGAACTCTGAAGAGGTTGAAAATTGGCATGATATCATCATTTCACCCACATAGCATGTGCTAAAAAGTTGAGAGGGTTACGGCAAAAACTGGATGCACTTCGTGTACAAAATGGACAATCTCCTTCAAAGTATCAGGGTTTCGGACAAAAACTCATCTGTTACAAAGGGATTTCATTTTTTTAAACTTATTTGAACTCCAGACTTTTGTGTGTTCAAAATGAACCATTCAAAGCCACATCATCAATTTTCAACCCTTTCTGACTTCATCTGTTATTTTTCATGCATTTACTGATTTTTTTGAGCTAAATGACCCTGAAATTGAAAAGCACTTCACATGAACTCTGAAGAGGTTGAAAATTGGCATGATATCATCATTTCACCCACATACATGTGCTAAAAAGTTGAGAGGGTTACGGCAAAAACTGGATGCACTTCGTTCAAAAAATGGACAATCTCTTTCGAAGTATCAGGGTTTCGGACAAAAATCATCTGTTACAAAGGGATTTCATTTTTTTGAACTTATTTGAACTCCAGAATTTTTGTGTGCTCAAAATGAACCATTCAAAGCCATATCATCAATTTTCAACCCTTTCTGACTTCATCTGTCTTCACTTTTTCTTCGCTTGTGTCCTTGTTTATTGCGCGTAACCATGGATATTCTTCATCGCTTAACAGGGTGCTTGGTCAGCCTTGACTTTGAAGGGAGATTTCATGAAACTTTTCATAATCTTCAGACATGTCTGTCTTACCCTCCACTCCCACGATGTGGCGCTTTGGTTCATCGTTATGTATTCGCTTCCTTATCTTTTCTTTTTTCGGTTTGGTAGACATGTCCTTCACATAGAAACCTGCGCCACATCATGACTAGGATGAATGGTTCGTCTATGTACCCAAGATTGTTCAGATCCACTGTTGTCATTCCGTAATGTGGCTCTACCTGTACCCCGCCTCCTGACAGATTGACCCATTTGCACTTAAACAAAGGGACCTTAAAATCATGTCCGTAGTCAAGTTCCCATATGTCCACTATGTAACCATAATATGTGTCCTTTCCCCTCTTGGTTGCTGCATCAAAGCGGACACCGCTGTTTTGGTTGGTGCTCTTTTGATCTTGGGCGATCGTGTAAAATGTATTCCCATTTATCTCGTATCCTTTGTAAGTCAATACAGTCGAAGATGGTCCCCTGGACAACGAGTACAGCTCATCAGAAATAGTGTTGTCACCTCTGAGACGTGTTTCCAACCAACTGCCGAAAGTCCTGATGTGTTCACATGTAATCCAGTCGTCACACTGCTCCGGGTGTTTGGAGCGCAGAATGTTCTTGTGTTCATCGACATACGGGGTCACCAAGGTAGAGTTTTGTAGAACTGTGTAGTGTGCTTGAGACCAAGAATGCCCGTCCCTGCATATTATTGAGTCCCCTCCTAGCGTGCCTTTTCCAGTCAGTCTCTCCTCATACCGCGATTGAGGGAGACCAATCTTCTTAAGGTCAGGAATGAAGTCAACACAAAACCCAATGACATCCTCTGTTTGATGGCCCATGGAGATGCTTCCTTCTGGCCTAGCGCGGTTACGGACATATTTCTTTAGGACTCCCATGAACCTCTCAAAGGGGAACATATTGTGTAGAAATACGGGGCCCAGAACGACAATCTCGTCGACTAGATGAACTAGGACGTGCGTCATGATATTGAAGAAGGATGGTGGGAACACCAGCTCGAAACTGATAAGACATTACGCCACATCACTCCTTAGCCTTGGTATGATTTCTGGATCGATCACCTTCTGAGAGATTGCATTGAGGAATGCACATAGCTTCACAATGGCTAATCGAACGTTTTCCGGTAGAAGCCCCCTCAATGCAATCGGAAGCAGTTTCGTCATAATCACGTGGCAGTCATGAGACTTTAGGTTCTGGAACTTTTTCTCTGCCATATTTATTATTCCCTTTATATTCGACGAGAAGCCAGACGGGACCTTCATACTGAGCAGGCATTCAAAGAAGATTTCCTTCTCTTCTTTGGTAAGAGCATAGCTGGCAAGACCTTCATACTGCTTTGGAGGCATGCCGTCTTTTTCGTGCCAACGTTGCAGGTCCTCCCGTGCCTCCGGTGTATCTTTTGTCTTTCCATACATGCCCAAGAAGCCTAGCAGGTTCACGCAAAGGTTCTTTGTCACGTGCATCACGTCGATTGAAGAGCGGACCTCTAGGTCTTTCCAGTAGAGTAGGTCCCAAAATATAGATTTCTTCTTCCACATGGGAGCGCGTCCCTCAGCGTCATTCGGAACAGATAGTCCGCCGGGACCCTTTCCAAAGATTACGTGTAAATCATTGACCATAGCAAGTACGTGATCACCGGTACGCATGGCGGGCTTCTTCTGGTGATCTGCCTCGCCTTTGAAATGCTTGCCTTTCTTTCGACATTGATGGTTGGTCGGAAGAAATCGACGATGCCCCAGGTACACATTCTTCCTGCATTTGTCCAGGTATATACTTTCGGTGTCAGCTAAACAGTGCGTGCATGCGTGGTATCCCTTGTTTGTCTGTCCTGAAAGGTTACTGAGAGCAGGCCAATCATTGATGGTTACAAACAGCAACGCATGCAGGTCAAATTCCTCCTGTCTGTGCTCATCCCACACACGTACACCGTTTCCATTCCACAGCTGTAAAAGTTCTTCAACTAATGGCCTTAGGTACACATCAATGTCGTTGCCGGGTTGCTTAGGGCCTTGGATGAGTACTGGCATCATAATGAACTTCCGCTTCATGCACAACCAAGGAGGAAGGTTATAGATACATAGAGTCACGGGCCAGGTGATGTGATTGCTGCTCTGCTGTAACACCCCCTTGTAATAAGCTCTGTGACACTCTGTTAATCTTGCCAAGTCATGATCATTTGCAGTGCCAAGTCATATAGGTTAATGATCCAATTCAAATTCACATCTGAAAATCAACTCAAAATCAAAAGTGAAATATAAAGTTGAACAAACTCTGTTGGGAAAATGTTCATTAAATGGCAAATAATCCAGGAACATTTCTAAAATCATCATCAATAAAGTTGGAGTTAGACAAGTGACTCAAACAAGATGAAACAGCACCAAAACAGAATATTTAAATCCATTTAAATTCATTTCTAATCCAAATGGAGTCCAATTCTGCCCAAACCAGTTTTTGGTGGAAGGAAATGTTGCATTGCAATATTTGGGACAACTCCCACATTTTTCAAAAATGCCAAGTGGCCTCATCATTTCCAAAAACAGAAAGGAATTAAAGAACAGAAAAGAAAAGTGAAAAGCTACTGTGGACTGGGCCTAAGTGCACAGTGCACTTAGACCCAGCCCACCAGCCCATCTAGCTCACTCTCTCTCTCTCACTATCGCCGTGTCGGCGCGCCCCTGGCCGAGTTCGCGCTCGCCGGCCGCAGGCCGACACGCCGACACCACCGACGCTACAGGGCGCGGGAGGGGATAAGGACGAGCTCGTCCAACTCCCCTGACCACCCCGTTCACTCTCCCCTCTCCTCCCTCGCTCGCTCCGCCCCTCGCTCCCTCCCAGATCCGGCCACCGAGCGCCGTCGCCGCCGCGTTCCCGTCGTTGCCGCGGCTACCGCCGTCGAACCGACCCGCCGCGATGCCGTAGAGCCTCTCCGTCGTCCTCCCCGTCCTCTGGTGGCCGCAGCTGGAGCTCGGAGCCACCGCATCGCCCGCATCAACGCAGTCTTCTTCCTCTGCCCCGACGCGCTCGCCGTCATCCCCGACTACCACTGCTGCTACTAAGCTCCCGCAGGTCTCTCGTGACCACTCGGTGAGCACCTCCCTCTCCCCTATCGTCTCCGGTAGCCCGTTAGCGTGCTAGAGCAACGGCACCGCCGGAACCCGAACGCCGCCGCCGCCATTGCCGTCGTAGTCGAGCTCCTGGTCCGTTGCAAGCTCGCCTGATCCCTCCGGCGTGTTCCTCGTGACTCGTAGATCCCGCGTGGCTAGTTAGTTTGGCCGTCCACACGCTCGAGCGCCGTTTTTGACGAGCTCATGCTTCGGCCTCCGCCACGGCTCGTCGCCGGCGCCATTTCCGGCCGTGCCACCACCACCCCTCGACGCGGCGTCGAGAGGCCGATCGAATGGAGCCAACAGCGCACCGAACGGCGCCGTAGAACGCATTTCCGACGAGGCCGAGCGCCTCCGCCGCATTTTGGTGTCCCCGCCGGCGAGTCGTCGGCCCCGCCGAGCTGGGGCCGCGTGGGACCCACCCACTGTCGCTGACGAGTGGGCCCCTGCGCCCTTTTGACCGCGTTGACCAAAGTCAACGCAGGGCACTGTTCATCCCTCTCGCCGACGTGTGGGTCCCCCCCGTAATTAGGCTAATTAATCATGTTTCAAATTAAAATCTATTTAGTTAAACCCTAATCAGACACTGACACTGGGGCCCACACCTCTAATTATCTCTGTTAGATTAGTTTTAATCCACTGTTAAAATAACAGAGGCTGACATGTGGGTCCCACTGGACCCACATGCCAGATTTGACTCTGGTCAGCCGCCTGTTGACTGATGACGTCATAGTGACCTCATGCTGACGTCACAATTCATTTTCTGATAAATAAATAAATAAATTCTAGAAATTCAGATAATCTTTAAAAATTCATATCTTTTAAACCGTAGCTCAGATCGAAAAAGTTAAAACATGAAAGTTGCTCAGAACGACGAGGCGAGTCTGATCGTGCCTTCTGTTTCTTTGTCGGAACCTCCTACGTAGAAGAACTCGTAACTCCGGCCCCGTATCCGGCAGATGAATAGTGCACACACCCTGGTTATTAAATCCCAGAATATTTCTAAAAATAACTAAAATGACTTAGATGCATAATTAGGCAACCCTGCACTGCATCATAGCATCACACGCACCATATTGCATTTGTTTGCATTATGTTTACCTGTTTCTTCCCCCTCCTTCTCTCGGTAGACCCCGACGTTGACGTAGCTCCCGAGGCAGACGCAGCTCAGGAGTACGACTACGTCCCCGACGACACCACAGGCGACCTTGCCCTTGCCCCCGAGCAAACAGGCAAGCATCCCCATTTTGAGCATGCCAATATCGCCTACTCTCTTCTCTCTTATGCTTGCATTAGAACTGCTACTGCTACTGTTTTCCTATATCTGTTGCATAGCCTGTTTATTGTAACCTGCCTTGTTACCTTTCTGGTTATCCTAGGCTGATTAGTATAGGCTGGGTAGAGACACGACAGAGACCCCCACTTGATCCCGACTGCCCTGCTGGATATCAGAAGACCCGATCATCAGGATTGAAGACTAGACCCTGGCACCGCACATCACTTCCCCTTAGTTGCCGACACTGCTGGGTTACCGTCGAGTGCCGAGGGTGATACCTCATCAGCACTTCTGATGTTAACCTTGTAGGTTAGTTACTCGGTCGTGATAAGCGAGGGTGATTCCTCCTACACCACCCCCGATAACGACATCGTCGCGCAACACCTCAAGTGTGGACCTCGAGGGTGATTCCTCCTTCGTTCACCTTGACTATAACATCAGGTGGGATTCCATCGAGGGTGATTCCTCAGGCTCCCCTGGTGTCAGACACACAGATACCGTTGTTGAGTTGACTTGCACTAAACCATGATACTAAAGACGGGTCGGCCCTGAGGGGTACCCGCGCGAGCTTAATGCGAAGTGATGTGGAGTCGGGTTGACCTGGATGGTGCCCGCGAGATAACTACGAGGCGTGGCCGGGCATTCTTAGCCCTTGCCGCAAGTCCTCGAGACGGGACGACGGGGTCACATCGATCGTGAGTCTCTGCTCGTTACCGCGCGCTCCAAAACCACTTAACGGTTTGGATATTTGATCCGAGGGGCCTCTGGCCCGATAGCACTAACCATCACGTGGGCATAGTATGGGCGTTCTGCGTCGTATACTTCAGCCGAAGCTTAATAGACATCAGCAACTGAGCGGCACACGCTGGGTTGGACTGGGAACGCAACCGCGCTTGTATTAAGGGGTTGCTAGGTCTGCTCACCGGCGGTGTACGCAACGTGCAGGAGCGTCCGGGGCGATGGCCCAAGACCCTTGGGGGCATAGGTTAGTCCGACGTGCTGACCTCTCTATTAAGTATTTGGTTGGGTTGCGGCGTGTTGCTTAGCCGAGGCCGGGCATGACACAGAAAAGTGTGTCCGGCCAGAGTTAAGCGAGCGTGGTGGGTAAGTTGGTGCACCCCTGCAGGGAAGAAACTTCTATCGATAGCTTGTCCTACGGTAACGGACACTCGGAGTTGTATCCCGATCGGTACAACTAGAACATGTGATGAGAACTGGATAGTACGGCTCTGGGATTGCTTTCTCGCAGGGAGTCGAGAAAGGATCTCTGGCCGAGGTTGATGATACTACTACTACTTTACTTTATGTTGATCTGCTCTCTTCTATTGCTGCAAGACTGTCGAAGATTGTTGAAGATGCTAGTCTTCGAAAGGACTAGGCTTCCCCCTCTATTCTGGCATTTCTGCAGCCCAGTCCACATATACAGCCATTCCTTTGAAAATGTTGCATATGTAGTGCAGATCCTTGCTTGCTGAGTACTTCGGATGAGTACTCACGTTTGCTTTACTTTCTTTTTTCCCCATATTCCATTTGATGCCACCAGACGATGGAGCCCCTGAGCCAGACGCCCCAGCCGACGACCAGTACTACTACCCGCCTGGCGAGTACTACTACTACGAGGAGCCGTTTGATGACCAGGAGTAGGATCGGAGGGTCCAGGGCAGGAGGCCTACGCCTTTCGATCGTAGCTTTTATTTTACCCCGCCTCTGTGAATGCCTATTTCTCCCTCTGTAATATATCTGTACTCAGATATCTGATGCTTCCGCTGACGCTTGTATGCCATCGAGCTATGTATTCGAGCCCTCGAGGCCCTGGCTTGTAATATAAAGCTTGTATGACTTTATTTATGTTTTAGAGTTGTGTTGTGATATCTTCAAGTGAGTCCTTAGGCTTGATCGTGCGCATTTGCGTGTATGGTTAGTGCACAATTAAGCCGGGGTCGTCACAGGTTGGTATCAAAGTCGACTGCCTCTAGGTATCCCCCTTCCCAATTCCTTGGCCGAAGTTGAGTCTAGTGGTCAAAAATTGTTTTACTAACTTGGCTGTGTGGCTTACGGGCCCACGTCACCAACTGGGTGGTATTAGGATCTTTTATTCCTCGTCTTTACTCTGGGATTCTAATCTCTCATCTATTCGGGTTTAATAAAATTTACTAACACCGACATTTAGGTTCTCGTTAATTCTATCCACCCGGAGAGCTGGATTCAGTGCGATTTCCCTGACGTTGATCTGATTAGGCTGATAATCATTTTCCTTTCCATTGTTTTGTTTAACCTTTCCTTCTGAGATTGGTTATATTTCTCATTGTCTTATGACAACCCTGAACCTCTCTGTTTCAGATGGATCGACTGTTTCCACCACGGCCTACGACCCAGCTTGTGCGTCGCACTTGGGCTCGTGATGCCCCTGGGTTTCCAGCTATTCTGATCGCCCTCCTGAGTAGACTGGGTTATCGCTGGTATCCCGAGTACATGGTCTATGAGGTTTACCGCGAGTTCAACCAGGAGCAGTACTATGCTGAAGTTCGGATCTATGATCAGCAGAATGACTCGGACACCGAGCAACACTGTTTTCACGGTATCGGCGTGACGATTGAGATGGCAGTCCATGATGCCGCCTACTCTGCTGTCGCACGTCTTCGAGGACAGTTCAGTGCTGACTTGGATGCCTCAGAGTATCGTTATATTTCGTATGCCCCTGCTGGAGATGCTTCTGGATTCTACACAGCTGTCTGTGCCCCTTACGAGCCTCGTCGCTACGATCAGCGAGTTCTGATTCACTGTACTCAGGCTCTGGATCGCACGGTTCGCACTCTTGCTGTCGAGTTGTTCGCCACTCGAGCACGACTCTACGAGGCTATGACGCAGTTGCTACCAGCTGTTCGTGCAGGGATACACCCGGAGCACATTCTTTACCCGAGCAGGACCGAGATACCATCAGGGATCGATTGGCCTGCTGTGGGAGGTCACACGCCTGCACGTGGACCTCTTCTTACAGTTCGAGACCGGATTCTGCATCAGAGTGCACACGGGGAGTAGGATCCAGCAAGTTGATCGATCTTCGGTGTTTTCTAAACTCGACTTGAGGTTGGGTTATCACCAGATCCGTGTCCGCGAAGAGGATATTCCGAAGACTGCATTCGTTACTCGTTATGGCTCTTACGAGTACATAGTTATGTCGTTTGGCTTAACAAACGCTCCAGCTACATTCTCCCGCCTAATGAATTACATATTCATGGATTACCTCGACAAATTCGTCGTGGTATATCTGGATGATATTCTGGTTTATTCGAAGAACAAAGAAGAACATGCTGAGCACCTTCGTCTTGTTCTAGAGAGACTTCGAGAGCACAAGTTATATGCCAAGTACTCTAAGTGCGAATTCTGGCTTTCTGAGGTAACCTACCTTGGGCATGTCATCTCCAAGGATGGTATCGCAGTTAACCCGGAACGAGTTCAGGCTATTCTTGACTGGACCCCTCCGAAGAATGTTAAGCAAGTCAGAAGTTTCCTCGGGCTTGCAAGTTATTGTCGCCGTTTCATCGAAAATTTCTCCAAGATTGCCAAGCCCCTGACTAATCTGCGCCACAAAGGCGTTAAGTTTGAGTGGACAGACAAATGTCAGGAAAGCTTCCAGACCCTCAAGGACAAGCTGACTTCTGCTCCAGTCCTTGCTCCTCCAGACTCTCGCAAAGATTTTGTGATCTTCTGCGACGCCTCTCGCCAAGGACTAGGTTGTGTCCTAATGCAAGAGTGAAGAGTAATTGCTTATGCTTCGCGACAATTGCGTCCACATGAAGAGAATTACCCAGTGCATGACCTCGAACTTGCTGCTGTCATTTATGCTTTGAAGCAGTGGCGTCATTACCTCCTTGGTAATCGGTGTGAGATTTACACCGATCATCAGAGCTTAAAGTACTTATTCACTCAACCGGAACTTAATCTTCGTCAGCAGCGTTGGTTGGAAACAATCACCGATTATGATTGTGGAATTTCCTACACTCCTGGCAAAGCTAATGTGATGGCTGATGCCTTGAGCCGCAAGTCATATTGTAGTAACCTCATGGTAAAGCAAGCTCAACCCCAGCTGTATGAAGAATTGCGCAAGCTGAATCTCTGCATCGTCCCGCAAGGATCTCTTAATAACCTTGTGATACAACCAGATCTTGAGAAAGCTGTCAAAATTGCGCAAGCTAAAGATGCTGAAATTGGTCTAATGAAGAAAGTGCTTCACCTTGAAAAGTACAGGGATTTCTCGATCGCTGAAGATGGAACCTTGTACTTCTGAGACCGCATTGTAGTACCTCGCTTCGAGCTGATGACTGACAAAGTCATGAAGGAGGCACATGATACACCGCTATCTATCCATCCTGGTAGTACCAAGATGTATCAAGATCTTCGTCAAAGGTACTGGTGGTCTAGAATGAAGCAAGATATTGCTCGTTATGTTGCCGAGTGTGACGTTTGTCGTCGCGTGAAGGCAGAACATCAGAAACCTGCTGGAATTCTGCAACCACTTCCTATTCCTCTGTGGAAGTGGGATAAGGTGCAAATGGACTTCATTACTGGTCTTCCCAAGTCTCAGAAGGGTCACGATGCTATTCTTGTCGTCGTCGACCAACTCTCCAAGGTTGCACACTTTCTGCCAGTTAAGGAGACTATTACTGCTAGTCAGTTAGCAGAGCTATATATCTCCAGAATTGTTTCACTCCATGGTATTCCTAAGGAAATCAGTTCAGATCGTGGCAGCATTTTCACTGGCCATTTCTGGGAAAGTTTCCAGAAAGCAATGGGAACTCATATTACCTGGAGTTCAGCTTATCATCCACAATCCCAAGGCCAAGTTGAGCGCGTTAATCAAGTGCTTGAAGATATGCTTCGAGCTTGTGTTATATCCTTCGGTAAGAAATGGGAGGAATCTCTCCCATATGCCGAGTTCTCTTATAACAACAGCTATCAAGCCAGCTTGAAAATGGCCCCCTTTGAGGTTCTTTATGGTCGTAAATGTCGAACCCCTCTGAATTGGTCAGAAACTGGGGAACGACCTCTTGTTGGGACGGACATTATTCAGCATGCCGAAGAACAAGTCCGAATCGTCCGGGAGAATCTCAAAGCAGCTCAAGACCGTCAGAAGAGCAATTATGATCGCAAGCGATGGGGTCTGACTTATCAACCAGGTGATCATGCTTATCTTCGTGTCACTCCGATGAAGGGCACACGTCGTTTCGGAATCAAGGGCAAGCTAGCACCTCGCTATATTGGTCCTTTCCGCATCGTGGCTAGACGTGGACAGGTGGCATATAAATTGGAGTTGCCACCGCAATTCTCCCATATTCATGATGTCTTCCACGTGTCGCAACTTCGTAAGTGCTTCAAGGAATCCCCGCACCGTGCAGTGGATCATGAGATGCTCGAGCTACAAGATGATCTTTCCTATAAGGAGCATCCGATGCGCATCCTCGACGAATCTGAACGTCGAACTCGTCAGAAGACGACCAAGTTCCTAAAAGTGCAGTGGTCGAATCACACTGAAGATGAAGCCACTTGGGAACGCGAGGATCATCTTCGGCAAGAATATCCCGGACTCTTTCCTTCTACCTCCTAAATTCTCGGGACGAGAATTTCTTTTAGAGGAGGAGAACTTGTAACACCCCCTTGTAATAAGCTCTGTGACACTCTGTTAATCTTGCCAAGTCATGATCATTTGCAGTGCCAAGTCATATGGGTTAATGATCCAATTCAAATTCACATCTGAAAATCAACTCAAAATCAAAAGTGAAATATGAAGTTGAACAAACTCTATTGGGAAAATGTTCATTAAATGGAAAATAATCCAGGAACATTTCTAAAATCATCATCAATAAAGTTGGAGTTAGACAAGTGACTCAAACAAGATGAAATAGCACCAAAACAGAATATTTAAATCCATTTAAATTCATTTCTAATCCAAATGGAGTCCAATTCTGCCCAAACCAGTTTTTGGTGGAAGGAAATGTTGCATTGCAATATTTGGGACAACTCCCACATTTTTCAAAAATGCCAAGTGGCCTCATCATTTCCAAAAACAGAAAGGAATTAAAGAACAGAAAAGAAAAGTGAAAAGCTACTGTGGACTGGGCCTAAGTGCACAGTGCACTTAGACCCAGCCCACCAGCCCATCTAGCTCACTCTCTCTCTCTCACTATCGCCGTGTCGGCGCGCCCCTGGCCGAGCTCGCGCTCGCCGGCCGCAGGCCGACACGCCGACACCACCGACGCTACAGGGCGCGGGAGGGGATAAGGACGAGCTCGTCCAACTCCCCTGACCACCCCGTTCACTCTCCCCTCTCCTCCCTCGCTCGCTCCGCCCCTCGCTCCCTCCCAGATCCGGCCACCGAGCACCATCGCCGCCGCGTTCCCGTCATTGCCGCGGCTACCGCCGTCGAACCGACCCGCCGCGATGCCGTAGAGCCTCTCCGTCGTCCTCCCCGTCCTCTGGTGGCCGCAGCTGGAGCTCGGAGCCACCGCATCGCCCACATCAATGCCGTCTTCTTCCTCTACCCCGACGCGCTCGCCGTCGTCCCCGACTACCACTGCTACTACTAAGCTCCCGCAGGTCTTTCGTGACCACTCGGTGAGCACCTCCCTCTACCCTGTCGTCTCCGGTAGCCCGTTAGCGTGCTAGAGCAACGGCACCGCCGGAACCCGAACGCCGCCGCCGCCATTGCCGTCGTAGTCAAGCTCCCGGTCCGTTGCAAGCTCGCCTGATCCCTCCGGCGTGTTCCTCGTGACTCGTAGATCCCGCGTGGCTAGTTAGTTTGGCCGTCCACGCGCCCGAGCGCCGTTTCTGACGAGCTCGTGCTTCGGCCTCAGCCACGGCTCGTCGCCGGCGCCATTTCCGGCCAAGTCCGGCCGTGCCACCACCGCCCCTTGACGCGGCGTCGAGAGGCCAATCGAATGGAGCCAACCGCGCGCCGAGGCAGACGCAGCTCAGGAGTACGACTACGTCCCCGACGACACCACAGGCGACCTTGCCCTTGCCCCCGAGCAAACAGGCAAGCATCCCCATTTTGAGCATGCCAATATCGCCTACTCTCTTCTCTCTTATGCTTGCATTAGAACTGCTACTGCTACTGTTTTCCTATATCTGTTGCATAGCCTGTTTATTGTAACCTGCCTTGTTACCTTTCTGGTTATCCTAGGCTGATTAGTATAGGCTGGGTAGAGACACGACAGAGACCCCCACTTGATCCCGACTGCCCTGCTGGATATCAGAAGACCCGATCATCGGGATTGAAGACTAGACCCTGGCACCGCACATCACTTCCCCTTAGTTGCCGACACTGCTGGGTTACCGTCGAGTGCCGAGGGTGATACCTCATCAGCACTTCTGATGTTAACCTTGTAGGTTAGTTACTCGGTCGTGATAAGCGAGGGTGATTCCTCCTACACCACCCCCGATAACGACATCGTCGCGCAACACCTCAAGTGTGGACCTCGAGGGTGATTCCTCCTTCGTTCACCTTGACTATAACATCAGGTGGGATTCCATCGAGGGTGATTCCTCAGGGCTCCCCTGGTGTCAAACACACAGATACCGTTGTTGAGTTGACTTGCACTAAACCATGATACTAAAGACGGGTCGGCCCTGAGGGGTACCCGCGCGAGCTTAATGCGAAGTGATGTGGAGTCGGGTTGACCTGGATGGTGCCCGCGGGATAACTACGAGGCGTGGCTGGGCATTCTTAGCCCTTGCCGCAAGTCCTCGAGACGGGGCGACGGGGTCACATCGATCGTGAGTCTCTGCTCATTACCGTGCGCTCCTAAACCACTTAACGGTTTGGATATTTGATCCGAGGGGCCTCTGGCCCGATAGCACTAACCATCACGTGGGCATAGTATGGGCGTTCTGCGTCGTATACTTCAGCCGAAGCTTAATAGACATCAGCAACTGAGCGGCACACGTTGGGTTGGACTGGGAACGCAACCGCGCTTGTATTAAGGGGTTGCTAGGTCTGCTCACCGACGGTGTACGCAACGTGCAGGAGCGTCCGGGGCGATGGCCCAAGACCCCTGGGGGCATAGGTTAGTCCGACGTGCTGACCTCTCTATTAAGTATTTGGTCGGGTTGCGGCGTGTTGCTTAGCCGAGGCCGAGCATGACCCAGAAAAGTGTGTCCGGCCAGAGTTAAGCGAGCGTGGTGGGTAAGTTGGTGCACCCCTGCAGGGAAGAAACTTCTATCGATAGCCTGTCCTACGGTAACGGACACTCGGAGTTGTATCCCGATCGGTACAACTAGAACATGTGATGAGAACTGGATAGTACGGCTCTGGGATTGCTTTCTCGCAGGGAGTCGAGAAAGGATCTCTGGCCGAGGTTGATGATACTACTACTACTTTACTTTATGTTGATCTGCTCTCTTCTATTGTTGCAAGACTGTCGAAGATTGTTGAAGATGCTAGTCTTCGATAGGACTAGGCTTCCCCCTCTATTCTGGCATTTCTGCAGCCCAGTCCACATATACAGCCATTCCTTTGAAAATGTTGCATATGTAGTGTAGATCCTTGCTTGCTGAGTACTTCGGATGAGTACTCACGTTTGCTTTAGTTTCTTTTTTCCCCATATTCCATTTGATGCCACCAGACGACGGAGCCCCTGAGCCAGATGCCCCAGCCGACGACCAGTACTACTACCCGCCTGGCGAGTACTACTACTACGAGGAGCCGTTTGACGACCAGGAGTATGATCGGAGGGTCCAGGGCAGGAGGCCTACGCCTTTCGATCGTAGCTTTTATTTTACCCTGCCTCTGTGAAGGCCTATTTCTCCCTCTGTAATATATCTGTACTCAGATATCTGATGCTTCCGCTGATGCTTGTATGCCATCGAGCTATGTATTCGAGCCCTCGAGGCCCTGGCTTGTAATATAAAGCTTGTATGACTTTATTTATGTTTTAGAGTTGTGTTGTGATATCTTCAAGTGAGTCCTTAGGCTTGATCGTGCGCATTTGCGTGTATGGTTAGTGCACGATTAAGCCGGGGTCGTCACATCTGCTCCCCAAAAGGATTAATGCCATCCGCGCTTAAACCAAACCATACGTTCCTTGGGTCACCTGCAAACTTAGTCCGGTACTTTCTCTCGATTTTTCTCCACTGCGACCCGTCAGCGGGTGCTCTCAACTTCCCGTCTTTCTTACGGTCCTCTCTGTGCCATCGCATCAACTTGGCATGCTCTTTGTTTCTGAACAGACGTTTCAACCGTGGTATTATAGGAGCATACCACATCACCTTGGCAGGAACCCTCTTCCTGGGGGGCTCGCCGTCTACATCACCAGGGTCATCTCGTCTGATCTTATACCGCAATGCACCGCATACCGGGCATGCGTTCAAATCCTCGTACGCACCACGGTACAGGATGCAGTCATTAGGGCATGCATGTATCTTCTGCACCTCCAATCCTAGAGGGCATACGATCTTCTTTGTTGCGTACGTACTGTCGGGCAATTCGTTATCCTTTGGAAGCTTCTTCTTCAATATTTTCAGTAGTTTCTCAAATCCTTTGTCAGGCACAGCATTCTCTGCCTTCCACTGCAGCAATTCCAGTACGGTACCGAGCTTTGTGTTGCCATCTTCGCAATTGGGGTACAACCCTTTTTGGTGATCCTCTAACATGTGATTGAATTTCAGCTTCTCCTTTTCACTTTCGCACTGTCTCCTTGCATCAACAATGACCCAGCGGAGATCATCATCGGGCACATCGTCCGGTTCCTCTTGATCTTCAGCTTCCCCCGTTGCAGCATCATCGTATTCAGGGGGCACATAGTTGTCATCGTCCTCTTCTTCTTCGCTGTCTTCCATCATAACCCCTATTTCTCCATGCCTGGTCCAAACATTATAGTGTGGCATGAAACCCTTATAAAGCAGGTGGGTGTGAAGGATTTTCCGGTCAGAGTAAGACTTCGTATTCCCACATATAGGGCATGGACAACACATAAAACCATTCTGCTTGTTTGCCTCAGCCACTTCGAGAAAATTATGCACGCCCTTAATGTACTCGGAGGTGCGTCTGTCACCGTACATCCATTGCCGGTTCATCTGCGTGCATTATATATAATTAAGTGTGTCAAAAACCATTACAAAACATCATGAATAGATAAGTGACAAATTAATAGAAGTTCATCATCACATTAAAACCAAAGTACATACATAGTTCTCATTGAACAACATATAGCTCTCCAGAGCCTGTAATTAAACCATACATTATTGAAACTATGTAAAACATTTCAATGCAACAACAAATGCGATCATAATCGCAACCAAGGTAACAATTGATCCAACGGCATAATGATACCAAGCCTCGGTATGAATGGCATATTTTCTATACTTTCTAATCTTGAAGCGCATTGCATCCATCTTGATCTTGTGATCATCGACGACATCCGCAACATGCAACTCCAATATCATCTTCTCCTCCTCAATTTTTTTCAATTTTTCCTTCAAGTAATTGTTTTCTTCTTCAACTAAATTTAACCTCTCGACAATAGGGTCGGTTGGAATTTCCGGTTCACATACCTCCTAGATAAAAAAATCTATGTCACGTTGGTCGGCATAATTGTCATAAACAACAAATGAACCAAATAGTTATAAAATATAATATATACCACATCCGAATCATAGACAGGACGAGGGCCGACGGGGGCGGATACCAAAACCATCACACTATATAATAACAAACAATAATAAAAGTAAGAAAATTATACAAGTATCTATGTAAATCATACAAGTAAGAATTTTTTTTCTTTTAGAAAGAAGATAAGAACAAGAGGCTCACCACGGTTATGCCGGCGACGAGATCGGCGCGGGCGATCGACGGAGGTGAAGACGGGGACGGGACGTGACGGACCGCTAAACCTAGACAAATCTTGAGGAAAATGGAGTTTGAAGGTCGAGTTTGGAGAGGAGAAAGCTTAAGTAGTGTTGCTCGGGCATTTCATCGAACACCTCATGTGCATAGGAGGTGAGCTAGAGCACCACAAACCCCTCCCCTCGCCGGCCAGAAAAAACAGAGCAGTGGAGTGCTCTGCTCGCGGGCGAGGGGTATATATAGGCACAACATTGGTCCCGGTTCGTGGTTGGAACCGGGACTAAAGGCCACCCTTTGGTCCCGGTTCCAGCCACGAACCGGGACCAATGGATGTGGGCCAGGAGCAAGGCCCATTGGTCCCGGTTCGTGTCTGGAACCGGGACCAAAGGGGCCAGACGAACCGGGACCAATGCCCCACGAGCCCCGGCCGGCCCCCTGGGCGCACGAACCGGGACGTATGCCCCCATGTGTCCCGGTTCCTGACTGAACCGGGACTAATGGGCTGGGCTGGCCTGGACCAAAGCCCTGTTTTCTACTAGTGAGGTTTCACGGTCCCCTGCTGGCCTGACTCTCACTCAGCATAAGTATTCCTTGGACTTGCTATGACGTGCTGGTATGTTGCAGTGCAAGCATGCTACCACCCCTATGTCTGCGACTGATCGGTTATCAGCCTTGGATGGTGCCTTGCTTCCTTCAGATGATGCTACAGAGTATCGCAGTATTGTTGGTGGCTTGCAGTACTTGACTATCACACGGCTGAACATCTCCTATGCGGTAAACCGTGTGTGCCAGTATCTTCATGCTCCTCGGACTTCACACTGGTCAGCTGTGAAGCGTATCCTATGTTATCTCTCACATACTGTCTCTTATGGCTTGCATCTTCGGTCTACCTCCTCGAGTGCTCTTTCGGCGTTCTCTGATGCAGATTGGGCTGGGAGTCTGGATGACCGGCGATCAACGGGGGGCTATGATGTCTTCTTTGGTCACAACTTGAATGCCTGGAGTGCGCGCAAGCAGGCCACAGTATCTCGGAGTAGCACTGAAGCAGAGTACAAGGCGGTTGTCAATGCCACGGCTGAGCTCATTTGGGTACAGTCTCTGTTGAGAGAGTTGGGAGTCTCTCAGGAGCAACCACCGGTTCTTTGGTGTGATAATATTGGTGCGACGTATCTTTCATCTAATCCAGTTTTCCATGCTCGTACCTAGCATATCGAAGTTGACTATCACTTTGTGAGGGAACGTGTTGCACAGAAGCTTCTTCATATCAAGTTCATCTCCTTCAAAGATCAACTTGCTGACATCTTCACGAAGCCTCTACCACAGCCTCAGTTTGTAGGTTGTAGGCGCAATCTTAACTTGCTCTGTACCTCAGGACATAGTTAAGATTGAGGGAGGGTGTTAGACTGTATTTATACCTGACTTCTGTATATGTCTTGTATATTGTATTATACACTTTGTGTACCACTTTATATATACTAGTAAGCATGCACATGAAATTCACGTGCATCAACAAGATGAGACATCGTTTAAAAAAAAAAGACGAGACTTCATGTGTGCCTACTTGGTAAAGATGACATAGACTTGGTGCATGCTCATGCCTCCCTCCATCCTGATGAAGCATGAAACTGTACCCAAAGAAATAGCTGCAAGCGGCGTGGGCTGCTCGACCTGTTCGTTGGAACCAACTTTTTTTTCCTTTTCTTTTCTGATGTTGATTTACAAGTATGATTTAGGTACCTGTGTTGCGAGTTTGAATTTTGTGTTGGACAAGTATAGTACATCATAAGCAAGTTGTAGATATGCTTCATAGCTAACTGTCGCCTTAGTTTTTCAAGATTTTTCTTGTACACAGGTTTTACATGATGTTGCCAATTAAATATAATGACAAGCATCTAGTTGATGTATAAAAGCAAAATTCAAAACAATTTGGTGAAGCCTATTGGGAGTTAACCAATAAAAGACAAGACGAATTTCCATGTATGCCAACATCAGCTAGACATCCGCTTATTTCAGTTGAGATTACAAGGGATGACCTTTACAATCGTGTCTCCACTCTCCACTTGAGAACAGTAGTTTCTAAGGAAAAAAGTACAATAAACAAACATATATTCAGCTAAGAAGCAATGCATTAGAAGTGAGTCATTTGATAGCAACATGTAGTGCATATACTTGGTAATGCATGTCGACATACCATTGAAAGGAACAAATCAATTTTATGGTTTAAACATATATTTAAAGCACATGCATGTATTACCGTTCTATCCTGACACTGGAGCTTCTTGGGCATGACCTCGTCTTGAGACCTCTAGGATGACAGACGGCTACACAGTTTGGTTGGCCCCAAATATGGGTACAGCAGCGAAGGTGGCGTCGACAATGGATACTCTGGCCCGTATAACCTATGCAGATATTTTCAGTCAGAATATTTCTTCAAGCTAGTAAAAGATATGTATATTTTAAATGCATTTCACCGTTAGCAATACTGCCACTCTAGGTATTCATTATTCAAACGGGGAACACTCCCCTGGTCCAAAAAGAGAATAGATGCATCTAGATTATTATTTTTCATCTGCATTTAAATAAGGGAAATAACTACATGCTAAACATGCCAGGGAAACTACAAATGTTTCCAGGAGCTTCTAATATATGATAAATAAAAGGAGAAGCAGGAGCATCAACATTGATCTGAGACCTTATAACAAGCAAGAAATATACACTTAGTACATAATTCACCATGTGCTTATCAAGATGGCAATAAAAGGTTAATGACAGTAGAAATGGAAGTTGACCTCTCTCTGGATCATCAAATAAAGATAAAACGTTTGCCCATCGGTGTTCATAAAATTAACTCATTATTTCTAGAAACATTAATTCGAGATATATGTCAGATGTGCACTTCTACTTATTCAATTTGGAAGCATCACATAACTAACAGAGTTTGACTTACTTCAAACAGAACAGTCACATGCATGGTAATAGCACTCAATTTGTATAATGACATTTGACCTTACGATTATGAAACCCACCAAAGATCTTCTAGATGCGAGGTATAACAGTAGAAAACCCGAATGACTCAAACTACAGGCCATCCAAACAGCAACATCAATCAGTCGGTTGCACCGATCGAAGATCTTGATGATGTCCTCGTATTACCGCAGCCTCCCTGTAGTAGAGCACGAGCTTGTGTTGTAGGCAGACAACAAGGGAGCACGGGCTATTAAATCCTATAGGTCATTCACCCATCTCTTCCCATATCCCATCAGAACGTTAGGCACTATGAGAAAAAAGAGAAAATAAAATTATGTACTTCAGAGGCAACTAAACAAAAACATCATAAAGCATTTGAAAAAACATTTCATACGACTTGTAAGCAGGAGCATCAACATTTGGACATGTAGCTTATATTTAACAACTAACACATAGTAAATTTACTACCCCCGTCCGCCTCCTTGTGCCTACTCCTTCTGCATCTCCAGGCTACCAAATTTGATGTAGAAAATCAACTGCAAAGTTCCAACTCCCTTCTTCAAAATCTGTTTGGCCAGAATCTATCTAGCTCCTGGGCATGGTTTCTTTTGGTAGATATTTGTCACTTTTAACCTTTTACATATGTATACATGGTATATAATTGGACATAGTATAACGATATTCACCAAAGATATGTGTTAATGTTCTTAATTCTCTTCCTTCTAACTGGAATAATGTGAGAAAATGTGCATGGTTTTCAAAATGTGTATTTAGACAATGGGTGCATATGCACCTAGGAGCCATAGCCAATTACCGATTCTTCCTGGGAAACTTCTTACTCCATATCTAAAACCAACATCAGTGTTCCAATACATTGAGTATCATTTCTTACTTATATCATTCTGTGATGTAAGCTTTGCAATTACTATATGTCAGTACAATCTTCGTTCTGAACCATGTCCAGAAAAAATCCAACGCCTTGGATAGCTTAGAACTTGATCATTCACACTGTGTGGGGTGCCTTGTATCTATGGCTGGACGTTTAATTGATCTGAGGTCCTTTCCCAAAACAAAAAGGAGATAGCAGCCATCGCCCATGAGTATTGAACATGGGAAGATTATATATACAGTTAATTGTCATTGCAACATGGACAAAGCTGAATATTACTATGAAATTTTATGGCGCTGTCGGACACATACCAGTGCAGCGTGTCGAGGCGGCAGGTCGAGTACACCACGGGCATGAAGCATGATGGGGCCGCAGATCGACGACAGAGGAAGGTGCTGATTCGGCCCGGATTGCAGCGCTGGAGCGGGGGAGAGCGCCCGGGCACGGAGACGGAGGGGTCTACCGCGACGTGGCTGTGGCGACGCAGCTAAATACTGTCTCTTATGGCTTGCATCTTCGGTCTACCTCCTCGAGTGCTCTTTCGGCGTTCTCTGATGCAGATTGGGCTGGGAGTCTGGATGACCGGCGATCAACGGGGGGCTATGATGTCTTCTTTGGTCACAACTTGAATGCCTGGAGTGCGCGCAAGCAGGCCACAGTATCTCGGAGTAGCACTGAAGCAGAGTACAAGGCGGTTGTCAATGCCACGGCTGAGCTCATTTGGGTACAGTCTCTGTTGAGAGAGTTGGGAGTCTCTCAGGAGCAACCACCGGTTCTTTGGTGTGATAATATTGGTGCGACGTATCTTTCATCTAATCCAGTTTTCCATGCTCGTACCTAGCATATCGAAGTTGACTATCACTTTGTGAGGGAACGTGTTGCACAGAAGCTTCTTCATATCAAGTTCATCTCCTTCAAAGATCAACTTGCTGACATCTTCACGAAGCCTCTACCACAGCCTCAGTTTGTAGGTTGTAGGCGCAATCTTAACTTGCTCTGTACCTCAGGACATAGTTAAGATTGAGGGAGGGTGTTAGACTGTATTTATACCTGACTTCTGTATATGTCTTGTATATTGTATTATACACTTTGTGTACCACTTTATATATACTAGTAAGCATGCACATGAAATTCACGTGCATCAACAAGATGAGACATCGTTTAAAAAAAAAGACGAGACTTCATGTGTGCCTACTTGGTAAAGATGACATAGACTTGGTGCATGCTCATGCCTCCCTCCATCCTGATGAAGCATGAAACTGTACCCAAAGAAATAGCTGCAAGCGGCGTGGGCTGCTCGACCTGTTCGTTGGAACCAACTTTTTTTTCCTTTTCTTTTCTGATGTTGATTTACAAGTATGATTTAGGTACCTGTGTTGCGAGTTTGAATTTTGTGTTGGACAAGTATAGTACATCATAAGCAAGTTGTAGATATGCTTCATAGCTAACTGTCGCCTTAGTTTTTCAAGATTTTTCTTGTACACAGGTTTTACATGATGTTGCCAATTAAATATAATGACAAGCATCTAGTTGATGTATAAAAGCAAAATTCAAAACAATTTGGTGAAGCCTATTGGGAGTTAACCAATAAAAGACAAGACGAATTTCCATGTATGCCAACATCAGCTAGACATCCGCTTATTTCAGTTGAGATTACAAGGGATGACCTTTACAATCGTGTCTCCACTCTCCACTTGAGAACAGTAGTTTCTAAGGAAAAAAGTACAATAAACAAACATATATTCAGCTAAGAAGCAATGCATTAGAAGTGAGTCATTTGATAGCAACATGTAGTGCATATACTTGGTAATGCATGTCGACATACCATTGAAAGGAACAAATCAATTTTATGGTTTAAACATATATTTAAAGCACATGCATGTATTACCGTTCTATCCTGACACTGGAGCTTCTTGGGCATGACCTCGTCTTGAGACCTCTAGGATGACAGACGGCTACACAGTTTGGTTGGCCCCAAATATGGGTACAGCAGCGAAGGTGGCGTCGACAATGGATACTCTGGCCCGTATAACCTATGCAGATATTTTCAGTCAGAATATTTCTTCAAGCTAGTAAAAGATATGTATATTTTAAATGCATTTCACCGTTAGCAATACTGCCACTCTAGGTATTCATTATTCAAACGGGGAACACTCCCCTGGTCCAAAAAGAGAATAGATGCATCTAGATTATTATTTTTCATCTGCATTTAAATAAGGGAAATAACTACATGCTAAACATGCCAGGGAAACTACAAATGTTTCCAGGAGCTTCTAATATATGATAAATAAAAGGAGAAGCAGGAGCATCAACATTGATCTGAGACCTTATAACAAGCAAGAAATATACACTTAGTACATAATTCACCATGTGCTTATCAAGATGGCAATAAAAGGTTAATGACAGTAGAAATGGAAGTTGACCTCTCTCTGGATCATCAAATAAAGATAAAACGTTTGCCCATCGGTGTTCATAAAATTAACTCATTATTTCTAGAAACATTAATTCGAGATATATGTCAGATGTGCACTTCTACTTATTCAATTTGGAAGCATCACATAACTAACAGAGTTTGACTTACTTCAAACAGAACAGTCACATGCATGGTAATAGCACTCAATTTGTATAATGACATTTGACCTTACGATTATGAAACCCACCAAAGATCTTCTAGATGCGAGGTATAACAGTAGAAAACCCGAATGACTCAAACTACAGGCCATCCAAACAGCAACATCAATCAGTCGGTTGCACCGATCGAAGATCTTGATGATGTCCTCGTATTACCGCAGCCTCCCTGTAGTAGAGCACGAGCTTGTGTTGTAGGCAGACAACAAGGGAGCACGGGCTATTAAATCCTATAGGTCATTCACCCATCTCTTCCCATATCCCATCAGAACGTTAGGCACTATGAGAAAAAAGAGAAAATAAAATTATGTACTTCAGAGGCAACTAAACAAAAACATCATAAAGCATTTGAAAAAACATTTCATACGACTTGTAAGCAGGAGCATCAACATTTGGACATGTAGCTTATATTTAACAACTAACACATAGTAAATTTACTACCCCCGTCCGCCTCCTTGTGCCTACTCCTTCTGCATCTCCAGGCTACCAAATTTGATGTAGAAAATCAACTGCAAAGTTCCAACTCCCTTCTTCAAAATCTGTTTGGCCAGAATCTATCTAGCTCCTGGGCATGGTTTCTTTTGGTAGATATTTGTCACTTTTAACCTTTTACATATGTATACATGGTATATAATTGGACATAGTATAACGATATTCACCAAAGATATGTGTTAATGTTCTTAATTCTCTTCCTTCTAACTGGCATAATGTGAGAAAATGTGCATGGTTTTCAAAATGTGTATTTAGACAATGGGTGCATATGCACCTAGGAGCCATAGCCAATTACCGATTCTTCCTGGGAAACTTCTTACTCCATATCTAAAACCAACATCAGTGTTCCAATACATTGAGTATCATTTCTTACTTATATCATTCTGTGATGTAAGCTTTGCAATTACTATATGTCAGTACAATCTTCGTTCTGAACCATGTCCAGAAAAAATCCAACGCCTTGGATAGCTTAGAACTTGATCATTCACACTGTGTGGGGTGCCTTGTATCTATGGCTGGACGTTTAATTGATCTGAGGTCCTTTCCCAAAACAAAAAGGAGATAGCAGCCATCGCCCATGAGTATTGAACATGGGAAGATTATATATACAGTTAATTGTCATTGCAACATGGACAAAGCTGAATATTACTATGAAATTTTATGGCGCTGTCGGACACATACCAGTGCAGCGTGTCGAGGCGGCAGGTCGAGTACACCACGGGCATGAAGCATGATGGGGCCGCAGATCGACGACAGAGGAAGGTGCTGATTCGGCCCGGATTGCAGCGCTGGAGCGGGGGAGAGCGCCCGGGCACGGAGACGGAGGGGTCTACCGCGACGTGGCTGTGGCGACGCAGCTAAATACAGTGTTTCTTGTGCCCAGAGCCGCCGCGTTCCCGCACAAGTTTCGTTGATTCTTTTGTACTAAGCAGCATTTCTGCAGAGTCCAAACACCACCACTGAATTCTTTCCTGCATGTACAGCAGATACACAAACATATTACATTCCTTTTTCAGTTTCTTTTCTTCTCTCGTTTTCTTTCTTTGGACTGACAAATTCTTTCCAAGAACGCCAACATTCCCCTGTTTTTACTTCCACATTCATCCATCCATCCATTCATACACTACACCACTGAAGCTCAAGCTGTACCCACATATCAGACAGAGATTAGAGAGTGAGTGTGATCAGCAAAGCACAGGAGGAAGAAGAGCAGAGTTCAGAGGAGGAGTTACGTTGCACTGCTGCATCCGCTGCTGACGCCTGTCTTAGGGATGTTGGCAGGCTGCTCCTTGTCGTCCAGGCATCAGATGAGCACGGCGCAGCGACTACCATGCGGCTTCTCCAAGCGGGGCGGCCGCGGCGACTCGACAGTCCCCGGCGCCGCCCCCCGCTTGCCGGGCGGCGACGGCCGGGGAGGCAACGGCACCTGCTCCTTCTGGGCGCACCCGGCGCCGCCGGTCACCCAGGCCGTGTCCTGGGGCGCCAAGCCGGAGCCCTCCGTCGTCGGCGACGGCGGCAGCTGGGAGAGGCGGGGCGGGGCCGTCAAGCACCGTCGGCATCAATCCTCATCGCCAGCGCCGTCGGCAGCTAGGAGAGGTGGGGCAGGGCCGTCAAGCGCCGTCGGCATCAATCCTCGTTGCCAGCGCCATCGGCATCTGCCTCCCCGTCGCACACAACAGGGCCACCTCCCTCGTCCACGTCCTCGCCGACGCCTACGCAGTGCTCGCCGACTGTGCCGTCCCTGGAGGGACCTCCCCTTCATGGGGCTCGTCTGCCTCGGATGCGGCGAAGGGCGCGGCTGCGGGAGGAGGAGGAGGTGGAGGAGAAGGAGGAGGTCGTGCGGGCGGTTTTCTTTCTTTTTTTACTGCGGGGCAGATTAACGATCGATCGATTGTGGCTTAATGCGTGGTTGGTAGGGTTAAACACGTAAGGGCCATTAGATTTTAATGATGGATGGATGTGATTGTTTGGATCTGCCTCCTCTCTTTCTTTTATAGTGGTAGTAGATGAGATAGCCACACCCATTACGGGTGTCGAGCAGTTTCCCAAAACATATCGTTTAACAGTGAACAACGGACAAACGTGCCGGCCGGCCAGCCAGCTTTTCACCACAAGATAAATCACCCACCAGGTGAGCTGTGAGTTGCGAGCATTGAGAGCAAGCACACTAATATATCGGTGAGATCCGATGGACGACGCCAAGCCGCGGAACCTCGGCGGCTCGCTGCCCGTGCCCAACGTGCAGGACCTCGCCGCCCGGCCTGACAAGCTCACGCTCACGCCCACCCTCCTCGACCGCTATGTGCGGCCTCAGCCCAATAGGGTCGACCTGCGTCCGGACGCACCTGCCGGCAAAGAACAGGAGCAGATCCCCGTCGTCGACCTCGGCCGGCTCCTCGACCTCGCCAGCGGACCGGGGGAGGAGGCCGCCAGGCTGCGGGCGGCCTGCGAGAACTGGGGCTTCTTCAGGTGGTGAACCATGGGATACCCGAGGAGACAGTGGAGGAGATGAAGAGGAACGTCATGGGGTTCTTCACGCTCCCGCTGGCGGAGAAGGCAGCCCTCGCGCAGGAGCCCGGAGAGATCGAGGGGTATGGCAAGGCGTTCGTTGTCTCGGAGGAGCAGACGCTCGACTGGGCGGACATGTTCTTCCTCCTCACGCAGCCGCCCAGCTACCGCGACCTCCGCCTCTGGTCGTCCAACCCTTCCACATTCAAGTAAGTAAATCCATGGAGTAATAATCAACTCACAGCAGAGGAAAATCAAACGGGTTGTTAAATCTCAGTCGACTGGGACTTAATAAAGTCTCAGTTGATGCTATATCTGTTAGATCTTACATGGAGATCCATGTAAAATTTTCTTTTAATTTTTTCTTTCTTTTTTTATATGTTCTGTCACTTGATTGAGACTACGTTAAGTCTTAGTCGACTGAGATCTAGCCACGTCCAAAATAAAATCCTGTGTCGAAATCATTGTCGATGACTGAGGAGCATGAGCTCCGGTTGATCTGTTTGCCGTGGCAGGAATTGCTTGGAGAACCACTCTGCGGAGGTGCGGAGTGGGCGTGAGGGACCACTCGGACATGACGAGGCTCGCCGCGTCGCAGGCGGTGAGGATGAACTACTACCCGCCTTGCCCGGAGGCGCACATGGACGGGGTGCTGGGCCTGTCGCCGCACTCGGACGCCCTCGCGCTGATGCTGCTGCTGCAGGTCAGCCCGGTCCCCGGGCTGCAGATCAGGAGGAACGGCGGGTGGGTCCCGGTGATGCCGCTCCCCGGCGCCCTCGTCGTCAACGTCGGCGACGTGGTGAGGTGCTGACCAACGGGAAGTACAAGAGCGTCGAGCACAGGGCGGTGGTGAATGCACGCGAGCAGCGAATGTCCATCACGGCGTTCCACAGTGCGAAGTTCGGTGGCACCTACGGACCACTGAAAGAGGTCGTCAAAGAAGAGGAGGCCCGGTACAGGACTGTCAGCGTCGAGGAGTACACCAAGCTTATGCTCTCCTGCAAGCTCGACGGCAAGAACATGATAGACGCAATGAAGATCAATTGATAGCAATACATGGTGATCATTGTGGTGTTCACTAGTCTCTGTTTTTTTTAAACATCATAAACTTTATTCCTCAAACAATTGACATATGGTTTACATTGTGGGGAATAATAAAGTCAAGGATAATAGAGTCCCAGAGTTCAACGAACTAGAAACAAAAGAAAGTTTAGCTATGCTATCAGCAACAACATTAGCTTCTCTGAAACAATAACCGTAGTCCATATTGGCGAAATCCATAGCGAGTTGAATACATTCTGCTATTACTGCCACATCACGAC
The DNA here is from genome assembly GCA_011799875.1 of Thinopyrum elongatum. Lineage (NCBI taxonomy): Eukaryota > Viridiplantae > Streptophyta > Magnoliopsida > Poales > Poaceae > Thinopyrum > Thinopyrum elongatum. The sequence continues at coordinate 9,183,670 of CM022299.1, forward strand.
CCATATAATCATGTGCTCATGTAACAGCCTTCACCGCAAGTATGCTATCTGATTCAATGTATAGCTTATTGCATCCAGCTCTCCCTACTAGGTATAGGCCATTCCGAATAGCGGTCAACTCTGCTGATTCTGCACTGCGAACATGGGGTAGAACCCAAGTTCCTACCGAAATAAAACTGTCTTTATGGTATCTCGCCACCGCTCCACTAGAGTCTCTGTTAACGAGGATGAGTATTAAGTTTTGATGTTTCCTATTTTAGGCAACTAAATTTGTTTTCCGTTCAGTTGATTGTATGGACGTTGATTCAAGCGCTTTGTGATTTGTGCATGGCGATGCTGGGCTTTAGTCCATTTCATCTTCCTGATCTCTTCTATTTTCCAGTGTTGGTGTTTTGTTGTATGAACACTGATTTCTACTGCTATGTTGTAAGACTAAATGCTAAGATGGAACATTAACTTTGGTTTGAAATGAAGGGCTCGCCCCCTGCCATAAAAGACAGTAACTTTCATGCTCTTCGAAATCTCAGCTGACAAATTAAGTGATACTGTGACAGTTATATCAACATACACTTGAGTTCAAACCCATCTCTGTAATCCACTGACCATTACCAACCCGAGCCCCGCTTTGGTACATGTAGCGTCCAAGATGCGATTCTATCACAATCACGTGATGAATTCATGATTGGGGCACAACCGCATTTCGAGCGCATAGTAAGGTGGATATCATTACAACATACCATGTACTGAATAGATAAGAATACAAGATAAAGGCTTACACTCGCCACAAGCTACAACATGAATACATCAATACATAGCAATCATCATACAGAAGAGCAGGATCCGACTACGGATGAAATCAAACAAAAAGAAGAACGACATCCACCCTACTAATCCCAGGCTCCCGACCCGGAACTTAACCCTTGATTGAGGAAGAAGAAGCAGAAGAACTCCAAAACAAGCAATCATTGCTCTCACATCAAAACTTCGCTTTACCTGTACCTACACCTGTTGTTGTAGTAATCTGTGAGCCACGATGACTCAGCAATCCCATTACCATGGGTATCAAGACTAACAAAGCTCAATGGGTATGGAATGAATAAGTGGTGAGGTTGCAGCAATCACTAAGCTTTGTATGGTGGCTAACTTATGAGTACAAGAATAAGAAGAGTAACTACGCATAACGGTCGCAAACTAGTAATGATCAAGAAGTGATCCTGAACTACTTACGAGTCAAACATAACCCTACCGTGTTCTCTTCTCGAACTCACTCGAAAAGAGACGGTCACGGTTACGCATGCGGTTGGTGTATTTTAATTTGGATCTGGTGTCAAGTTCTCTACAACCGGATATTATAAATTTCCAAGCTGCCACATAACCGCGGGCACGGCTTCCGAAAAGATTTAACCCTGCAGGGGTGCTGTAGGGTAACGCAGCAGAAAACAAAAAATTTCCGACCTACGCACCAGCCCAGGACCACTATGGAGACTGCATACAAGGTTTGATCATTTTCGTTACCGACTCGTAGCGCAGCGGAAGTAGAGTCGATGACGATCGGCGGTGCAGATCCCCGCAGCTAGGATTTACAACCTCCCAACCGCGAGGATGTATACCCTCGTCTTCCCTTCGGACAGCCCTCCGGGAGGCGGTCGAACAGTCCCCCGGACGGTGTCGCGGGCAGCCCTTCGGGAGGACCTTCGAAACTCGAACGGTCACTCGGACAGCCCTTCGGGAGGACTCACAGAACTTGGACCGTCACTTGGATAGCCCTTCGGGAGGCACTCTCGAACAGCCCCTCGGGCACTAAGATCGAAACTACGACCTCTCTACAGAGTTGCACACATACGGTGTCATCTATCCGGCAGGGCTTCGCCGTCCAGAACTAGTTCCCACCGGAACCCAGACAGCCTTTCGGCTCTACGAAACTATTTCGCGGGGAGGGAGAGAGAAGCCAGATCATTGCAATGGCACATGTATGTGAGAAGGAGTGAGTCTTTAGGCAGCCCCCTCCACCCCTATTTATAGGCCAAGCCCAAGGGTGGCTTCTCCAAGAAGCCAAGGGGAAAAATACCAAAGGACCCTCAAGGTGGCTTCTCCAAGAAGCCATCCAAAAAGCACTTTCACTATTCACGACGACATTTTTCAGCGTCCGTTCAAACTGAAAATATTTATGTGGGCTTAGTACATTTCCAGTACCCACTAAAATAATTTTCAATGCGTTCTGGAACAATTCCAGTTTAGTGATTTCATCTGCGAAAAGCATCTGAAGCGGTTCCGGCAGCCCCGGAACATTTCCGGTTTTTCTTCCAGAAAATTCCCAGAAGTTTCCAGAATGATTCTGGCATCCTCCAAGAATTATCAGGCATGTGCCGAAACCATTTTGACTTAATGGTATCCCCTGAAACAACTTTTCAGTTTCACCGGAACTCATCCGGTGCCCTCTCTCTGCGGAACTTTTCCGCTGTCCGAAACTTTTCGGTGTCCGAAACTTTTTCGGTGATTTTCTCTCAGACTCCCTGTCTAGTATTCAGCAGATAGATGACCCTTAAGCGTGTGACCCTATAGGTTCGGTGAAGTATAGACATGACACGGAACCCCTTCCGATCAATGATCAACATCGGAGCCGTGGACACCCATATTGACCCCTATACCCACACGAATGAATATTCGAGTGAACCTCCAGTTGCTGTGTGCTATTCCTATTGCTTCGCGATATGTTACAAATACCCGAGGTGAGACATGTTGGCATTCCCGTGGATCAACAACTTGTCCACTATGCTAGTTACCTCGTTACCGGTATTGTTCTCTTTTCTCGTTACTGTGTTCCGGCATCCTTGTGATCAAATCACCCTGTGTCTGGCCAGACGATGATGGATACCGTAACACCGAGAGGGCCCAGAGATATCTCTCCATCGTCGGAGGAGCAAATCCCAATCTTGAGCTATCAAGTTACTTAACATACTTTCCCATGAACCCGTAAGCCGCCGTAATAGCCATCCAGTTACGGATGACGTTTAACAAACCCCAAAGTTCATGAATCAAGCATGAAGAAACTTGATACTCTCATGGTCTAAGGAATTATGCAAACGTTAACCATCTCTGTGTTATTAACCATTAACTTGTGACGAAAGAATCTCATAGCATAACATCAATTTGGGTCGATTCAACACAAATGTTCTGCTAACAATTGTGCCCTCAAAGTTGCTGGCATAGACATGCCTATGATTGGGAAAACATAATCATCATGCAACACCTGAGCTAGTCTTAGAGGCATGACTAGGAATACATTTTACCGTTTATTATTCCACACGTGCACATGGGTTTTCCCCAGAGCCTTTATGGATATACGGGCTCGGGAACCACAGCAGTTATAGCATGGAACATAAACCTAATTATGAACACGGAGATAAATAATAACATTTATTATTGCCTCTAGGGCATATCTCCTACAGGTGCTCCAAGTGGTCCATTATAAATTCCACGTGCATCCGTTGGAACATCATCACACCATGAAGAACACGATGCCTACGATAAGGAATTCCGATGGACCTGCCTCTCAAACAAAGGTAAACACTAAACCAGCAAGACCGCCCGATGTGCCAACAAATCCCGATTGGAGCCGCGCGTATCTCGTTCTCAGGGCACACCGGATGGGCAAGACATCGGGTTGGCTGAGACCCTGGTTGCCCAGGGGGCGCCGGACATCGCCCAGTTTGGACCAACACTCATGAGGAGCACTGGCCCGGGTTGTTAATTAAGAGTCTCCGGGTGCTAGCCGGTCCCTATGCAAGTTTTAGTTGTTATTAGGCAAATGGTAAAACCAAAGTTGGGCCTTGCTGGAAGAGTTCCTTCCTAAGCGATTGGTCAGGGGGTTCCCATACATCCACATGTGTTAGAAGCGCTTGTCAAGGAACATAACACCGGTATGACGGAAACTAGGGCGGCAAGAGTGGAACAAAACACCAGGCAAAAGGCCGAGCCTTCCACCCTTTACCAAGTATATAGATGCATTAATTAAATAAGAGATATTGTGATATCCCATGATTTTCATGTCCCAACATAGAACAACCTACAACTGCACCTACAACTAGCAACGCTATAAGAGGGGCTGAGCAAAGTGGTAACTTAGCCAAACAACGGTTTGCTGGGATGGTAGAAAGGTTAGAGGCTTATCATAGCAATTTGGGAGGCTTGATAAACAAGTAGTAGGTAGCGCGACATATCGATAGCATCGAAATAACTAGCAAAGCAAAGATAGTAGTGATATCCAAGGTAATGATCATCTTGCCTGAAATCCCGCTAGGAAGAAGATCGAGTCCATGAAGTAGACGAATGGGCATAGTCGAACGGATCCTCATAATCGCATCGTAACCGGAACAATCAAGAAAAAGCACAACCGGAAAGAAGCAAACATCACGGTAAACAAACAAGCATAATCATGGCATGATGCACAAACAAATATGATGCATGACCATTTTAATGAAGCATGGCATGACAAAGTGCAACAAACAATACTACAAATTAAGTGGAGCTCAATATGCAACGTGTTGCATATTGACGAAACACCACATTCAAGTATTTAGTTCGCTCCTGTTTATGCTACTCATCAATATTAAATGTTGGTTAACATGGCAAGAGGTGAAGCATATGTAAACTACACATTTAGGCATTTTAAATGAGGCCAGAAACAACGAACAACGATTCCGGAAAATCCCCATATGCAAATTTTGAATTTGCTACTGTTCTGTCATATACACAATTTTAGAGTTGTTAAACATGCAAAGTAATGCCACCATGTTAATCTATGCATTTTTTCCACCCCATTTACATATAAAGTTTACTTAATTCGAAGCTACGGTTAATTAGTTATGAAATAAACCATTTTAACATGTCATTTATGCAAATTAATTCAAACAACACATTTAAACATTTTAACATGGATGAAAGTTGCATATTAAGAAACAAGATGAAATTCTAAGCATTTTACAAATTTAAATCATTTTAATCCGATGCACAGTTTGTGAGATATTAAATGCATGAACATGAGGGACTTTTCTGTAAAACAGTAATTCCCGGAATAATAGCTAAATTCGTCCAGAGAAAAAAAACATGACACGGGCCGAATCTAGATCTGGGCGAGGGGCAGCTCACCATGGGCCACTGGGCCGTTCGGTGATGGGCTGGGCGCGGAGGCAGAAGGCAGCCCACGCGGGAGAAGAGCGGCTGGGCCTAGCGTGCCTGGTGGCCCACACGGCGCATGCACGCAAGCGGCGGATCGAGCAGAGGATGCGCCCTCATCGTTCTCCTCGTTCCCTCGCACGAGCAGGAAGGAACAGGGTGGCGCAGCAGGACTTGAAGGAGCAGGCGGGGGGCGTGGGACTTGCAGGATGGCCGGAGACGACGGTTCCGGCCGAGGGCGAAGCAGGTCGGGCGACGGCGGCATGATCCAGAGGTGGCGGGCGCGGATCCAGGCAGTGGCGACTCCATGCAGCGGCGGGGCTTGGTCGGCATGGGCGTCGAGGAAGGAGCACCGGTGCGGAGGCGGCCGGATCTGGACGCAGCGGCTCGAGGTCGTGGAAGGTCCGGCCGTGCTCCATGGCGCTGCTGCTCCTGCACGGAGAACAAGAGAGAGAGGGAGTCGGGTGAGAGAGAGCAACGAGAGAGAGAAGAGAAGGAGAAGGCCGGAAGGGAGGCAGGGGCGCACAGGGGAGCGGAGCTCCGGCGACGTAGCTTCTCCAGCAGGCTGGCTCTAGCAGGAGAGGATTTTTGGATCGGGGGCCCGGGCGTCTGGTTAGCCTGGTGCTGAAAACGTGGGAGGGAAAGGGTGGATGCGGGTTGGATCCCGAGGAGGAGGAGTGGCGGCGGCGGCTGAGGGGATGGATGGGACAAGCCCTCAATTTTAGGGTTTGGTCTGATTTGGTTAGTGGTTGGTCTACTACATATAGCAGATGAAATTCGGGCAGAGGCTATTTTGGTCCCTCCGATCGTAATCAGACGGTCCAAGAAAAATAGGCTAGGGGAGTCCAAATGAGAAACCGAAGATGCTTTAGGGATGTTTGGGGATTATCCGGACCCATCGGTCATGAGTGCCCGGTTCGGGTCGGGGTAAGTTTCGGACGCGCACACGAGGGGGATTTGTGCACTGTGCAGAGAGAGGTTAGGCTGACGCGGTCAAGTGTGTGGTTGGACTGAGAATGGTCAACGAAGACAAGCGGTCTCACAACATGCCATGGAGACAAGGAGAGAAGCGGCAACTACGAACGGCTATGAGTTTTATGAAAACAATTGCAGCGGACTACCGATGCAATGCAAATGATGACATGATGAATGCAACAAACAAATAATTAACACAGCTGACACGCAAAACATAGAAGGCATCTGGAGCATCGGTCTCGGGCTGTTACAACTCTCCCCCACTTACAACAGATCTCGTCCTGAGATCTAGGGATGAAAAACGGAGAGAAGAGGTAATACTAAGTTGCTTCTTGCCAAACGAGTGAAACCAAAGAACCTTGAGAGGTTAAAAATTTCAAGGAAAGAATACAACGGAGATGAACGAAGTCGAAAACACTCCGTTAGAAAAGAGGAACAACAAACATTACGAGAACCTTGTAGGTTGAAAAACATAAGGAAAGGGTTACAATGGACAAGAAGAATATGCAAGCACCCCGGTTGAAACAAGATGTACAAGGAACAAGAAAGAACAATTACGGACAGCACTCCGGTTAAAAATGGAAGGAAATAGCATGAATTTGACAAGATGGGACGATACTTGATGAGAGCAACAACACAATGCCTTCGGAACAAAAGAAAGAATGGAATGAAAAGAACGAAGAAGGAAACAACATATTCTACCTCAAATGAATTTGAAAGAACATCCTTAGGAGAAAGGCTTGAACAGAGTTGTTGAAAAAATCAACAATGAAATGATGTGCTCCTCGTGGGCTTATGGAGACATCTCAAAACTTTAGGTGAAATTCTGCCACCAACGAAAACAATTGCTTGCTTTAGATCAACGAAGAGATGAAAAACTTCTTTCACCGAGAGGATAAAGAGGAAAACTTGGATCATAGATGCGCACCACAATGGCAACATTCCTTAGGGAAGGCTATAGGTGAAATATAACCCAAGATAACTCCAACAAAGAGTTTGATTGGTTGAAAAGATCTCTTGAACGAAGAGAAAATGATGGATTTAAATATGTCATTCTTGATATCTTGTGAATCATGAAACACGACGAGAAATTTTTAAGAATGACAGAACACCACCTCAAAAGATAAGGTAGACACAATTGCACTTTTGGATGCAAGATGAAGAATTTGGTTGAGCTCCAACAAGAATCTTAACGAGCACTTCAAGAGCGAATGAAATCTTTGATGAATCACCACGTAGAACCTCTTGGAAGAACTCCGGACTGAAAAGGATAATAAAAAGAATTGAAGGTTGAAGCGAACAAGATTGAAGCCTTGCCATGATTTAGATGGAACCTCGTGACGACATAATGAGAAAACTTTGAACTCCGGAAAAGAAGGATGAACAACTTAGAGCCAAGAAATTGATATCATGAATGAAGTCCGGAAGAAGTTATGTATCACCTCCATGAAACAAGAATAAGAATTATGTTATGCTTATCCTTCATCAACTTAAATTGATGACTAATAATGGATTTTAGCACACCACTTATTCTTGTTGAAAAGGATTAAGGAGAGATATAGTGCGAACTTGGGAAGGTCTTCAACAAACCACCGGTAGGATTTTGGGAAGAATGAATGAATTGATACGATAACAAAGGAAGAGGAATCTTGAATGGACCACCGTAAAAATTGAAAACGATTGAAGAAAAGATGATGAATCACCGGTAAGAATTAGAAAATGAACAAAGATACTTGAGTGAATTAGATACAAGAAAAACGAAGAGATCATGAGCTGACTAGAGTATACTTGAATGATCCATCGAAAAGAATTTGGAGAACGAGAGATGAAAGCTGAGAACGAATAATTTCTGAAATGATGGGCTCCGGAGAATCAAACTGAAAAGACTCCTGAAATGCTTCGGATGGATATGAAAAGAATTTCTCACGATTGGAAACAATTATGAGGATGGCATGAAGCTAGAACCATGAATCTTCAAGAGAACGGACAAAGATTTAGGAAAAATCCTTCTTCCGTCTTCAAATGCTGAGAATGACGATGAGGAACACCACCATGAATTGTTGAGACACTCCGGAATAAGAATAGAAATGGTTGAACCACCGATGAAAAGAATTTGAAAACGATCTTGTTAAGGGCATATAACTGATGATAATTCATTCTTACGTCAAACTTTGGAAAGAATTTGAGAATAACTCCGAAAAAATTAAAAGAGTCAGGTAAGATCCTATGAAAAGACCTATGGGTTATGAGCCCACTCAAAAGAAAACACCGTTGAACGATTTTAAAATAGAGATTGCACTAGTTGACTTAAATGGCTTGAATGAGATAACAACCTCGAGATATCTTGAACGGATAAGAATGGAAACACGAATCTTCTGAGAAATCTTCAGCACTACGGAACAAATGAATAACGAGAGGTGAATGATTAGGAGGTGCACCGGCATGAGAAAGCATTTGAAAGGAGGAAAAGGATATGATCAACATCGAAAGCTTGCATTTAGTCCACGGGGGATGTAAATGATAACGAAGAATGATAAAATTGAAGCTTTCTAAGCATCTTCATGAGAATCACTGGATAAGAACATTGAAGGAAAAGAATGAAGAGACTTCACATCAATAAATTGAATACTTGATTAAGAAATCTGAGTCCTTGAAGAAAAGGGTGGGAGGGCGGGAAAACAAAGGCAACTTGGGGACGGATGAAACGGACAATCCTCAGGCTTCTCAACGGCGCCCATATGGAATAACTTGAAGAGAAGTGCACCGGTTGAAAAGGATTGACATAACAATCTCAATGATCCAGAAGGATTAGCACTCCCATATAAACATGAGAACACCGCTTAGGAAAAGGTATAGAATCAACACTTGACTTCGAAGCAACTCGAACACCACAACCAAAACAAAACAAAGGATTGGCTTGCAAAATAAGCCGGAAACAAATACATAATTCCTCATGCATCTGTCGGAAAGATATTCTAGGTAACTACTTGAATTCCCACCTATGAACTCCCGAAATTTTTGGTTATGCAATCAGGTACAACAAGTACAAGGAGCAAAATATCATCACACAACTCCTAGCAGAATTCTACGCTCCAAATGTACTGCCTCCATCAACACATTACCAAGAACCTCGGAAACTATGTACCTCAGACCTTCGAAAAACAACAGCTATACTAGCTGTGGTAATACATATGATCACTCTCCCCAGTACTGGGTGGTGCCAAACTACTCTCACCACAAAGAGTATAGAAGTGTTTTTTATGTCGGCGTCCTCTGGTATTCCGGAACTGAAACGATAACAACTGTGACGAAAACACCTTGGAGCTCAACTCCCCGGGACACTGCCACAACCCCAAAATGTCAGGAGGCACCAAGACAGTATTCCCGTCACATCGATATCACAATGATTCCACAATACCTGCGTGATCCTAAAGAAAATTTTGAGTGAAAAAGGAGAGTAATGGAAACAAAACACCTACATCACGATTCCTCACCAGAGCGACGAAGGGGGTGAGGAGTAAAAATAATTCCTACTCTCCGGTATATAACTAGACTCAAAATAGTTTTTTTTTCTAGACTCAACAACGGCAACGGTTCGATCAATCAAGGGGGCTCCTAAGGTCAGTAAGGCTCTGATACCAACTTGTAGCGCCCAAGATGCGATTCTATCCTAATCATGTGATGAATTCATGATTGGGGCACAACCGCATTTCAAGCGCATAGCAAGGTGGATATCATTACAACATACCATGTACTGAATAGATGAGAATACAAGATAAAGGCTTACACTCGCCACAAGCTACAACATGAATACATCAATACATAGCAATCATCGTACAGAAGAGCAGGATCCGACTACGGATGAAATCAAACGAAAAAGAAAAACGACATCCACCCTGCTAATCCTAGGCTCCCGACCCAGAACCTAACCCTTGATCGAGGAAGAAGAAGCAGAAGAACTCCAAAACAAGCAATCATTTCTCTCACGATAAAGCTTCGCTTTACCTGTACCTGCACCTGTTGTTGTAGTAATCTGTGAGCCACGAGGACTCAGCAATCCCATTACCATGGGTATCAAGACTAACAAAGCTTAATGGGTATGGAATGGATAAGTGGTGAGGTTGCAGCAATCACTAAGCATTGTATGGTGGCTAACTTACGGGTACAAGAATAAGAAGAGTAACTACGCATAACGGTCGCAAACTAGTAATGATCAAGGAGTGATCCTGAACTACTTACGAGTCAAACATAACCCCACCATGTTCTCTTCTCGAACTCCCTCGAAAAGAGACAGTCACGGTTACGCACGCGGTTGGTGTAATTTAATTCGGATCTGGTGTCAAGTTCTCTACACCCGGATATTATAAATTTCCAATCTGCCACATAACCGCGGGCACGGCTTCCGAAAATATTTAACCCTGCAGGGGTGCTCCAAGTGGTCCATTATAAATTCCACATGCATCCGTTGGAACATCCTCACACCATGAATAACACGATGCTTACGATAAGGAATTCCGATGGACCTGCCTCTCAAACAAAGGTAAAAACTAAACTAGCAAGACCACCCGATGTGCCGACAAATCCCGATAGGAGCCGCGCGTATCTCGTTCTCAGGGCACACCGGATGGGCAAGACGTCGGGTTGGCTGAGACCCTGGTTGCCCAGGAGGCGCCGCACATCGCCCAGTTTGGACCAACACTCATGAAGAGTCCTCGGGTGCTAGCCGGTCCCTATGCAAGTTTTAGTTGTTATTAGGCAAATGGTAAAACCAAAGTTCGGCCTTGCTGGAAGAGTTCTTTCCTAAGCGATTGGTCAGGGGGTTCCCATACACTCACATGTGTTAGGAGCGCTCGTCAAGGAACATAACACCGGTATGACGGAAACTAGGGCGGCAAGAGTGGAACAAAACACCAGGCAAAAGGCCGAGCCTTCCACCCTTTACCAAGTATATAGATGCATTAATTAAATAAGAGATATTATGATATCCCATGATTTCCATGTCCCAACATGGAACAACCTGCAACTAGCAATGCTATAAGAGGGGCTGAGCAAAGCAGTAACTTAGCCAAACAACGGTTTGCTGGGATGATGGAAAGGTTAGAGGCTTATCATGGCAATTTGGGAGGCTTGATAAACAAGTGGTAGGTAGCGCGATATATCAATAGCATCGAGACAACTAGCAAAACAAAGATAGTAGTGATATCCAAGGTAATGATCATCTTGCCTGAAATCCTGCTAGGAAGAAGATCGATTCCATGAAGTAGACGAACGGGCGTAGTCAAATGGATCCTCACAATCGCATCGTAACTGGAACTATCGAGAAGAAGCACAACCGGAAAGAAGCAAACATCACGGTAAACAAACAAGCATAATCATGGCATGATGCACAAGCAAATATGATGCATGACCATTTTAATGAAGCATGGCATGGCAAAGTGCAACAAACAATACTACAAATTAAGTGGAGCTCAATATGCAACGAGTTGCATATTGACGAAACACCACATTCAAGTATTTAGTTCGCTCCCGTTTATGCTACTCATCAATATTAAATGTTTGTTAACATGGCAAGAGGTGAAGCATATGTAAACTGCACATTTAGGCATTTTAAATGAGGCCGGAAACAACGAACAACAATTCCGGAAAATCCCCATATGCAAATTTCGAATTTGCTACTGTTCTGCCCTATACATAATTTTAGAGTTGTTAAACATGCAAAGTAATGCCACCATGTTTATCTATGTATTTTTCCACCCCATTTACTTATAAAGTTTATTTAATTCGGAGCTACGGTTAATTAGTTATGAAATAAACCATCTTAACATGTCATTTATGCAACTTAATTCAAACAACACATTTAAACATTTTAACATGGATGAAAGTTGCATATTAAGAAACAAGATGAAATTCTAAGCATTTTACAAATTTAAATCATTTTAATCCGATGCACGGTTTGTGAGATATTAAATGCATGAACATGAGGGACTTTTCTATAAAACAGTAATTCCTGTAATAATAGCTAAATTCGTGCAGAGAAAAAAAACATGACACGGGCCGAATCTGGATCTTGGCGAGGGGCAGCTCACCATGGGCCACTGGGCCGTTCGGTGATGGGCTGGGCGCGGAGGCAGAAGGTGGCCCACGCGGGAGAGGAGCGGATGGGCCTAGCGTGCCTGGTGGCCCACGCGGTGCACGCACGCGAGCGGCGGATCGAGCAGAGGACGCGCCCTCATCGTTCTCCTCGTTCCCTCGCACGAGCAGGAAGGAACAGGGCGGCGCAGCAGGACTTGAAGGAGCAGGCGGGGCGGCGTGGGACTTGCGGGATGGCCGGAGACGACGGTTTGGGCCGAGGGCGAAGCAGGTCGGGCGACGGCGGCAGGATCCAGAGGTGGCGGGCGCGGATCCAGGCGGTGGCGACTCCATGCGGCGGCGGGGCTTGGTCGGCACGGGCGTCGAGGAAGGAGCACCGGTGCGGAGGCGGCCGGATCTGGACGCAGCGGCTCGAGGTCGTGGAAGGTCCGGCCGTGCTCCATGGCGTTGCTGCTCCTGCGCGGAGAACAAGAGAGAGAGGGAGTCGGGTGAGAGAGAGCAACGAGGGAGAGAAGAGAAGGGGAAGGCCGGAAGGGAGGCAGGGGCGCGCAAGGGAGCGGAGCTCCGGCGACGCAGCTTCTCCAGCAGGCTGGCTCGAGTAGGAGAGGATTTTTGGATCGGGGGCGCGGGCGTCTGGTTGGCCTGGTGCTGAAAACGAGGGAGGGAGAGGGTGGATGCGGGTTGGATCCCGAGGAAGAGGAGTGGCGGCGGCGGCTGGGGGGATGGATGGGACAAGCCCTCGAATTTAGGATTTGGTCTGATTTGGTTGGTGGTTGGTCTACTATATATAGCAGATGAAATTCGGGTAGATACTATTTTGGTCTCTCCGATCGTAATTAGACGGTCCGAGAAAAATAGGCTAGGGGAGTCCAACTGAGAAACCGAAGATGCTTTAGGGATGTTTGGGGATGATACGGACCCATCGGTCATGAGTGCCCGGTTCGGGTCGGGGTAAGTTTCGGACGCGCACGCGAGGGGGATTTGTGCACTGTGCAGAGAGAGATTAGGCTGACGCGGTCAAGTGTGTGGTTGGACTGAGAATGGTCAACGAAGACAAGCGGTCTCACAAGATGCCACGGAGACAAGGAGAGAAGCAACTACTAACGGCTACGAGTTTTATGAAAACGATGGCAGCGGACTACTGATGCCATGCAAATGATGACATGATGAATGCAGTAAACAAATAGTTAACACAACTGACACGCAAAACATAGAAGACATCTGGAACGTCGGTCTCAGGCTGTTACAGTACACCCGTATAAAGAGCAGCAATGTAGACCTTTGACAAACTGTACTCACTTTCTATCTATGATGGGTCGCTAGCCCAAACGTATACTTTTTTTTAGGGAAGCCCAAACGTATACGTTTTTTTTTTTTTGAGAAAACCCAAACGTCTACGTACGCTCGAGGAGTAGCGTACGTCCACTCCCGCTGGTTATAGGCTTCGTCATCCTGGGCTTGGCCCATTTTACATTTTTCTTTCCTTTCTTTAAGCTTATAAAATATTGCGCCAATTGGGATTCAAACTCGAAACCTACAGGTTTAGTTCCGACCGCAGTTACCAGCTGGGAGAGATAACTGGATGTGAATAGTTCTACTTCTTCATCTTCTTGTTGTGTACCTTTCCAGTTCAAGTTCTGCAAGGTTTTTCTGGGAAATTTTTCTTTTCGTTTTTTCAAGCACGGTTTTTGCTCGGTTTTTCCCTTTCTTTCTTTTTTATTTTTTTTCGTTTTTTCTTTTTTATTTTTCACGAATTTTCTTTTCATTTTGTGAAGTTTTTAAGAATTCATGATTTTTTGTCACGTCAGCATTTAAAAAAAATTGGGAACTTTTCAAATTTGTAATATTTTCCAAATCCTGGAACCATTTCCAAATTCATGATCTTTGCAAAAATTTAACACTAAAAAATTTTATAAGTCGTGAACTTTTTAAAATATAATTTCTGAAAATTTTCAGATTCGGGAACTGTTTTTTAAACTTGTGAACTTTTTCAAATTCATGATTTTTTTGTTTCAAAACTAGCAAGCGAAGTGAGCGTACGAAACTGGCAAGTAGGTGAGAGAGCCCGCCCAATTTAGGCTGCGCCCGACTGGCGCGCGAGCGCCAACTTCCTAACCGGAGCTTAAAGCGTTGACTAGGAGCTCCATAAATAGACAGCGCCACGCACAGGAATTTCTTGGAAATTCCAAAAAAGAACGCCTTTTCAAATTTTTCTCATAATATTACAAATATTTATATTTCAAAAAAATTACAGAAATTAAAAGAAAGGATTATTTTTTTTAAATTCCGAATAAATTTTAAAAGTGTGAACATTATTTGCTTCTCCCAAAAAAATTGTTAGTTTTAAAAAGTTTGAAAAAAGGAACATTTTTTTATTTTCTGAACGAATTTTGAAAACAGGGACTTTTTTCAATCAATGAACTTTCTTTTAGTACGCGAGTGCTTTGGCCCAGCCCAATAGAAGCCCGAGGGGAGCGATGTGGTCACCTAGTTGGGCAAAGGCCTAAGATTTTTTTTCTGCTCTTTTCGTTAATTCATTTTTCTCCTTTTCAAACTTTCTTATTCTTTTTGAAACCTGTTAAAAGATTGAAATGTTATTTGCAATACCAAACTAATAGTTTTAAGTAAATTCTTTTTGCATTCGAACGTTTATTTATTACTGCTTTGAATTTTATTCCTTTGTACTTATTAGTTATGTTAAATACTTAAAATAATATTTTTATGAACATTTTTAAACTATGGTTTTAAATACTTTTTTCTTCAAACCTGGTATGCTCGCATAAGTTGGGGTCATTTCAAAAATGTCCAAAAAAATATCATGTTTAACGTAGGGTGTCCGAGTAGGCCATACGCTCTGTCTGAGAGCACATTATTTCTCGACATGCGTCAAATGACCCTAATTTTTGTCATTGGCTTGTATGACCAATTCAAGGCACCATGTCAATTTGTTTTGACTTTCGATAAATTCTGGTGTTTCTGGAGTTTTCTCACACAAAAAAGGCCGATAAATGGTTAGACATGTCGCAACTTGCATACGGCGTCAGAAATCATTCAAACCTGACATGGATGGCTACCATGGCCATGCTCACCTGTTTGCAAAAGTTGGAGTCATTTCAAGATTGTTCAAAAATAGACAATGTTGAACGGAGGATGTTCAGGTAGGCCAGAAAGCTCCACCTGAGACCAAGTTGTTTCTCAACATCCTTGAAATGACCCCATCTTATTACCATGGTCTTGTATGACCAATTCCAGGCATCATGCCATGTTGTTTTGCTTTTCGACAAATTTTTCATTTTATGGAGTTTTCTCGGTCAAAAAGGCCGATAACAATGGTTGGCAGTATCGTAACTTGAATACAGTGTCCAAAATCACTCACATCTGACATGGATGCCTACCATGGGGCATGCCCACCAGCTTGCAAAAGTAGGAGTCATTTCAAAGATGTCCAAAAAGAGACCATGTTAAACATAGGGTGTCCGGATAGGCTAGAAGGTTCTGTCAGAGAGCATGTTGTTTCTCAACATCCTTGAAATGATTCTAATTTTTTTATGCCCTTGTATGACCAATTCCAAGAATTATGTCAAGTTGGTTTGATTTTCGACAAATTTAATATTTTCTGCAGTTTTCTTAGCCAAAAAATGTAGATAAATGGTCGGACGTGTCGCAACTTGCATACGGTGTCGGAAATCGTTTAAACCTGGCATGGATGTCTACCATGGGCATCCCCACCTGCTTGCAAACACAGTACATACGCAAGCGCTTATGTATATGTGCATACACTCACCCCTACGAACGCACAAACGCACACCCTACCCTTATGAGCACCTCCGATAGACTGAGACGGCATATCATCTTGAGATCTTACTAAGTCACTGTAAATGTCTCGTAGTCGACAGGAACGTCTCCTCCCACTGAACACGCATCGCCGTAAATCCCGAAATAAATCCAAGATAAATACGAGCACCAGGATTTGAACCCCGGTGGGCTGGGGATACCACTGTCTACCTAACCATCCAACCATGGGCTGGTTCGCTTTTCAAAAAACATGAAAAGAAAAAGTAGGAGTCATCTCGTGTCCTAATCATTTCTTGAAATTTGTCAATAGAAAAAAAATCACGCATTTCAAAAAACAGAAAAAGAAAAAGGAAAAAACTATAATAAAACCCATTTAAAAAACATGAACAAACCTTGAGGGTTGGAGTTCGAGTCTCCCGTGGCGCACATTTTTTGAAGATTCAAAAAAAAAAGAAAAAATGTTGAGGGTGTCGAGTAGGGTTTGAGTATGTCATGTATGTCGGGTCGTGTATGGACAGTACATACACAGGCCGCCTATCGGGGGCACCCCTATTTCTAGCTTATAGTGGGACGTAGGGAAGCCTCCCATTAAGCCGGACGCTAGATGGGCCAGCCCAAATGTGCGGGAGGGCACAACCTCGTCTGTTTTCACGTTTTTGTTTCCATTTTTTAAATTTATTTTTACTTTCATTTATGCTTCCAAATATTCAAAACAGATATATTATAAAAACAATTTACCAAAAACTATTGAAAACAAATGTTAATCAAGCATTTGAAAAATGTTAAATATATATAGAGAAAATATTTTTGATGTATACAAAAATATATAATCTGTGTTAAATAAGTTGAACATGTATTTAAAAATGTTAATCCAAGCATTTAAAAAAAAGTTAAATAAGTATTTAAACAATGTTAATCAAGTGTTTAAAAGTGTTAAATGTGTATATATAAAATGTTGACCATGTATTAAAAAATGTTAAACTTTTATTTGAAAATTGTTAATCCAAGCATTTGAAAAAAAAAATTTGAAAAGTACTTCAAAAACTTTAGTCATGCTTTTGAAAAATGTTAAATATGAATAGAAAAAATGTTAATCTTGTATCTGAAAAATGTTAATCAAGCATTGAAATATGTTAAATGTGTATAGAAAAAATATTGATGCTGTATTAAAAACAGTTAAACTTGTATATTTGGAAAATGCTGCTCAAGCATTTGAAAAATATGTAATGTGTATATAAAAAACTGTTGACCATGTATTAAAAAATGTTAATCTTGTATTTGAAAAAAATAAATGTTTTATAGGAAAAATATGTTAGATATATACAAAAATGTGTTTGGAAAAACACTGAAACCTGAGAGAAACAAAAAACCCAATGAAAAACGAGAAGGAACCAAACAAAACCAATGATGACGAAAAAAGTCATTGAAATCCAAGAAAGAAACAAAAAAAAATAGAAGAAAAAAAAAATAACGCGGTGAAAACCAAGAAAACCGGTGGAAAATAAAGAAAAAAATGAAAACAGAAAAAACTAGGGAACCAGCAGAAAAAACCAGCTCCTTTACGATGAGTTGGTTGCGCCCTACTATCTTATCACTTAGTTAATAGTTAGCTAGTGGCTTGTGGCGCAATCCTGCGTCCAGGAGACTTGGGTTCAATCCTTGACTTCTCCCTTTTTCACCTCTATTTATTTTAAGTGTTCTCATGGGCCGGGTCATTACTGTAAATGCCTCAAGCGATATATAGGCGCGCTGGGTGTGGACAACATTTTTTTTTTAAATCATACTCTTTATTGTGAAGGGATATGAAGAGATTGTGGACAACATATTTTTTTAAAGACCATCATACATTTATTATGAAGGGGTATGCAGAGATCTCCACCGTTGATATGTTTAAAGGGGGTGTACCGAAGCAGAAGTGTACCAACAATAACTCAATGGGTTTTCACATGCTATGTGTACTGCTTCACTGCAGCAGATATCATACACTTCACCTAAATCAAGTGATATGCAAAATAAGTCGGGTGGGAGGAGGTAAAGGAAATTAGGCGGGAGAGATACGTGATATTGGATATCAGCAAACACTTATGGCAATATGAAAACTCCAGCTAAATCAATGTGAAATCTAGCACTGCTTAGCATGGAAAGAAACATGGGCATAACGATAATCCTACATCTGTGTACATTAACGAAAAGTTTTACGTAAACTACAAAACAAACTCTCTCTCCCCCATGATTTTCAGGGGGGTGGGCTCCTTCCTCCCCCAAGCTCCAATCACAAATCCCCACGATGCTGATTACGTTAATCCCCAGTAACTATTATTACATAGATGTAGCATTACTCTGGGCATAAACATATATTTCTTCTTCACTGCTTTCAACGCACAAGTACTAGTACACATAGGAGGTGTCTATCATACAACTAGGATAAGTACTACTCCCTCCGTTCCTAAATATAAGCCCATTTAAAAATTTCAATACAGACTATATACAGAGAAAAATGGGTGAATCTAGACTTTAAAATATGTCTATATACATCTGAATGTAGACCGTATTAAAATCTCTTAAAAAAGCCTTATATCTAGAAACGGAGGGAGTGTGTTCTTTCGGCCACTTGCCTTGAAAGTGCAGGATCAACATCAACAGGCCTAGACACTATGAAAGCACCCCAAGTTGGGGGTAAAAGGTAAAATCCATGGATCGTAGCCCCTTGGGTTGTTAAGGTTTTCAATTTGATTTCTCGCACAAACTGGATCAATGTGTTTTTTTTTGTCTGGTTTCACACATAAACCGGATCTATCTCTTTCTAAATTGAGAAGATGAATATACAGATACAGATACAGGTGGGGATTCCTCCCCCCTAATGACTGATTCAAAACTAAGGCGATTCTTATTGTAATGTAAATATAAGTGCATCACCACATGGTAGGTGAAAGCAGCTTGCTTATATTTGCCTTCTCTGCGAAAATGGATGTATCTATGTAGATACATCATTTGAGCGACAAGTAATTTCGGACGAAGACGGCGTAGAATGCAAGAAGGCGGCACATTATGAACTGCTACCAGGGGCAAATTTGTAGTTGATTGGGCAATTGTCAGAAAAGTTGACCATGCGCAAGCAATCTCAATCGCTCAGCTGGACAAATGCATTCTTCAGACTCCAATCTCAAATCTCGATCATTGTCAGAAGTGTCGCTCGGTGCCTGAGCACTGAGCTTGAAGTAGTGAAGTGAATAATTAGTACCAGCAGTAGCTTAGTGTCTATAAACAGTTGCAAAGTACTCTTTAGTACTCTGCTTCTGATCATCGGAGCGGAGTGGAGAAGTGAAGGAGCTAATCAGTTAAGATGCATGAAGAAAGAAAACAGAAGAAACTGGCGAGGAAATTGTACATAACCCACTAAATAAAGATTGCTCGCGCCAGATCCTTGGAGATGCTAATTGTTTGTAGTGATGCATGCACATTGTTGGGTATATGGTTTCCAAACAACAGGGTACTTCATTCCCTATAGCACACGCTTTATGACCATAGTTCAATACTAACTGTATTTATTTGGAACCTATGAACAATTTTACCATGCGTTGAAAATGGAATGTAGGTCGCAAAATCTGAAGGGGTAAACCGAGCATGCAAGCTGCCCCCTTGTGCTCGATTGCCGCCACGGTCACGCCCTTGCCAGATACCAGGCACGGGAAGAGGCCGCCATGTCTCATGTGCGACCCCACAGCAAGGTGTGCCTCCACACACCTACTTTATTCCTCTGCTGAATCTGACAAAGCTGGTGATTCTAGCCCTGCAGGGCACCAAATTGTTGTAGAGCTGATTTTAGGATATCTGGGGCATAACCGTCGACGGAAGCAATTCCTGGCTTGTCAAACGATACGACATCCTCTAGCGAATAGTTTCTGGCGGCATGAAGCTGGTTTGGCGCGGAATTAAATGAGCCTTTGAGTATGATGGTCTTCTGCATGCCTCCAAGTAGCCCCTCATAATCTGTATCGCCACTTTCGCCAACAACCACTGTCATGTTCGACAGCTCTACCCCCCACCTTATATACAAGTACCTGGACAAAGATGAACAAACATACCATCAGGACTCTGTAGTTGCCAAATTTTGGCAGATTTGTCTGAGCATGCAGTTTTTAGTATACATGAAAGAGCGTATCACATCTTCTCATTACGTAGGAAAGCAGTCTAGATACAACAATGAGGTGTCAAATGACCCTACAGGAAAGAAGAAAAAAGAACACTAAAGGAAAGCCTAAATCTAACTGTGGTCCAAAGCCCCCACACAGGTCTTGCCCTTGCTAGCCTTCAGCCTTCTGATGCTTAATAGATTTTGTCAGCCAATCGTTGCTTGTAGAACACGCCTACATACATCTTACTTCTCTTATGTTTGTATTGGAAACCAGATTATTAAAATTTCTCCAGCAATCCATGCCTCTTAAATGAATAAAAAAAATATTGTGCATGGCGCATTACTAACTTCTACTCCCTCTGTAAACTAATATAACATCGTTTAGATCACTAAAGTAGTGATCTAAACGATCTTATATTAGTTTACAGAGGGAGTATATCTTTACATTTATTAAACAATGAATAACGTCATTTCAACATCAAATATGTATTCCAGTATCAGAGTATAATATAAGTCCTTCAGGACATTGACATAGCGATGTTCTACTATGACCACTATTTTCGATTGTAATATATGCGATCAATCTATTATACTCTGTTACCTTGCAAAAACACTTCATACAAAATTGATGATCAGAACTACAAGCATCCTAGAACGGTTAACATGTAGTGGCAGATAGATTATAGCCATACAAAGTATAGCATTTTTTACTCAACTGAGGACTGAAGGCTGTGTTAAAAAAACAGTTTTAGGAATAACCAAACCTTAGTGCTTGGGATCGTGATGCTAGAACAGGTATGAAGTTCAACTTGCTGCCATCATGGCTGTACAATACATGACAGCGCAATGCTTGAATTCTCATTGTCTTCCTAAGATCCTTCACAGGAGGGACCTAAAACAGTTGAAAGTTGAAGCATAATAAGAAGACTGGCTATCGTAGAGAAGGTTGAGAAAATCAGTGAAGAAGTAGATGAAGAGGGCATAACAGGACAAAGAAGAAACGTACAGCCTCAGTATTCTTCACTTTAAATGAAATGCAATAAGTGGATGAACATTCGTCATCTTCAATAACTGCTTCTTGTCCACTCTCGCTATTCTTTTCTGCTGCCCAACGAATTAATGTCTTCCTTAAACCTTCTCCTCCCCAACGATATTGAATCTGAGAGTGATAATCAAGATCGATCATAAATGGAAGCTCAGCAGGGCTAAGCATGTCTTCTGAATTTGAAGATGGATAGCAAAGATCACTGCCACTACTGCATATGAAGGCATCAAAATCAGTAGTCTCTATGCCCCCAGATGTTAACAAAGGATGTATCTCTGATATGGCTCGAGATGTTGACAATACAAAACCAAGAGCACCAGATAATTTTTCTTTGGTTGAAGCCTGAAAAATGTTTTTGATAATCTGAACCAAGTCCGCATCTTGCACAGAATCTACAGCAATAATAACGATGTGCTTTCTCCTTCGCAGAGATGGCCATTTATTGGAGCCTGTGGTGGCCTCAGCATTCTCACCAGACTCATCCTTTGTGCCAGCATTAACAGCTTCTGAAAATTTTAGTACAGCATCCTCAATGTTTCTCCTATCACTGGTTGAACTCCTTCCATATTTTGACATGTTGCCTGATTTTTCACTGTCCAAGGAAATCTTCAAGTTAAGTGATATATCATGAATATCCCTCAAAGAGTCACCAGGTGAATCTGTTTCAGAAACTTCAGTAGCATCATCGCTCTTTTGCCATCGTGGATGTCTAGACTTGAGGGTACCAACCCGTGACAAATAGTTCTTGCAATGTTCAGGCCAAGAAAATCGATGGATATTGTCCAGACCATTCTGACGGCATTTTGCCCACAATTGCTTATCAGAAACAAGTCTATAAAGTGCCTCAGCTATATCATTTTGATTGTGGGGATCAACAAGAATGCCATTGTCAAGAACCTGAATAAAAAAGAGGACATCAATAGCCAGAGCAAAAAGTGAGTCACTGCGAAACATAAACCAAGATAGCAGAACAGTACCCTGTGTATATCGACAGGCCCGCCATTTTGGGTAGCAACCATAGGTAGACCATAAGCAGCAGCCTGGCAGGCAACAAGGTGTAAAGCTTGCATAAACATTATAAATCCACAGATAAAGTAACAACAAAATGAAATGTTGCAGAAGTAACCTCGATCAAGGTGAGCCCAAATGGTTCAATATAAGCACAGTTAATGAATACACCCTGGAAACAACAGAAACTAAAATAAGCATATATTTATGTATAAAAATGTGAGTAAGGCACAAAGAAGCAGCATGGTCAGGTTGTTGCTGCAAGTCAGACTCAGCAAAAACACAAGTCAAAAAGCCAAAGCCATTAAAATTAGAACACAAGATATGTATCAGCTAACTAATACTGACAGATAGTTAAAATGTGACTACCAGTAGGCCCACTGCATCCAATCATAACTTAATAATGATACGATGTCAGAGAATCCACTAGCGCACTTATTATAGAAGGCCAGCAAAACATTTCAACATATAAAGATACACTTGGTTACCTTGGTTTTTGCCGCTAAACGATAAATATCTGGAACTTCAGATTGCTTATGGTGCTTGGGGTATGCCACTTGCCCATATAGATCATACTTGTCTATTAACTTGAGTACTGATGTCAAAACAGCTCCATTTGTGCTTGACATTTCATCAATAACATCACGGTTACCCATGATCAATGTCTGCCGATAAAGAATAGTTATCAAGAATGGGAGCAGGCAGTGATAGTTGGTGGCAGAAGATTATTAATGATAACTAAACCACCGGATAGCAAAAAAATTAATTACGGCAACAAGAGAAACTACACAGGACTGGCACATACAAGGTTTGCTAAATTTCTCAGTTCCTGGTGTTCACCAAATGCCTTAACCAGTGTAGTGATGTTCTTCTTGGGATCTGGACGAGCAAGAGCGAGAATCATGGGCTTGCGAGGGTTCGAGAAGAAGCGCATTATCTGAAATTGTTTTAACCGAAAAGTAAGTAAATATAACACACAATCCCAGTGGAACATCAACAATTATTCCTGCATATCTCTTATGGGGGGATAAAATGGAGAACGTACATCGGCCCAAACAGGTGGATCTGGTGAATCTGAGCTAACTTCGTTCCCTTCTTCACTATCAAGATCAACATCATGAGGCACTATATGGCTAAACTCCATACCGGGAGGAATTGCCTGATCATGTCATATAACAGTAAGCATATAAATATAGTGAAATAATGAAATCCATTAGACCAGAAAGGAATCAATGTAGATGGACTTACAATCATACGAGGCATTTCACGACCGTAGCAGCTAACACCACGCTTTATTCTTGCTCTAAGTTTTCTCTCCATAATTACATCAAATCCATTATATAATCCCCATTGTTTATCTATCTCTTGCCTAGTGCTTGTGATTACTATTTCAGATGCATCAAGACAAAGTTCCTCAGCCTCAATCCGACGCATTATCTTGTATGTTGCATCTATTTCATCCCTGGTTTGACGCCCTTGCTTTAAAAGTTGCTCTAACTTGTCTCTGCCAAGAGAATGACCTGTGAAAACCATTGGCACATTGAGTGCCCCAGATAATAAAGCAGCAGAATCGCCTGCATCAGCATAGTGTCCATGGATAACAACAGGCCATACTGGCTGGCCATTGCCAACTTGTTCTCCAAGAACCTTGGACATCTGCATGATATGGACAAGTGCACCGTCAACAAATTCCTGGATGTGGGGCCAGAGCTGCTCTTTAGGGATATACTTTTCTCTTGGCCCAAATGGTATCCTGACAATATAAGCACCACTGCTTTCACCCATGTCATCCCCAAGATTCTCTGAATTTCTTGGACTCAGCATTTCTGTAGGTTCCCCATAACTCCAATCAACATCAGGTGCAGAAATCTGCCTTGTCAGCAGATCCACTCGATATACTCCAGGTGTTTCACCTAACGCCCTAGCAAGCTCTACAACATATTTGACCTGCAGGTTATGGAACCAGTTAGCTGAACTCAAGCATCAATGGCATATAGACCAACCTGTAAGTACTATGTAGGCAACTAGCAACAAGATAAACAACAAGCTAACCCACCAGGGATGTAAGAATTAGGTACAGATATGAAGCCAACATCAAGGACGCAAACACGAAAATGAGGGAGACGCAAGAAGTACCTGGCCACCTGTATCTGAATCACGCCCAAGCTCCATATTCTCGCCACGTATAAGACCATGAATGCTGCACAAAAACAGAAAATGCCAAAATAAAAGCATCAATGTCAGCCACCAAAACAAATACAATCTACATGTAGTTTCACAAAAAAATGGTACCTCTTCCTAGGGCTACTAACATTATAAAAGCAAATCACATATTTGATCAACTATAACACCACAAGAAACGAAGGCATGACACTACTGTTTGTAGCCAATTAGAACAATGAAATCCACTGGGTGTTTAGGTTACTGTTATGCTAACAGTGTATACAAAACAGTTTGAGAACAATAAGAGGAGAGGAAACTGTCACGCCTGTGCCACGGTCCACATCGACATGACCGCGGCGAAGGCGGACAATGAGAGTTCAGTCCAGGAGGACGGGCATCTGACGCTGAAGGGCCCACTATACAGGGAAAGCTGGTGATGGAGCGAGCCACAAGAAGCTGAGTCTTCTGACTGGGTACATGGACCTGTGTACTGGGTACTGGGTACATGGGCCTGCAGGCCCAACTTGTAATCGTGTGCGAGTCGAGTTTAAAAGGGCCAAATGCATCTACAACACTAAAATTGATTAAAATTTGCTGCAATAATCCAGCATGTAGAGGATATACTTTGTGCACATTGGCAGAACCAGGTGCATAGGTGGACACAACAAACTTGCAAGGCCCACGTGCATCTACACCATTAAAATTTCATGGAAAACCCATGACATCTGCACAATGGTAGTACTCATCCACCAGATATCACCTACTCTTTCATGGATCACTCTTTTATGGACTGGAGCTCCACAGTGTTTGGAGGTAACTACATTTAAAAGAGTCCACTAACATGATTACCTACTTCACCAAAAGGTGTCCATTTGAAGTGCTATAACTGAACTTTCTAAAAGCAAACATGTAGGGTGAGATTAATATGATCCCTAGAACAAAATTAGACGCATACCTTATTAGCACTATGTACAGTTTTTTATCTTTGTGCTGATTTGCCCACACCTCAATAGCATCAGTTGAACCTATCCTTGGCATTCGTCCCCTTGTACTCTCAGCGTGAATAGATGATTCATGAATATTTTCTCCTTTTTCTCCGTCAGATAGGTCCTCAGACAAATCAGCAGCAGCATCTCGACGAGCCTTCTCACGCTCAAGACGTTTCTTCGATGAACGGGAGGCTTCCTCACCTTCAATCTGTATTAAATAATTAAAGATGGCAAATAATTAAACAACATGATGTACAACTGAAATGTTGGCGGAAACATGTGTTCATGTTGATGTATACTAGGGGAATGAGGAGTGTTAAAAGTAGATTTTGTATTTAAGACTCCTTTTGCTAAAATTCAAGAAGCTACCAGGGTAAAAGCTCCCTCCACGATTAGTATTCTATGTAAATATGTAAATCCGATACCATAGATGGCATGAGAGATAGTCTAGTCTAGTCACTTGGGGGCTCAGAACAATTTAGATGATTTGCTCAAGAAATGTGAGCAGTAAAAAAAACATCTGACCAAAAGGAACATTGTTTGTGCACCTGTGATAGCGACCATTGGTGATTATATTAAAAGTCAGAGGAGAACACAAATATACTAGCTAAAGCGGTTAATTATTTCATTGAACACAGAGCCGAGTGAAAGAACAACATTATTCTTAAGACTGCAGGAGCATCAAAACCTCAAAGGTCAAACAACATATACATGTGTATGACAATTGGCTGATTTTAACCATCATGACTTGCATCAGAAGACCCATCATTAGTTGTTGATTATTGCGGTCGGAGTGTAAGCATATTTGAAACGCCCAAGTTTGACAGAGTATGCAGAAGAAAATTGCTTGCCCGAAAGGAGAATGTGCTGGGATTAGCAATGCACTTGGTATGCTGTCATTGTTATAACTAGAGTACATTTAGAGTACATGTATTATCATTACCTGTATGGCTGTAATTATCAGATAATAACTACATGTAGTTAGAATATCAGTATTAACGCCTTAACAGATATCAGAATTAGCTGTAAGGCTGTAACTATCAGACAAGAACTATCAGTGTTAACGCCTGAACAGAACTAGAACACGTCCCAAATCTTGAAGTGGAATAGCTTTTTATCCAAAACAAACAGAATTACAGGTCTATTTATCAGGGCCACAAAAAGAAGTAGCACCTGGTGGCCCTGAGAGCTAACTGGAGCTATGAATCATGAATTGTAAACTGTCAGACATAACAGTTCATTTTTTTTTTCTGAGTCACACACAGCAATGGACTACTACTCTTGTTTGAATGGTGATATGAAACAATTTTTTTTGCTCAAAGGGTGGACAGTCAGTTGAGCCAGGATAACTGGATACCCATTGCAGTCCAACACGTGCAGGTGTACCAAATCCTCCAAGCAGCATATGTGCTTTATGACAAGAGCGAGTTCATCCAAACACACTAAGGAATTGGAGCATTCTAGCTAGCAAGAAGGAAACAGAGCAGACATATGCTACAATGGAGAGCCAACTCATTTGCAGCACGACTATGATTCAGTATTCCCTGGTGCAACAGAAACAAACATGATGCCCAGCCACATGCATAATCAGTAACCAACAACTACACTGGTTTGGCTGGCACCAGCAGTTAACTGCCCCCGACAACAGTTTGGCACCCGCAATGCTGCTACTTGGACAGTAAAGTTCACAAGCAAATCGAGGCATTCACAGTCTTATTTCAGCGAGGCGAGGCGAGGCATACCTGCTTCTTCTTCCTGGCGAGGTTCCAGATCCTCCAGGACATGTTCTCCAGCCGCGTGTTCCGCTCCTGCGGGCTCCTCATCGCCGACGTCTGGGCAGCAAAAACAGAGCCCAGGATAATAAATCTCAAAATCTCGCCGCCACCTAAGCTAAGCTAATCTGGAGCAAGCAGCGAGGACGCGAGGGGCGAGGAAGGGGGCGAGGAGCGCTTACGCGGACCCAGGTCTTGTAGAGGTCGGTCTCGTCGAAGCCGGAGATGACCTCCTCCACGAAGTAGCGGGCCGGGTTGAAGCGGCCGCGCTCCCGCAGCATGAGCGACGACTTGTCCCGCCTCTTCTCCGCGGCGGTGCCGGAGCCCCCGGGCGCCGCGGAGGAGGAGGCGGAGGCGGCCGAGATGTCCCCCGCGGCGCCACCCGCGTCGAGGATGGCCTCCAGGTAGCTGTTGATCCAGTCGTTCCCCACCATCGCGGCGGCCGCCCGCGCTCTCTCTCGAGGTGAGGTGAGATTGGGAGGTGGGTGGGGGATCGGATCGGATCGGAGCGGACCGGGGAGGGTTCTGGAAGGAAGGAAGCGGGGATTGGGATCGGCGGCAGTGCGAGCGAGTGGTGATGATGATGGTGGCCGTGCTAGGATTTGAGCCTTCCCGAAGCAAAAGCTGGCAAAGGGAGGTGGGTGGGGGCGGGGGTGGGGGGGGCGGGGGGGGGGGTGGTGGACTCCGTTTCCGTAGGTATCTTCTCCGGTTTCGTCAGCGTGCGCCACGTTGCGTCCCGGGGTGGACAGCTGTTTCTTCAAAGCATCTTCAACAGTTGAAACCTCCTGTAATCTTATTAAGGGCCGGTTCTTTTCGGCGATTCTCCCGGAATCACCCCCTTCCCAGCTTCTCCCAGAATCGGCACTCCATATTTTTTTTACAATCCTAACTAATTAAATCTTAATTAGCTAGGATTGTAAAAAATATATGAAATGGTGATTATGAGGGAAGCTGGGAGGGGGGCGATTCTCGGAGAATCACCCAAAAGAACTGCCCCTAAACCCATTGTTAAAAGGGGGGGAATATTCCGGAAAACCCTATGCGCCGCTCGCTGCGTCAAAATATCGACGCAACGCACAGGCGAAGCCCCTCATCGCGAGCAATGGGCCGGCCCATTATACAAAATCTAGCCAGCCGGTTTTGGGAACCTGCTAGATGGTTCCTTGAACCTTTTTTTTTCTTTTTGACCGGTTTTCCTGTTTCTTCTTAGGTTTTTTTTTTCGTTTTTTCGTTTTCCCGCTTTTCTATTTCTTTTTCTTCTTTCTTAATTTTTTTTTCTTTTCTGTTTTCTTTTTGTTTTTTCGCTTTTAAGTTTATTTTATTTTTCAAGTTTATTTTTTTAACGATCATCTTTCCAAAATTGTTTGAAATTTTCTAAAAATGTTCTTGTTTTAAAAAAATGTTCCAAATTTTAAAAAAATGGTCTTGTTTTAAAAAATTATTCATAAATTCAGAAATGTTCATTTTTTAAAAATTGTTCACATTTTTCAAAAATTGTTGGCATTTTTCAAAAATTGTTCTGGAATTTCAAAAAATGTTCTTGTTTTACAAAAAATGTTTGAATGTTTTCTTTTCAAATTTTTGACAATGTTAAAAAAATGTTTCTGTTTTAAAAAATTGTTCACAAATTTTGAAATTGTTCACATTTTAATTTTTTTCAGGATTTTAAAATTGTTCACAAATGTTGAAATTGTTCATGTTTCAAATTTTGTTCAGGAATTTTGAAATATGTTCGTGTTTCCCAATTTTGTTTTAAATTTGGAAAAATGTTCCCGTTTCAAAAAATTGTTCGTGATTTTCAAAAAATGTTCCTGCTTTTCAAAAATGTATGGTTTTCCAAAATATTTTTCACATTTTTGGTAAGTGTTTGCGTCTCATGGAACATTCCGTTTTTTGAAAAAAAAATTGCTTTCGAAATTCCTGAACTAACTGGGATCTGCGCAGCTTACTTGGTTCTTTTAAGATTGATGCTCCATTGTGGTCAGATGTGGCTCCTAGCTCAGCTAGTAGGATTCCGTTGTTTATAGCAGTCGATCCTGTGTTCGAATCCCCCGCTGCGCAAATTGTTTTTTGAGCTACAGTGCGCGCCGCTATCTTCATGGGCCGGCCCAGTCGAAGCAACCTGTGCGAAACCTCAGCAACTTGACGCAGAGAGCGTCACATAGGAGGTCCCGAATATTCCCCCTCAACCGATGGGTTTTTCTTACAGCACCCGTCTACTGCCTCCCCGGGGCGCCACGGGCCCAGCCCATGTGGGCCTGCACCACCGCTTTCATTTTTCCTTTTATTTACTAGCAAGCATGCACGTGCGTTGCGGCGGAGGAAAACTGGAGGCCAGAATCGGCTGGATCGCGGTGGGATCGAAGCGCGGCGAGCGGACCGGAAGGCGGCGGCGATGACAACAGAGCTCGAGTGTTGTGAGCAGCCGCGCGGAGCTTGGGGGGATGTCGTTGTTGGGTGGCTGGAAGGCGGGTCCGATGACGGACGGACGGCAGGATTCTGACTGGGCCGACGCCGAAATCATGCGCCATGGTGGCGGAGCTTGAGGACGAGCGGCGGCACCGAGCTCAAGGAATGGCTATGGGAAACTTGAAGGCGGGCGGTGGGGGTGGAGGGGAGCGCAGATCCCACGATGGACGACTGAAATAGGGCGGACGGCTCATAGCGGCAGGGTTGGCTGACGGCGGGGCTCGGCGGCCATAGTCGACTAGCACAAACGCGGGGTGAGCCGACGCGACGTGAAACTTTACCGCGCAGGGGTAGGGTTGGCGCTTCGTTTCTTTTTGGGGTTTCCGGTAGCATGCAAGAGAGAACCCAAATGTGGGTCTTAGGTAGCAAAGTTTTGGTGGCTACCAAAAGCTTAGGTGTGCTTTTCGAGTCTTTTCGGGCTAAGAATCTAAATAATATTTTTTGCGTCTTGGAATTTTTATTAGGTTTGCTAATGTAGATATTAGATCATCTTCAATAGCTGCTCTAAAATAGGGCATCAAAAACATCTTGAGGTAAAATTTAGGACATCACAAAGTGGTTTTTAGGGCACGACAAAGTGAGCGCCTCCAACCGATGCCCTAAAATAGGACAACCAAAATATCAAAAGTCATTTTTCTTAAATATAGATCCACCACTAGGAAAAAGCTATAGCTAGATGCTTAGCGGTAGCGCGGGGCAAAACAGGCGCTACACGTGCATAGTAGTAGCAGGGAAGGGCAGTCCAATCCAATAAGTGGGCCCCATGGTACCCCCGAGCATAGTTTTAACAACCGGACCGGACCGGCGATTGAACCAAAAAAACCGGAACCGGCGGCCTCAACGGTTTTTTAAGCTAATAAGACCGTTCTGCAATCAGACAGGAAAAAACCGATCAAACCGGCCGGTTTTCTGAAAAACCAGTGCAAAACCGGGCCATTGAACCGGGAAGAACCAGGAAAATGTTTTAACAGAAATTGTGAGAAGTGGAATTCGATCCCAGCTCGTGTGAGCAGTACACGGGGCCTGCCCACGGCCCAATAACCAACTCGATTGTGCTACTTTGTTGTCCACTACATGGAAATAATTTTATTTGACCATTGTTTCACACTATATTAGCACATATATTACTTATATTATTTTATTACTTAAAAACCCGACAATCGAACCGATGAACCGGTGGTCCGACCGGTAAAAACCTGAACCGACAACCTTTCCGGTTCAATTTCTGGTTCGGTTTTTTAAACTATGCCCCCGAGTTGAGCCATAGTAGCAGCGCGGGTCATAAATCCCACGCTACAACTAACCTCGTAGATGTAGCGCTGGGTTACTGCCCGGCACTGCTATTATGGCTAGCCCCAGGGGCACATTGGCCCCGTGGGCCTAGCTTAGCAGTAGCGTGGGCTAAGTTCCCCCGCGCTACTGCTAGACGGCCTTATCCCCCCGCGACCGTCCACCTTACTCTCCCTGTGCTCACTCTCTCTCGTTGTCGTTCTTCCTCCCGTCGTCGCTGCACACCGCCGTCTACCATTGCTACCGTCGCCACCTCAGTAGGACTCCTCCTCCCTTCTCGTCCTCCCTCGTCCTCCTCCCTCCTTCCTCCTTATCCTCCCTCGTCCTTCTCCCTCCTCCCTCCAGCTGTTGCCCCACCTTCCTCCTCCTCTCAAGCCGCCGCCCTCCTTCCTCCTCCTTCTCCAGCCGTCGCCCCTCCTCCATCCTCCTCCCCCTCCTCATCCAGCCACCACACCTCTTCCCTCCCCCTCCTCCTCCTCCTCTAGCAGTCGCCCCTCATCCACCTCCTCCTCCTCCAGCCGCCGCACCTCCTTCCTCCTCCCTCCTCCATCCTTCTTGTAGGATCGAAAGTATGTCTAGAGGGGAGGGGGGGTGATTAGACTACTTGACCAAATAAAAGCTAAACTTTTCCCAATTTTAGTAGTAGGCATTTTAGCAATTCTAGCAAGTCAAGCAACACCCTACACATGCAATTCTAAGAGTATAGCAGCGGAAAGTAAAATATTGCACATGTAAGTAAAGGAGGGGTTTGGAGAAGGCAAACACAACGGGGACACAGTGATTTTTGGCGTGGTTCCGATAGGTGGTGCTATCGTACGTCCACGTTGATGGAGACTTCAACCCACGAAGGGTAACAGTGTGCGAGTCCACGGAGGGCACCACCCACGAAGGGTCCACGAAGAAGCAACCTTGTCTATCCCACCATGGCCATCGTCCACGAAGGACTTGCCTCACTCGGGTAGATCTTCATGAAGTAGGCGGTCTCCTTGCTCTTACAAACTTCTTGGCTCAACTCCACATCATGTCGGAGGCTCCCAAGCGACACCTAACCAATATAGGAGACACCACTCTTCAAAAGGTAATAGACAGTGTGATGATGATGAACTCCGTTCAAGCGACCACCTAGTTCAACCCCGTTCAAGCGACCACCTAGTTTCGATGGCCCCCGGACTTAGTCCTTTCATGAGCACATCTGCCGTGACAAAACCACGACAATGGATGTCTTAGTATCATATTGAAATTTATGGGACTTAGATTTCAATGTTTAAATAAATCCATGATTTTTCACTTGAGAAATGGGTAGGAGAACTCATTTGCACCAAATCAAACTAAGTGAATCTAGATGAGTATGTCGGATAATCGAATCATACGCAAAAGTACAATCAAGAACATATTTGTTTCTTCGATGATTCTATTACTGATCCCAACTTGCATGTCACAGTTGATATGCCCTAGAAGTTTCTAGGGATATGGTTGCCTAATATACAGTAGAAAACACTACAAAAATATTTATGATTTAAAAATATCTACGACGACATTCAATAATATTAAAAGATATATGGACACACATAGATATGCAAATATATGTATATATGCTATACAATTTATGCAGTATTAGAAAATTAATTCAAATTTTTTTAACAGGGAAAATAACTTTTGGTACATTGTTCAATATAAATTTTGTAGAATCAAATTTTCAATGATGTACATTACAACTGTAACAACGAATATTTGAAAATATTATTATGTGGCCAAGTAATAAAAAATTATATTAATTAAAATTGTTATATGGACACTTAGTTTAAAATAAATAAAATATTTGGTATAAAAATAATTATTTTACAACGCCTGTGGCCCAAAAAAGGCAAGCAAGAAGCCTAAGAAAATCAAGAAGCATCAGGAGGCCGGCATGGAGTCGGCGGCGACAGGGCCCGCCCAGGACAATCTCTCGTTGGACTCGACCGCCAATGACCCCAGGCTGCATTACATCCTCTGGCACCCACAGGCCCTCGCCCCAGTGCGCATCTACAAAGGACCGTTGTGGAAGTTGGATAGGCTTCTCGACCAGAACCGGGTGCAAATTCCATGCAAGAGGTTGCGGCGAGACAACAAGGCTGGACGGGGAGATTGTTGGCAGCGAGGACAGGCCGTTGGCGGCGGAGCAGAGCCCGCCGCGCCCCGGCGCTGGCATCCCACGGGCCCCGTCTACCGCGGCAACCAAGAAGTCCAAGAAATGGCAGGCGACATCGGGAGGGTGCGGCGTGGACGGCAGCTCGCTGGACGAGACGGTCGTCGGGGACACCAGGCTGCGGCGGGAGGATCTTGGCCGCGAGCGCGAGGTCAGGACGTTGGCAGCAGAGCAGAGCCATCCGCGCCCCGCCGCTGGCATCCAACGTGCCCAGCCTGCCGCGGCCAGAGCAAGCAAGAAGCCCAAGAA
Source organism: Thinopyrum elongatum (assembly GCA_011799875.1). NCBI lineage: Eukaryota > Viridiplantae > Streptophyta > Magnoliopsida > Poales > Poaceae > Thinopyrum > Thinopyrum elongatum. Next base: position 9,217,013 of record CM022299.1, read on the forward strand.
GCGTGAGGAGGCCGCCGGCATGGTCCCGGACAGGCTCTCACCGGACTCGACCGCCGACGACGCCCCCACGCTGCAGGACGTGCTCTATCACCGGGATGCCCTCGCCCCAATGTGCATCCACAAGGGGCGGCTGTTCAAGTCCGATAGACTGCTCTACCAGAACCGCCTGCAGATTCCCTGCAAGATGTTGCGGGCCGAGAACCAGCCGATTCTGTTCGAGAAGTTGCTGACAGATGCAGAGAAGCCGCGGGTGAAGGCGCAGGCCTACGACCGCACGGGCCAATCCTACCTGATCAGCATCAATCACATCAAGTCCAATGATTCCTACCGGCTCGTCGGCGGCTGGGGCAAGTCCTGAGATCGCATAACCTCATCGTGGATCAGAAGGACGACGCCGAGAGCTTGGAGCCCTTCATGATCCGGGTGTTTGCGTTCGCTCGCCGGTGCTGAAGGTGGGCGTCCCCAACGAGCATGCCGGCCCGCTGGGACTCCTCCTCCTACACTACCACCAGAACGACGACCTGGCAAGGCACGCCTTCTTCATCGTCAAGGAAATCCTGGCGACCGATGATGATGATGATGATAGCGGTGAGCCGGACGAGAAGCTGCCCACGGACCCATGAGTTCAGTAGCGTAGATCGATCAATTTGTCCTTGTAGGCTCTGTTTCTAGTTCCACTGATAGGCACGACATAGGAAGAATTCGATTGGTTTTCTTTATGTTTTGAGATAGCTATATCAGAAAGACTCCTCTTTGGAATTGGAATGCAATATACATAACTTGTTCACAAAAATACAACGGATATAACATGTTGGCACTTTCTTTTCCTTTTTTTGTAAAAAGGAGATTAAAACCCCCGGCCTCTGCACCAAACGATGCATACAACCATCTTTCTTAATTATTCAACAAAGGTCTCACAAGAACATACATCAAGCCATCCGAAGCCACCACTCACACCTACAACTCGATAATGTGGAGTGCTCTCACTCCTCTTATCTAAAACCGGTGTCGTCGCCGATCCATCTACATAACGTATCAGAACCAACCCCCGGTGCAGCAAACCTAAAGCGTACACCAGATGCACACGTTTTAGAAACCGCCATCATCATCGAACCACCGACCCATCTTCAGGAGAGAGATCCGCATCATTCTTGTCGGCCTGGCCATCCGTTGACGCCACAACGGTGCCACCTCCCTGCGCTCGTCCATCCAGACGCGAAGCCTCTAGAAGATCTGTCGTGCGTAGCGCCTGCCAAGCATGCATGACACATCATAGCACCTGTCGGCCAGGCATGACTTGACATCTCCACCGAAGCTTCATGGAAGATGAAGACGCTCCGCCTCCCACCTCTGTCTTTCAGCGCTGCTCCACAAACAATGCTCCCAAGAGAGAAACGACACCGTAAAGCTGCCATCGTCCGATCTGGAAGACTAGATCCTAGGTCTTTTCCCGGAGCAGCACGACTGGGTCGACATTAGTTACACGACGATGCCTTCATCAAGGTAACGGCGCAAAAACACCGGCATTGCCCACCGCATGCTCGGTTTTCACCGGCAACTATGTCTTCCCAACTCATAGCCGGGACTAGATGATGGATCTCAAGATCCTTCATCTAGTCCGACCACCCAGCCGCAGGCCGACCACCTCCGGCGGAGGAGATGGACACCACCGCCAATCCAAGGGACACCGCATCACTGCTCGCCCTCGCGAGCCCGCCGCCGCCGCTATGCCGCCGAGCCCTGCGCCCGCCTGCCGCCGCCTAGATAGGTCGGCCCGCATCGGCCATCCCCAAGTAGCGGATAAAAGGTGCCCCACCGCCGGCCACCGCGAGGGGCTTTGCCCCGGGGGCTTCGGACGGTGGCGAGGGTCTGCGAGGGCGGGGAGGAGGGGAGGGGAGTATGGCGCGCGCTGCCGCCCGAGTTAGCCGCGGGGGTGGGGGTGGGAAGGGGGATGATGCGGGGGCTCAGATGCGATCTTCATGCCTGATGTCATAATCTTCATGCTAGAGAATGCACGCTCAACACATGTAATGCTAACTGGGAGTTTGTAACAAAGTATAAGTTATGCAATAACTACTAACATGAGGGGCATGCGGCTCCTATCGGCGATGAGCCATGAAGAAATAAGAGGATAAAGGTCCAAGGCATCAAGCGTGTGTCTTGCCCGATGTCAACGTGCGGCTCCACCTGAGAGGAAGGCGATTGAGGAGGAAGGGAGTTCAGTGGACCAAAACAGATCGGCTCACGACAAGTCCCCATTCTCCGCAAAAAAACATAAGACGACAAGTTGCCATGGTACATGGAGATGGAGATGGAACTGGAGGCATGGTCGAATTAAATCATGATTCATGAAGGTTGGAGGTGGATGAGTCACATGTGCATAGGCAAGAATGATGCTTCCATCGACGAACGCCATTCCTCGAGTAGGGCCCAGAATAGCAAGCTCACACGCGGGGGCGCCATTGTTGGGTCGGCCCATTTTCTGATTCCTCGAATGGATTTTAGGGACCTTGCTGTTGGTTTTCAGAAAGGTTTTTCATTTTCTTTCCGTCTTCATTTTCTCATTTTCTTTCTTTTTCGTTCATTTTTATTTTTCTACTCTAACCTTTTACTTTTTTTCTCCGTGTAGGCTCTTGTTTATCTACTTTTTATATATTTTTTGAACATTTTTCCACATTACAACAAACATCGATACAGTATGAACTTTTTAAGGAAATGCCTGATAAACATTGAACATTTTTCAAATACATGACAAACATTTGTATACCCACGGAGAACATTTTTAAATACCCGCGGACATTTATTAAATACATGATGAACATTTTATTTCACATAAATGAGCACTTCTTCCTAAATACATGAATGCCTATAAAACAAATAAACTATCTTATTACGTGAATATAGTTTTTTGTACACACTAAACTAGTATTAAATTCTATACATACAATTTTTTATTTACTTCATGTACATGAACATTTTTTTCATTTCCCGCAATATACACTAGTGCGAGGGAGAGGCCCGGACCACACACGCCGCCCCCGTCATTGCGGAGATCCTGGCGGCGATGGGGAATAGAGAGGCCATGCCATTGTCGAGGAGGGCCATCGCAATGCTTGTTATCATACAAGATCCTAACATATGTTAGTTAGGTTTAGGTCAAGTACATCTTGTTTAACAACCAGGATCTGTCCGCACGGTTGTTGTACTTATCATGTATATTATAACCTTGAAAATCAAGTAATTGCCCATATAATTACATGACCTGCCCCTCAGGGTACTGCACGGTAAACTATTCTCTCTAACTTGGTATATGGAGCAACAATATCCCATCTCCCACCATGGCCGACATCTCACCTAGCCTCCTCTCCAACACTGCCGGCACCCTCATCACCACCTCCGTCGCACCCTCGCCACAAGTTCCAGATCCTCTACCGCACCCACGATCACCTCGATCGGAAACCTCATCACCTTGCATGTCACAAGGGACAACTTCCTTCCGTGGAAGACCCAGGCTGTCCCTTCTCTCGCCTCGAACAGCTTGTTCGGATATGTCTCCAGCTCCGAAACGGCACCACCACACACCATCACAGTGGGCATCGGCAATGTGGCCAAGGAGGTGCCCATCCGGCGTTTCTCTGGTGGTACCAGCAGGATCAACTGGCGATGATTTCTCTCCTCGGCTCCATGATCGAGGACATCCTTGGGCAGATGACCCAGCTTCGCACGTCTAAACAGGTCTGGACCACTCTTAATGACATGTTTGCCTCACATATGTTATGAAGATGGAGCATGACAAGGCTATATGATTTTGTAGGGATAATGTTCTTTAGCATTGATATTTTGAAAAACATGATTGCTTGTTAGTGTGCCTGAATATTGATGTGTTTTTGTCAAATTATAGACTATTGCTTTGAATCATTTGGATCTATATATTCATGCCATAAAAGAAAGATTACATGATGAACATGTTAGATAGCATTCCACATCAAAAATTCTATTTTTATCATTTACCTACTCGATGACGAGCAGTAATTAAGCTTGGGGATGCTTTGCTATTATGGTATCAATCTCGGATGTTTTATATGCAACATTATATCATTTTTTGGGACTAACCTATTAACTTAGTGCCAAGTGCCAGTTACTGTTTTTTTATCTGTTTTTGGTTTTCCAAGAATTATGTACCAAACAAAGTCCAAATGCCAACAATTTTTTTGACAATTGTTTTCTGGAAATAAGAGACCCTAGAAGCTTCAGGAGGAGGCGAGAAGGCGAAGGAGTGGGCCACAAGGCACATGGACACGCCCAGGGGACAGGCACGCCCAAGTACCTGATGCGACTTGAAATACGTCGGTATTTCCCCAAAGAGTAAGGGATGATGCAGCACAGCTACGGTAGGTATTTCCCTCAGTGACGAGACCAAGACTATCGAACCAGTAGGAGAACCACGCAACACTACGTAAACGGTACCTGCACACAAAGAACAAATACTTGCAACCCAACGTAAAAGAGGGGTTGTCAATCCCTCCCGGGTAAAAAGATAGATAAAATTATAGTAGAATGGATAAATAGATCTCGCGGGAACGCGAGATAAATAAATAACAAAAAATTGCAGCAAGGTATTTTTGGATTTTTGGATTAATAGATCTGAAAATAAAAGCAAATAAAAATAGATCTCGAAGGCAAATATGATAAAGAAGAGACCCGGGGGCCGTAGATTTCACTAGTGGCTTCTCTCGAGAAAAATAGCATACGGTGGTTAAACAAATTACTGTTGGGCAATTGATAGAACTTTAAATAATTATGACGATATTCAGGCAATGATCATTATATAGGCATCACGTCCAAGATTAGTAGACCGACTCCTATCTGCATCTACTACTATTACTCCACACATCGACCGCTATCCAGCATGCATCTAGTGTATTAAGTTCATGGAGAAATGGAGTAATGCAATAAGAATGATAACATGATGTAGACAAGATCTATTCATGTAGGAATAGACCCCATCTTGTTATCCTTAATGGCAACGATACATACATGTCATTTCCCCTTCTGTCACTGGGATTGAGCACTGTAAGATCGAACCCATCACAAAGCACCTCTGCCCATGGCAAGAAAAATCGATCTAGTCGGCCTAACTAAACCAAAGATTCGAAAAATAAATACGAGGCTATAAATAATCATGCATATAAGAGATTGATAACCCACAAGTGTAGGGGATCGTTTGTAGCCTTCTTAGATAAATAAGAGTGTCAAACCCAGCGAGGAGCTAAAGGTAGAACAAATATTCCCTCAAGTTCTATCGACCACCGATACAACTCTACGCACACTTGACGTTTGCTTTACCTAAAACAAGTATGAAACTATTTTGCAAGAATAAAACTACGAGTACTTTGTGAGAATAAAACTACGAATAAATTGCAAGGTAATAAAAGTGGATAGCTTTTGTCAACAAGAAAGTCATTTGTCCCTAGGCAATCGATAACAAGTACCGGTAATCATTCTTGTAATTTTATATGAGGGAGAGGCATGAGCTAACATACTTTCTCTACTTGGATCATATGCACTTATGATTGGAACTCTAGCAAGCATCCGCAACTACTAAAGATCATTAAGGTCGTGAAACCCAACCATAGCATTAAGTATCAAGTCCTCTTTACTCCCATACGCTATAACCCACTTATCCGTGTTTAGGCTGCTGTCACCCCCGCAACATCGACAATAAGCAAACCATGAACATATTGCAACACACTATAGCGGGGGTCCCTCCGTTTGCGCGACACAGAGGGCACCGTAGGACATCACCATAAATAAAAGATACAATCATACCAACCAAGATCACGATTAACCCACAGGACAAAACGGATCTACTCAAACATCATAGGATAGCCAAATATCATTGGAAAATAATATATGGAGTTGAGCACCATGTTTAAGTAGAGATTACATCGGGGAAGAGAGGTGTTACATCGCTGCATAGAGGGGGAGAGAGTTGGTGTTGACGGTAGCAAGATTGTTGATGTAGATCGCCGTCACGATCCTAGCCTTGGCGGCACTCCGGTGCCACCGGGAGAGAGGGGGAGAGAGCCCCCTCCTTCTTATTCTTCCTTGGCCTCCCACCTAGATGGGAGGAGAGTTCCCCCTCTGGTCCATGGCCTCCATGGCGGCGGAGGGGCGGGAGCCCCTCCGAGATTGGATCTCCTTCTCTGTTCTCTTCTGTTTCGCGTTCCCCAGATCTGGCCGAAAACCGTTTCTTATATTCTCGGAGATCCGTAACTCCGATTGCGCTCAGATTTTAACACGATTTTTTTCCGGATATAAGCTTCCTTGCGCCCGAAGTAGAGCTCCAACCGACATCCGAGGAGGGCACAACCCACCAGGGCACGCCTGGCCCCTGAGGCGCGCCCTGGTGTCTTGTGGGGGCTGTGGGCCCCCGTTTGCGTTGATTCCAAGTTTCAAAAATCACGTATATTCCAAAATAATTCTCCATAAATTTTTATCGCGTTTGGACTTCGTTTGATATGGATTTTCTGTGAAACAAAAAACATGCAAAAAAACAGGAACTGACACTGGGCACTGGATCAATATGTTAGTCCAAATAAATCATATAAAATGTTGCCAAAAGTGTATAAAAGGTGTATAATATTGGCATGAAACAATAAAAAATTATAGATACGACGGAGACGTATCAGCATCCCCAAGCTTAATTCCTACTCGTCCTTGAGTAGGTAAATGATAAAAAAGATAATTTTTGATGTGGAATGCTACCTAGCATAAACTTGATCATATATCTAATCATGGCATGAATATTAAGACATAAGTGATTCAAAGCAATAGTCTATAATTTGACATAAAGACATCAATACTTAGTCATACCAACAAACAATCATGTCTTTCAAAATATCAACGCTAAAGAAAGCTATCCCTACAAAATCATATAGTCTTGTCATGCTCTGTCTTCTTAACACAAAGTATTTATCATGCACAACCCCGATGACAAGCCAAGCAATTGGTTCATACTTTTTAACGCGCTTCAGCCTTTTCAACCCTCACGCAATACATGAGCGCAAGCCATGGATATAGCACTATAGGTGGAATAGAGTATGATGATAGGGGTAAATATAGAGAAGACAAAAAAGTAAGAAAGTCTCACATCGACGCGGCTAACCAACGGGCTATGGAGATGCCCATCAATTGATATCAATGCGAGGAGTAGGGATTGCCATGCAACGAATGCACTAAGAGCTATAAGTATATGAAAGCTCAAAATGAAAACTAAGTGGGTGTGCATCTAATCCTATAATGAAAAATTCCCACTAGTATATGAAAGTGACAACATAGGAGACTCTCTATATGAAAAACATGGTGCTACTTTGAAGCACAAGTGCGGAATTAGCATGCCCCTTCTCTCTTTGTTTTTTTTCTTTTTCTTTTTTTCTTTTTTTTCTTTTTTTTTCTCTCATTGTCCGGAGTCTCATCCCGACTTGTGGGGGAATCATAGTCTCCATCATCCTTTCCTCACTGGGGCAATGCTCTAATAATGAAAATTGATGATCATCACACTTCTATTTACTTACAACTCAATATTACAACTTGATACCTATACAAAATATGACTCTATATGAATGCCTCTGGCAGTGTACCAGGATGTGCAATGATCTAGCATAACAACGATATCAAAAAACGGACAAGCCATGGAAATATCATGCTAGCTATCTTACGATCATGCAAAGCAATATGACAATGAATGCTCAAGTCATCAAAACGGAAGCGGTGGAAGTTGCATGGCAATATATCTCGGAATGGCTATGGAAAGGCCATAATAGGTAGGTATGGTGGCTGTTTTGAGGAAGATATAATAAGGCTTATGTGTGATAGAGCGTATCATATCACGGGGTTTGGATGCACCTGCGAAGTTTGCACCACATCTCGAGGTGAGAAAGGGCAATGCACGGTACCGTAGAGGCTAGCAAATTGCGGAAAGGTAAGAGCGCGTATAATCCATGGACTCACATTAGTCATAAAGAACTCATATACTTATTGCAAAAGTTTATTAGCCCTCGAAGCAAAGTACTACTACGCATGCCCCTAGGGGGATAGATTGGTAGGAAAAGACCATCGCTCGTCCCCGACCGCCACTCATAAGGAAGACAATCAATAATAAATCATGCTCCAACTTCATAGCATAACGAGAGACTATACGTGCATGCTTCGGGAATCACAAACCTTAACACCAATATTCTTACTAACCACAACCGTTTACTAGTACCTCCCACATATTCCATCTCTATATCGCAAAACTATTGCAAGGAATCAAACATATCATATTCAGTGATCCACAAGTTTTATGTAGGATTTTATGACTAACATGCAAATGGCCAATTCCTGTTGACTCTCTAAATAGATATAAGTGAAGCATGAGAGTTTAATTCTTTCTACAAAAGATCATGCTCTAATAAATATAAGTGAAGCAAAATAGCATTCTACAAACAACGGTTTTCTAAGTGAAGAGAAACAGGCAATCCAAACTTCTAATGATATAAGTGAAGCACATGAAGCATTCTATAAAGCCATACTCAAAGGATATAAGTGAAGTGCAATGAGCATTCTATAAATCAACCATGGACTATCTCATACCAGCATGGTGCATAAAAGAAAAAGGAAAACTAAACAAAAAAGACGCTCCAAGATTTGCACATATCACATGAACGAAATGAAGACGAAAACATATCGATACTTGTTGAAGAAAGATGGGATGCCTTCCGGGGCATCCCCAAGCTTAGACGCTTGAGTCTCCTTGAATATTTACTTGGGTTGCCTTGGGCATCCCCAAGCTTGAGCTCTTGCCTCTCCTCCTTCTCCTCATATCGAGACCTCCTCGATCTTTGATCACTTCATCCACACAAAACTCAACAAAAAGCTCGGTAATATCCATTAGTATAATAAAGCAAATCACTACTCTAAGTACTATTGCAAACCAATTCATATTTTGTTTTTGCATTGTATCTACTGTAATATAACTTTTCCATGGCGTATACCACCGATAAAAATCGATAGTTTCATCAAAACAAGCAAAACAATGCATCAAAAACAGAATCTGTCTTAAACAGGACAGTCTGTAGCAATCTGAACATCTACCATACTTCTGGGACTCCAAAAATTCTGAAAAATTAGTAAAAAATAAACAATTTGTATAGCAATACTGTGCAAAAAATTTTAGAAACTTTCGACATTCTAGTAAAAAAATGTAAAATCACGCACTACAACCAAAGTTTTTGTTTTTGCACCGCACATACCAACAAGCAATCTACCCATCCTAAAGGCAAATCTTGGCACAATAATTTTACAATACAATGGATTTTGACAAGGGGATAATTATTTTTGTTGAAAAGTTTCTCTAATTCAAGATTCACAAAGTTTCCATGGGCATGAACAAAGTTCAAGGCATGCTCCCGCTTCCACGGTGCTCGTCTTTCTCACTTTCACTTTTCTTTTTGTGAAGTTTTAAGTTCCCCTCTATATTTTTTTTGTTTTTAAACTTTATAGAAGCACTCAACAGAAATAAATGACTCTCTAAAACTTCCGGGTTGTCTCCCTGGCAGCGCTTTCTTTAAAGCCATTAAGCTAGGCATAAAGTGCTCAAGTAATGGATCCACCCGGATCCCAAGGTATATCAAAGCCAATTTTAATTAGCAATGATTTGGCATTTAGTAATGAGCACAAAGCAACATAAATCATGCAATGATGAAGTCTAACTCTCTTCCTATGCATCGGCATGTCATACAAGAACAATTCGTGCACATCAAGTAAAGGCCAATACATGGCATAAGCAGTTTCTTGCATTTTTTTCGTGTTGGAAACATAGAGAGGCTGAGATGTAGTTCCTCTCTCATAATAATTGCAAGTAGGAGCAGCAAGCACATCATATTATATTCATCAAAATTATCATGTGTAATGGTAGAATGCAACCCATCAATGTAATCCTTAATAAGTGCAAACTTCTCCGATATAGTGTAGTTTGGAGAATTCAAAAAGATAGTAGGACTATCATGTGTGGGTGCAATAGCAACAATTTCATTCTTAACATAAGGAACTACAGCAAGTTCATCTCCATATGCATAATTCATATTGGCATCTTGGCTACAAGCATAGCAAGCATCAAGTTCATCAAAAAGGGATATTTCAAAAGAATCAACGTGATCATAGCAATTATCATAGCATTCATCCTTCGGTAAGCATGAAGGGAAATTAAATAATGTATGAGTTGAAGAGTTACTATCATTAGAAGGTGGGCACGGGTATCTAATCCGCTCTTCCTCCTTTTGTTCTTCGCTCTCCTCATCATCTTTTTCATCCAATGAGCTCACAGTTTCATCAATTTCTTCTTCCATAGACTCCTGCAAAATATTAGTCTCTTCTTGGACAGCGGAGACTTTCTCAATAAATATATCAATATCGGAATTGTATTTATAATTTTCATAGCAATATTTAAGGATGGCAAAATTTCCAAGTCTATAAACATCATCATCAAAAGCTTCATACTTTAAAAACAAAGATTCAATTTCATAAGCTCCCTTAAAAGCAACAAATTCTTCTATTCGTTCCACATCATAATAATCATATCTACCATTGGCATAAGAAGCCAAAGTTTTATTATCATTAAATTTGCATGAAAAGGGAAGGTGTGGAGCATTCATCCTAGAGCAACAAGTAAAATCATATCTCTGGCATAAATTCCAAGCATACCAATGCAACATATCAATTTGATCCCATAACAATTTCCCTTTGTGTGTCAAGCGATAATCCCTTTGGGTAAGGAACATCATAATATTTTCTTTGGGGCATCATGACTACGCAAACAAGATTGCACACAAAAACAGATCTGACGAGAAAACGGCGAACGAAAAAAGAGGGCGAATAAAATGGCAAACTTTTGTGAAGTGGGGGAGATGAAAACGAGAGGCAAATGGTAAATAATGTAAATTGCAAGGAGATGAGATTTGTGATTAGGAACCTGGTAGATGTTGATGATGTCTCTCCGGCAATGGCGCCTGAAATTCCTTTTGATGCGGCTTGAACTACGTCGGTATTTCCCCAAAGAGGAAGGGATGATGCAACACAGCTACGGTAGGTATTTCCCTCAGTGATGAGACCAAGGTTGTCGAACCAGTAGGAGAACCACGCAACACTATGTAAACGGTACCTACACACAAAGAATAAATACTTGCAACCCGACGTAAAAGAGGGGTTGTCAATCCCTCCCGGGTAAAAAGATAGATAAAATTGTAGTAGATTGGATAAATAGATCTCGCGGGAACGCGAGATAAAATAAATAACAAAAAATTGCAGCAAGGTATTTTTGGGTTTTTGGATTAATAGATCTGAAAATAAAAGCAAATAAAAATAGATCTCGAAGGCAAATATGATAAAGAAGAGACCCGGGGGCCGTAGATTTCACTAGTGGCTTCTCTCGAGAAAAATAGCATACGGTGGGTAAACAAATTACTGTTGGGCAATTGATAGAACTTCAAATAATTATGACGATATCCAGGCAATGATCATTATATAGGCATCACGTCCAAGATTAGTAGACCGACTCCTGCCTGCATCTACTACTATTACTCCACACATCGACCGCTATCCAGCATGCATCTAGTGTATTAAGTTCATGGAGAAACGGAGTAATGGAATAAGAACGATGACATGATGTAGACAAGATCTATTCATGTAGGAATAGACCCCATCTTGTTATCCTTAATAGCAACGATACATACGTGTCATTTCCCCTTCTGTCACTGGGATTGAGCACCGTAAGATCGAACCCATCACAAAGCACCTCTGCCCATGGCAAGAAAAATCGATCTAGTCGGCCTAACTAAACCAAAAATTCGAAGAAGAAATACGAGGCTATAAGTAATCATGCATATAAGAGATCAAAAGACTCAAATAACTTTCATTGATAAAAACATAGATCTGATCATAAACTCAAAGTTCATCGGATCCCAACAAACACAACGCAAACAGAGTTACATCAAATAGATCTCCAAGAGACCATTGTATTGAGAATCAAAAGAGAGAGAGGAAGCCATCTAGCTACTAACTACGGACCCGAAGGTCTAAAATGAACTACTCACGCATCATCGGAGAGCCACCGATGAGGATGATGAACCCCTCCGTGATGGTGTCTAGATTGGATCTGTGGTTTCTGGAACTTGCGACGGTTGGAATTGTGTTTCGTCGACTCCCCTAGGGTTTTTGGATTTTCGGGGTATTTATAGAGCAAAGAGGCGGTGCGGGAGGCGGCCGAGGTGGGCACAACCCACCTGGGTGCGCCTGGGCCCCCAGGCGCGCCCTGGTGGGTTGTGCTCCCCTTGGAGCTCCCCTCTGGTACTTCTTTAGCCCAACAGGTGTCTTCTGGTCCAGAAAAAATCTCCAAAAAGTTTCGCTGCGTTTGGACGCCGTTTGGTATTGATTTTCTGCGAAGTAAAAAACAAGCAAAAAACAGCAACTGACACTGGGCACTATGTCAATAGGTTAGTCTAAAAAATGATATAAAGTTGCTATAAAATGATTGTAAAACATCTAAGAATGATAATATAACCGCATGGAACAATCAAAAATTATAGATACGTTGGAGACGTATCAGTACCTTGTGGGCCCCTTGTTCCTCCGTTTGACATAATTCCAACTCTATAAATTCTCTAAAATCGGGAAACCAACAGAGAGCCACCCAAAATACTTTTGCCACCGCCGCAAGTTTCTGTTCTCGAGAGATCGCATCTGGAGGCCTTTTCCGGTACTTTGCCGGAGGGGGAATCGACCACGGAGGGCTTCTACATCAACCTTGTTGCCTGTTCGATGATGTGTTAGTAGTTTACCACAGCCCTACGGGTCTATAGCTAGTAGCTAGATGGCTTCTTCTCTCTATTTGATCTTCAATACAATGTTCTCCTTGATGTTCTTGGAGATTTATTCGATGTAATCTTCTTTTGCGGTGTTTTTGTTGGGATCCGATGAATTGTGGGTTTATGATCATATTATCTATGAGTATTATTTGAGTATTCTCTGAAATCTTTTATGCATGATTGTTATAGCTTTGTATTTCTCCCTGATCTATCTGTTTGGTTTGGTCAGATTGATTTATCTTGCAATGGGAGAGGTGCTTTGTGATGGGTTCCATCTTGCAGTGCTCTATATCCTAGTGACAGAAAGGGACAAGAAACGTATTTTTATTGTTGCCATTAAGGGGAAAATGATGGGGTTTATTCATATTGATTGGATTTACTTTGTCTACATCATGTCATCTTGCTTAAGGCGTTACTCCGTTCTTTATGAACTTAATAGTCTAGATGCATGCTGGATAGCAGTCGATGTGTGGAGTAATAGTAGTAGATGCAGGCAGGAGTCTGTCTACTTGTCTCGAACGTGATGCCTATATACATGATCATTGCCTTGGATATCGTCATAACTATGCGCTTTTCTATCAGTTGCCCAACAGTAATTTGTTTACCCACCGTATACTTTTTGTTCGAGAGAGAAGCCTCTAGTGAAAACTATGGCCCCCGGGTCTATCTTTATCATATATAAAATCCAAAAATACCTTACTGCAATTTATTTACCATTATTTTATTTGTGTTTTGTTTATCTATCTATCACTACGAGATTCCTTGCAATTAACGGCCAAGGGATTGACAACCCCTTGTTTGGGTTGGGTGCAACTATTTGTTATTTTGTGTGTAGGTGTTGTTCATGAGGGCTTGCATGGTTCTCCTACTGGATTGATAACCATGGTTCTTAACTAAGGGACATACTTATCTCTACTGTATTGCATCATCCTCTCCTCTTCGAGAAAATCCCAACGCAACTCACAAGTAGCAAAAACTCACTTTAACAAAAAATCTAAACACAAAGACTAGAAACACTAAACTCCTCCCCGGCAATGGCGCCAGAAAAAGGGCTTGATATCTCCTTTTTATTGATCCGGTATTGGAACTAAAAATAGTACCCCGCACCTATTTCCCTAGAGGTGACCCTGGGTTATCGAACCCACGAGAGGAAGATTCCCTTGAAGCGATGGTCTCTAGCAATCTTTTGTCAAAGTGTCAAATCCAGCTTTCGACCGGATCAGCAAGCAAATAGGGATTCAAAAACTTATAATAAAAATAGGTACGGGTATGAGGTCTTATGCTTACAACCATGTATTTGCGATGGGATCAAATATAATATTCATTTATGCGCTGGAAGTCACCCATCGAGCCGTGCTTGTTACGGATCGAAGTGGGGGATGTGTCAAAATAACAACTTGACATGCACGAGTCCTGCATCAAGAATCAGTTGTCCTACCGTAAACCCTATCCGTCGCGCGGGGTTGCCTCGATAATTAAGATAATGAAATCAGACAAGAGCTTTGGGCGATAAATGACTACACCTCATTTATCCCCAACGATATGATCCATGTTACCCTATTAAACCTTAATGTCATTGGTGTTCGGTATAACACTTTGCGGTCTCCTTGCTCCTAGCCTTACCGGTGCTCGATCTCCATGATCCTGGGTACTTGCAGGGATGAACATCGTGGACACGACAAGAGACATCTTCACAGAACAATTTTATTTCACACATACGGGACATTATATCATAGTCTTCCATTGATCCCCTCAACAAATACCTTGGGTTGCAAGGCTTATGCCTCAACCCATACCTTACCGAACTAGTCACATATGGAGATCAAATCGTGGGAAGAAAACATTGAAGACCACATCTTGAGATTGATTGATTGCAATATGTCTTACAATGGATGCCTTGTGTGATGCACGATTATAAGTATGATTGGGATGGATGAGCACTATGGTGGTGGTGGAGATGGCTATGGAGATGGCAACGGCTAGGGTTTGCGGATGAAGAAGAGGTCTTGGCTGATGTGTTTGTCGTCTGGTGCTCTCTCTGTTGACATTTCGATGGGGTTCCTTTAACAAAAGTTGTTCAGGTGGACGATCTGCCTCGGAATTCATGCCATACGGGCGCTCATACGGGCTGTTGTGTTCACAGAAACGTCTCCAGATGATTTTTTCTTCCTCCATTCTTCTTCCATTCCATTTCCACACTGATTTCTTCCATGTTTGGCCCATTTCATGTGGAAACACATCAAGGAGAGGGTTTGTGGAATCCGTTGCATTCATTAGTCATTAGTACCAATATCGGTGCGAATTTCTCTTTTTAATTGAAATATCTAGTTTAAACAAAGGTGAAATGAGTGTAAAAATATCACTCATCAGGCTCCAACTGAGAGGATGGCGATTGAGGAGGAAGGGAATACAGTGGACCTAATCAGATCGCCACACAACAAGTCGCCATGGTCTGTGAAGATGGAGCTGGAGCCATGGGGGAACTTGGGATGGTCGAATAAATTCATGATTCACGAAGGTTGGAGGCGAATGAGTCACATATGAAAAGGAAAGAATGATGCTTCCAAATCCATCAGTTCTTCTTCAGAAGTTGCCACCACTGAATTTTGCATGAACGGTTCCTCCACGAAGATCTCTGCATATTCCCCATGTGGAGATGCATGTACCATCTTCTCAGCAGTTGCATCATCATGGAGAAAGAGCAAACCATCCCTCAATGTTTTTCCTGGAACAAGCCAGTGCATTTTATAACTAAATTTGCCCTTGCAGTTCCCTCTTTCTACCTGATACATATCTTTTGAATGTAGTAATAACTCTTCATAAGCTATAACCCATTTTGCTTCTCTCCACAAGTAACCTCGCCATCAGTCCATCGTTGTATTCAATCAAGCCATTCACTGTCTCAAACTTGCCAAAATAGTGCAGTTAAACACTAAAGCATTCTTCTCAATTCAATCAAGCCATTCAGTGTCTCAAACTTGCCAAAATAGTGCAGTTAAACACTAAAGCATTCTTCTCAATCTGGTGCCTCCTCAACACCCCCTTGACAAAAAAGTGAATCTTCATATCAGTATACACAAAATCAATCTTTACAACAGTACACAAATAATTCAAACTTCATATCACTGCACAAAAAATTCAAACTTTATATCAGTACACCACCATTCACACTCCAATTTCCTCTCTTCTCATTATATGCACATATAAGCCAAGTTTCCCATATTTCCCATGATTCCCCTCTCTTTTGTAAAACAACCTGCTCGATTTGGCTGCCACGACTCGCGTCCAAAACCATTGCCATGGCTACCAAATCACGACCATGCAACCAAATCCGATGCTTCTATTTGGCCACAACTGCGTCCTTCCCCAAACCCCAAAACCCTCACCGAGTCCTGCTTTTCCTTAGCTGCGCGGTCATCGGAGGGGGGGGGGGGGGGGGGGGGGGGGGAGGGATTGAGTCATCAGTCGACCAGAGAGCTCACCTATGCTCATGACGTCGGCGGGCGGGGACGACGGGGTGACTGTCAACACCAGTGGCGAGGCGGACGGGCGGCGGCGGCGCAGTAGAGTGAGCGGTTGAGGGAGCAGAGCATAGGAGGAAAGAAAGAAATCACCTGAGCAATTCCTTTCCGAGAAAACCACCTGATTTAATCATTGACAAGTCATCTCGTCAAGTCATCATTGCCTATTCAAATACCGCCTAAAATTCTATCCAATACCGTTGAGCAGTTTTCCCTATGAAAATGATGTATCGGTCAGAAGTGGGTTGGGCATTGTGGTGGACTTGCACGCGCGACAATACATATTGATTGATTATTTCTAGGCGCTTCCTATTTCGTATGTGAGTAACTGGATTATGGACCTATTGCAAGTTCCTCTGTAGTCAATCTTAAATGATGTATCGGCTCAGTCTCTCGAAGGTTTATAATGATAAGATGTGTGTTTATAGAGGTGAGTGTATGTGCGTAAGTATTGAGTATCTGTATTTGGACTGTTTATAAAAAGGGCCATTTGCATTTCCATCCCTAACTCGTACCGCCTACTGAGATTTGCCCCTAATTTCGAAGCCTACTCAAATTTGCCCCTCTGCCATCATGTGCTCTTATAGAAATGACCCTCCGTGCCGTTTCCATCCAGTTAAAGCCGTTTGACCGCTATCTGGACGTTTCTTTGACATTTTTGCCCCTGTGTCCACGTGCCACTTACTGATGGGTCGCACTATCAAAAAATAAAATGAAAAAACAATTTCTCACACCCCCTCCTCTCACACACTTACATGTGGGGCCAGTCTAGAAAAAAGAGGAAAAAAGAACAGGAGTATTCAAACAAGATATTGGGCCCACATGTCATTGGCTTATCAATATTTCCAGAAATATTTTGTTTTAATTAGTCCTTTAATTAATTAATTGTGGATTAGGCCGCGGTTGCCGACGGCGACCAAATCCCGCGGCGGAGGCACGCCGGGAGGCTGCGAGGAGGCCGGGCGAACCAAGCGATAGGCGTGGCTCTACCGCGTCCAGGGATGTGGTCGCTGGACCATATGGTTGCCGGAGCAAACGACGGTGACCATTCCCACGGCGGCTCCCGGCGGCGCAAGTGGTGCAACAACCATGTGAGGGGGAGAGAGAGGAGGATGGTTTGTGTGACATTAAGGAGCTCACTAGGAGCATGATGGCGACGCCGCTGGTGCTCGAGGATGGCCAGAGTGATGACTTCAATGATGGCGGCCATGGAAGAGCTCGGAGCTCATGGGGAAGACGACCCGAGGTCATGGAGCTTGCTATGGAGGACTCCCTAGTCTTCTGTGGTGCACAAGGATGCCATAGCAGCCGCTAGGATTGGTCGGCGTGCTTCAAGGGCGTCAAATCGACGGCGGCGGTCCGACATTGTAGGCGGGGAAGATGCGTTGTGGTGTTCTGTGATGGACGTCTTCGGTCGAAATCGTCGGCTGGTAGGACGAGGTCATGGAATATGAGATTCCTGGCGAGGTGGCGGCGCTTCGAGTTTTCGTTGGCCATGTGCTTGACAGACGCCGGTGACGGGGCGCTCTCTGACACGCTTGCGAGGGAAGGATAGAGGACGGGGGTGGAACGAGGGTGAGCGACGGAGAGAGTGCGAGGGACAGAGGACTGCGGCGAATGGGAGGCCAGCGGCGGAGGCGGCGCTCGTTCGGCACTCTCGCCGGAGTTGAAAGGGATTGGTTGTCGGTCAGTCGTTCGGCAGGGAGGGAGAGAGGTGAGAGAGAGAGTTTTGCTTTTTTTCTCTATGGATGGGGGGCTCACATGTAAGTGTGAGAGAGAGGGTGAGAGAATGTTTTTTTCATTTTATTTTTTGAGAGTGAGACCCACCAGTAAGTGGCACATGGATACAGGGGTAAAAATGTCAAAGAAACGGACAGATAGCGGTCAAACGACTTTGACTGGACGGAAACGGCACGGAAGGGTATTTCTATAAGTGCAACTAACGGCAGAGGGGCAAATTTGAGCAGGCTCGAAATTAGGGGCAAATCTGAGTAGTAGGTTTGAGTTAGGGACACAAATGTAAAAGACCCATATAAAAAAAACATCCTACCATATAACCCCACAAATGCCCTGTCCTCTGCCTGTGCTGCTCCATTCCACTTTTTTCCCACCGGTTTTGGAAACATTCTAGAACCTTCTCTGAACCCTTTTTTTTGTTTTTCCTTTCGGTTTTTCCTTTTTTTTGTTTTTTCCTATTTATTTTTATTTCTCCTTTTGAAATCCGTGATTTTTTTCCCAAATTTGTTAAGCTTTTTGAATTCATGAAGTTTTTTTGAAAATTTTACACATTTTAAAATTCAGAAACAATTTGTAAATTCATGATTATTAAAATTGCAAGAAACTGTGTATACTATGCATTGACGTTTACTTGATGTGCATGAATTGTTCTTTTATGACATGCCGATGCATAGGAAGAAAGATATACTCTGTTCTTATGTGATATATGTTGCTTTTGTGCTCACTACTAAATTATAAATCATTGTTAATTAAAATTGACTTTGATATACCTTGAGATCCGGGTGGATCTATTACTTGAGCACTTTATACCTAGCTTAATAGCTATAAAGAAAGCGCTGCCTGGGAGACAAGCCGGAAGTTCTAAAGAGTCATTTTATTCTGTTGTGTGCTTTTAAAAAGTTTAAAAACAAAAAAATATAGAGGGGAATCTAAATTTTTTTCAAAAGAAAAATGAAAATGAGAAAGACGAACACCATTGGAGTGGGGGATGTCCTTGAACTTTGTTTATGCTCATGAAAACTTTGTGAATCTTGATTACAGAAACTTTTTAACTAAAAATAATTATTCCCTTGTACAAATCCATTATATTATAAAAATAATTAAACATTGAGATTTTAAATAAATTATTTGTAATTTAATAAAACATTTCTCCCTCGGAGTTTACTAAATCAGCAACAACTTAGATGGATTGGAGGGAGTAGCATTTTCGAGAAAGTTCCATCTTTTTAAAAATGTTGGGATTTTTATAAATCTTTTTGCTTTTGAAAACATATTCGACTTTTTACAAAATAGCATTTCAAAATATCGTTTGCATTTTTTCCAAAAAATGGTCAGATTAAAAAAAACAGTTGTTCTCAAACTTTCAAAAAATGTTCAATTTTGGGAACTATTTTTTAATTTTCTAAACTGAAGAAGAAACCAGCCAGAAAAAGACACTCGCTACCATGACCGGGTGCGTTCGTTCGCTACATCGGGTGGGCTGGCCATGATGGGCTAGCCCAGTCGGGAGTGTGCCGCCAAGCGCCGACAGTTTGAGGCAATATAACGGGCCGCTGGAATCAATCACGTTGGGGGTCTACGTCTGGCTCGGACTAGAACCCATCACCTTGTAAACACAAACCGTAATTGCTGCTTAATTAGCCTTTCTGTACGTACGTGCGCGCCGGTCAACTCGGCGTAATCAGCACGATACGCATACTACTACGACCACGAGTCAACACAAGACCCCCGGCCGTACACCACGTACGTGTGTTCGCTATATATACACATCTTTTGCCTTGCCTTGGCGGCGTACGTCGACATGAAACGCCTCCAACACAGCAAGGTGGACGCCGGAATATGCCGCCGCCGTAGCCCACGCCTTCATCCCCAAATCCACGCCAGTGATGAGGGTGCCACAGTGGCCAGCCGACGCAGCACGCGTCTTCATCCCCAGACCCACACGAGCGACGAGGGAGCTCGAGTAATCCGCGGCACCTTGCTGGACAACAACGATGATATGCTCTGGGAGATCCTACTCCGCCTCCCGCCGCAGCCGTCCTCCCTCCTGCGTGCATCCACAGTCTGCAAGCGCTGGCGACGCGTCGCCACTGACCCCCAGTTCCTCTGTTGTTTCCGTGCTCACCACCAGAAGGCACCCCTCCTCGGCTTGCTCGTGTGTGGCAACAACCACGAGAAGGAGTTCCACTCGGTCATGGATCCTCCCGACCGCATCCCTCCGAAGCGCTTCATCCTTGGACACTACAATAAACTACGTTACTATGTGCTCAGTTGCCGCCACGGTCGCGTCCTCATTGAAGACAGGAAGAGTAAAGAGGTCGTTGTGTGCGACCCTATCACAGGCGAGCAACACCGTATGCCCGTTCCACCAGAGTTTAACATGAAGAATATCAACAGGGCCGTGCTCTGCGCGGCCGGCGACCACGGCCATGTGCACGGCAGCTGCCACTCCAGCCCCTTCAAAGTGGCCCTGTTGTCCATGTACATACATGATGATCGACGACCTCTGGCCCGTGTTTTCTCCTCGGAGACCGGCAAATGAGGCAATCTCATCTCAATAGATACTCAACCTAAG
This sequence comes from Thinopyrum elongatum, assembly GCA_011799875.1. Taxonomy (NCBI): domain Eukaryota; kingdom Viridiplantae; phylum Streptophyta; class Magnoliopsida; order Poales; family Poaceae; genus Thinopyrum; species Thinopyrum elongatum. The sequence goes on from CM022299.1 coordinate 9,237,751, forward strand.
ACTATTTATGGCCCTTGTAGTTCCAACACCCTTGTTGGTAATTTCGTTTACTGGTTGTCTAGGTATGGGAGAGACGATATAGTTGAGTTTGATTTGGAGGGGCAGAACCTTAGCCTGATAAAGGGGCCTCGCAGTATGAATGATTTTGGCATACGTCAGTGCCAGATTATCCAGATAGATGATAGTATTGTTGGTGTTGCCATTTTAATCTTACCATGACATTCTAGTGTGGCGGAGGGAGGTCAATTCTGAAGGGGTTTCCATATGGTTGTACCAAAAGACAGTTGCATCGCATAACATTCTTAAGACCCTTCCTCAAATTTCGGAAACGATGCCATGGAACAAACTGATGGGGTATGATGAGGATACCAATGCAATCTTTTTATATATGCATGATAGTGCCTATATGCTTCAACTCAAGTCAATGCATTCCAGAAAACTTGATGTACGATGTTCTACGGAGTACTATCCTTTCAGGAGTTTCTACCTACCAGGTGATCACTCATCCTTTGTCTTTATATAGTAGGAGTAGCCTAATCTGGTTATTTTTGTAAATGATTGCTCACATAAAATTATTGTGATTCTTAATTGTTCCCTTACACTTGAACTTTGTATGCAAATTCTGCTAATAAAAACTTAGTAATTGTCCCTATGCTAGATGGACAAACTCATAGCAACATTATTTTAGTATGTGTTATCTTTTGATATAGTTGTTTTCTTTCCTCGAATATTCCAAATCAAATGTCGAATGTTAACTTTAGTAGATAATATGTATGAAACATCAAGGATAGATATTTTGTATCCATTATTATTTCTTATGATTTTGTTACTAAACTTAACTCCAACAAAACAACTTCGGTTCAATACATGCTTCATAAAAACCATAGTGATTCTGTCGTTTGTTCATGGACGTTCATGGCCCCTCCTACATGTAAATATTTGTCATAATTTTGGGAACACATAGAAATAAATGGATTTGTCATAATTTTGTCTGGTTGACATGATGAAGAATGAGTTTACATGAGAAAATTATTGGCTATGCCGTTTCTTCATCTTCTTACTAGCTAAATCCTCCATTGTGAGGTAGCTAAGTGACTACTTACATGAATATTACTTGCATTTTCAAAATATGTGGTTTTGTTTATTTATTGCTAGTATCTATAGTGACTAATAACACACCTATAAAAATAAGTTATATAAGTGAATTATTTTGCTCAAGTTATACTTTCCAGCTTATCTTTCTAATTATCTCATGTTACATTCTCTTATCCATTTGTCTCTATCGTGGAACTGTTGTTAATTGTCGGAGTTCTTATGCTTCTAGGCACAACCATTGCTGGTGGAACTAATGGAGATAAAAAGTTAGGATGATTGTCTGGTTTGATATACTAATGTGCTAAAACGGTTCAACAGGTAAGAAGATCTTCTGAATATGATCTGTGAGTTTTGAAATGTTTGATTTTTCTCTTTGGAAGATATCTCACGGACAATGTTTGTGGGTAGCATGCACCCTCAAAATATTGTCCATGTGGATGCGATTTGGATTCACACATGCTAACAACATAGAGAAACAATTAAAATGGTGACGAGGCTACGTGTTGGAGCATAAATGATATGTTGATAATCCAGATCTTATATGCCCATAGTTCTCCATTGGTGTTTTATATCATAATACATAAGTTGAAGGTAATATATTTGTAGCCCATTTTGCTATTACACACACCAGTCAGCTCATTTAACTCCATCACCTGTAAAATTTATGTGAAAAGGGTGAAGGACTTAGATACTACTAGGTGCTACTATAGGTTTTGTCGGTGTCTGCGTTAGTTTACTAACAAATTAACACTTTTCTTTTCTCCAGGTGAAGGGTGCTGCAATTGTTAGTTGTTACCGAGCTTCTCACATCACATCAAATGTGGTCAACAGTGTTTATATGTTATCTTCAAAAATGTTATCGTGCCTTAGTCTAGTCAAATAGTTAATGTAGCAAGATGCTTTTGAATACCTAATTTGGGGTATTTCAACTTAATTATCCTAGTATCATTTCAAGTCGGATCTCATCATGTCTTGCCTTTACTACATGTGTGTACTTGGCAGTCTTCTCTTCGGCCAGGAGAGTATCCCCCCCAGGTATTTGTATGTTTGTGTGCTTGAAAAGAACGACATCGCTCCTCAGCCATGGTTCGAAAATATGTGTTGCATGTGCTTAGTAGCTCTGGGAATGCCAGGATGTTGTTCTAAATTTTTATTTTCGTTTTAAAAATTCAAGATCTGTTGCAGATGAAATAAAATGTGCATCATATCAACCAAAATGAAGCCTCGTAGGCACAATTTTATTGTTGGTCAAGTAGTTGTATCAATGTTTACATGACTAAAATTAATGATGTAGAAGTTTCAATGGTAGAGATGGGACTTTCTTACCCTAGGAGTGAAGTTGTTGTTGTTGTTCTCCAGTTACCTTAGTGGTTCATATGAGCCAGAGGACTCTTCATTCTTAAAGCAGCTGTTTGTTGCTGAAGACACGAGATTAGACAACAGCGAGTCTATAGTCGCACTCGCAAGAATACATACAACATTTTTAGATTGTAAATATCTGTTGGAATTGCAAGTCATTACAAGTGAGGGAGTAGAAAATCGTCAGTACCCTCAGTAGGATGGCGAACGTGACCGGAAGTACTAGAATGGAGCACGCACACATAGTTTACCCAGGGTCGCGCCTCTGATGACGAGTAATACCCTACGTCCTGCTTGGAGTTTGTATTCATGGTGGGATACCTCACCGCGCCAGGGACGGCCCCCCTCGCTCGCGCGTCACCCCGCCTCACAACACATCGTCCTGATCACGCCGACCATCCACCACCATGCTCAGCCGCCATCTTCCGTCTGCTTCGGCCGACCGGCCGCTATAACACCTCAAAATATTCTCCCTGGATTTTCAAAATCTTTTCTTTAAAGTAAAATTCTTTGAAATCATTTTGATCTTATTTTCTTTCTTCTGTTTTGAAAACCGTTTCAAATTTTAGTTGGGTTCCAAATTTCTTAAATGGTTCTGTTTTAATTGATGGTTTTATTTGGAAAATTATCTTGGAAGATAAAAAATATTTCTCTTTTAGAAAAGTTTTGCATATGTTGAAAATTAGTCCAAGGGTATGATCTTGTCACCCATTCCAAGCACTCCTAAATTCTCCCAATAATTTTTTGACTACTTCTAAAATTATCCCCAAGCCAATCTCACGTTCCAGGACAGTATCCAACACTTTCCCTCTCCACAAAAATATTTTTCATATTTTAAATAATTCCAAAGTTGGAATTTATATTATTCATAGTTTCTTTGAATTACAAAGCAACCATATCTTACTCAACACTTCTGATCCCACCAAAATTATCCTAGCAACTAGACAGTACCCACAACCCATTTCACTAGAAACTTTGGTTGCCACAGTTCAAAATTTTCAAAATTCATTCAATTCAAATTTGGAACAGAAACAAACTCCTTGATCAAAACCTATTCTAAACCACTCCAAAAATTCTGAAATTCCAAAAATGCCCAAGGCCATCTAGCATTTCATCGAGCACCTTCTGTGCACACTGTTCATTACTATCAAAAGTTCAGTTAACTGAATTTTTCAGAGAGAGGGAGAGATTGGCGCCGTGCACGCCACTCCACCGCCCTCCTTCTCATCCACGCCTTCTCTTGCCATAACTAAGCTTCCCCAGACCCCCTGGTCAGCTGCCGTCACCAACGGCATAGGAGATGGCCGGTGCACCTGCGACCGTCCTCGGCTGCGGCGAGCCGAGGGGATCAGCACCGCGCCCGCCCTCTTCACTACTCATGCTGCTCCCTCCACCTACCTTCTCCATGCGGCGTCTCCTCCGCATCAGCGCCTCACCGTCCAAGTCGTTGGAGCCCGCCTGGCAGTTGCCGGAGCCAGTCATCGCCGCCACACCCGTACGGAGGCCACACCGTGGATGAGGCCGGAGAGCTCGAGCTCATCCACGCCGACCTCTCCGGAGTACTCCACCGACCTCATTAACCCCTCGCCGCCCATGACCACCGCCCCCAACCAACCTTGCCGGCCGGCGTAACTCCGGCGTCAGCCGCAAGCCACTGACCTCCTCAGACTGCCTATATAAGGCCATCCCGACCACCGCTGATCACCTCACCGCACCCATCCTCATTCGACCCCCACGCCACTCCCTTGACCTCGAGGAGTTCGTCTTCCTCCTCTCCGACCACCAACTCGCCGCCACCTCCGCTGATCAGCACCCCACCATCACTCCGTCTCCACCCTCCAAACTCCACCAGTAGCCTCCTAGCATTCCCTCTCGTCGGAACCGTGCGTCAATTTGATGGTTGCCGGCCTCCCCGACGAGATCCAACTTCGCACGATGCCGCCGTCCGCCGGAGTTGACCTCGCCGTCGCTCCGGTGCTCGCCGGCGACCAACTCCACCACCCACCGACACGGAATCTTGCCCCGAGCACATCTCGACCATCGCCGCCTCCTGAAACACCGGCAATCGTCGCCGGTGATCACCACACCTCCTCTGTACACGCGCGCGAGCGCGTTCAAAATTCAAACCTGATGGGTGGGGCCCACCCGTCAGTATTTTCCCCTTTTCTGTTTTTTTCGGAAGCGTATTCGGTCACTTTATGCTTGCCGCACTGGAAGATGTATTTATCCCGAAGCGTTTTCAGTTATTACCGCAGGGACCCGCTGGCACTTATTTTGTTTACAAAAAGGTGCCTAGTTTTAAAACCTTAATAACTTTTTAGCCACAAGTCCAAATGACTTGATTCTTTTTTTGAAGTTCTTATTTTTCTCTCTAGTTTTTTTAAGAATTTATTTAGAAATGTTTTGAGACAAGTTTTTGTACTATGATGGAATTTTTGATTTGAATTCAAATTTGTGTTTTTCAGAAAAAGAGGGGGAAAACTTTGCCGGAAATTTGGAGGGGTTTTCTCCTGACTACTTTGGAGAAGGCAAGCATTTTGAACCCGGGATATGATGATTGCATTGCATGACTGCACTGGTTTGGAGTTTGCACCATATGAAAAGTATACCACAGTGCATGCATGCAGGGTCATCTATATTTTCTCTTGCATTCAAGTTCTGAAAAACTAGGAGTGCAGCTCCTGCCATGCACGTGCTAGTGGGCACAGGGCTTGTTCTGACACGATGGTGTCATGGTGACAGAAATGGTATTTACCAGTGATAATAAGCAACACCTCCTGAGTCGACCTAGATCAAGTCTTGTTCCGTTACACCTAGCTGTATACCGTGATGCCACGGGTCTTTCCGCAAGGAAGGTACGGCTTAGGAAGTTGTTAATCCCTGTCCGTGTACACATCACATAGAGGGCCACGATGAGGGTTTCCACGGCCATGGACTAAATCCGGTCATCGGGTCAGGGGGCATGGGTGTTTCTGGTTGTAGCCGAGAGGGGGTTCCCCCTTGTAATCCGTGTGTATGAATAGTGATCCCATGCTATTCGAGATTGTAATCTCCCCGACTTAGAGTTTTTCTGGAACGATGCTTTGGGTGATTCCTGGCATCCGGACGGTTAATCTGGTGTGTGCTGGTCAGGCGTGTTTCAACCCAAAGGCGTAATGGGAATTAGTCAGCGTCTCGGTGTTGGCTAAAGAAATCCTTTACTTGTGGGTGAAGAGTACACCCTCTGCAGAGTTATACCTATTCGAATAGCCGTGTCCACGGTCAAGGATGTAGCTAGGGAAGGGTCAATTGTCGGTCCTGGTGTCGGTCTTCGGAGGAAATAACTTAATAAGCACGTTTCAATTTTGTAGGATATTATTGTCATCATTAATGCTGTCATGAATATTTTTACTATCAAGACTACTACCTTTGTGAATATTAGTGCTGCTTGAATATTATTGTGGACTAACCGTTTTCTCTTATTTTTATTTTCGGAGTGTCTCCGGGGCTGGCTAGACTACCCCGGACCTTCAGTTTTATTTTCATGACCTTACAAGGCGTCTCTCGAGTTCTCGGGAGGTCCTGTCTCACCCGACTCTCTTGTAGATACCCGTTTGGCATTTCTTTACAAGACCGACTATGGTGTCACTTTTTGACACCCGACTGGCATTTCTCTTCAAGACCTTACGAGGCGTCTCTCGAGTTCTCGGGGGGTCCTGTCTCGCCCGACTCTCTTGTAGACACCCGTTTGGCATTTCTCTTAATTTCTGAATGTCTCCTGGGCTGGCTAGACTACCCGAGACATTCATTACCTTCTATTTTATTAAGCTTGATTATGACTGACATGCTATGCTTACCTCTGCATCATTTTGATATTGTCATGCCATGTTTAAGATTCTAGTCAGCATAGGCATTGAGTATGATCCATCATGAGCATATGCATTCGATATATCTTTTGTTCATTATGTTTGCGAGTACATTCCAACGTACTCACTGGCTTGTCCCTGGCTATTTACTTGGCCAGACCTGGAGGAGGACAAGCTTGTGGAGGACGAGTACGCTAGCGAGCCTGACGCCTAGAAGTTTTCCCAGTCAGTCAACCTGTGATATTGGAGTTTACCATATGTATCATCCGCAGAGCTTCCGCTACACAAATAAAATAGTCAAGCCTCACCCTGACGCTTGGGTCTATTTTATTGTACCACCACACTACTGTCATATTCCGCCACCGTAGTATATTGGCAAGGTTGTAATAATTTGTTGAGCACTCAGACTCAACCCGATGTAATATTATGTGTACTGGATATCTGTATCAAGGAAGTCCACCGGTTGTGTTGATCTTGGGGCTGGTGTGACTTGGGGCTACTCTATGATTTATTCTTAGAAATGAGCCTGACAAACCTTGGTACCAGAGCCAGGCTGACTGTAGGAAGCCCTAGGCATGATCGCTAGTACTCGAGTCAGTACTAACATTTTTAGCATGCATCTCATGCATTGTAGCAAATTTTCCCTTGGTCATCATATCCTTATGATATGACTATTTGGATTTTTGTCTACTGTTGTAGATGTCTGGTGGCAGCTGTTCATCCCAGGTTTTCGCCAACGAGCCCGCGGGATTTTCCCGTCTTCTCACTATCATCGCTAGGGATGCGATCAGATCTCCAGGCCGTCCGGAGTACACCGTTTTCCCTAACAGGATCATGGACACCCTGACTATGTACCAGGACTTGGTATATATTCAAGGTGGAAGTGCCTTGTCTTTTCGCAACTATCGCTTTATGGGGAGAGTCATGCCCTCCGAGAGGCATGCTATTCAGATTGCTGCCCGTGAGGCCATCACTCGTCTTAGGGACATCCTGCCAGTCATAGAGACATGTCCCTATCACTACCTACCATGCCATGTTCCATACACCAGCCACTATGCTTTCTCTTGCACCGCAGGAGAAAGGGACGAGGCGATTGAGCCCCTTGTCCAGTATATCATGGCACTGGAGTCAGTCTTTAGCTCTGTGGTGGATGACCATCTTGCTGCACGGATGGACTTGGCTCGTGCGAGGATCCCTCGCAGGAGTGAGTTCCGTACCCCCTCACCACGCACTCCTTGCCTTCCGACCCCACCAATATGATCCTCCTCCCGGTTCCGCGATTCGGTGCTCATCCCCGAGTGATGAGGCTAGCCGCTTGGTTGCACCCGTTCCAGTCAAAGCTCCACCACCGGCGAGCATGGTGCCACCACCAGGAGGCGTGGCATCGACATCTGCCCGACTGGAGACTATTTTCGAGGAGGAGTAGGAGGAGGAAGTCGAGTCGTCAACACCTCGTCTAGGACTCACCCTTGGCTAGACTTACAACATTCCAGACACTCCGTGAGGGCAGACGAGGCATCCCCACCGCAGACGACTTTTATGAGAGCGCAGTTGTAAAATATTTATTTTCTGTTTCTTTTCTTTTTTGTAAAATAGCGAGCTGTAGACTTGGACCACAGCATGTTATGTGAATGGAGTAGTGTACTAGACTAAATAAGTGGTCGTGTAGTATACTGTTTCTGCGAGCATCTTGTATATTAAAGCCATGCTTGTATAATAAAAAATATGCATGTATAATAAAATCTGGCATGTATAATTAAATCTGCATGTGTAGTATAACTTGCTGCCTTTTCATACCTACGTCCTGGGGGAAATTTATTTTTAGTCTCTTAAAATTTTATGTTTCCACCTTTATAATTTCTTTTCTCATCGGTGTTACACAAATACCCTAGAAAGAAAATGCATCGTCCCTGGACTCGCTCTATGCCCAACCCACCTGAGGACAATTTTGGACTGATGGGAAATAATTTAACACAGGGTCAGACAAGTCAACAGAGCAACGACTCAGCATTTTCACAAGTATGCCGTCTGTATGAACAAAGCCAGCAACAACACCAAGAAATGATGCAACATTTAATCAATATGGGGAATCATCAAGGACACATCAACACTGGTCAAAATTATCTAAACTCCAGAGGACCAACCCAACGGTCTTTTCTCACACAGACAAACCCTTGGAAGCAAATGATTGGCTGCGAGATATTGAAAGGAAACTGGTCATAGCTTAGTGTACGGACCAGGAAAAAGAGCTATATGCTCCGCACTATTTTTCTGGAACAACAGCATCTTGGTGGGAAAATTTATGTCACACGCACCCCAATGGTGCAAATATGACATGGGAACAATTCAAGGAGTACTTTCGGGGAGCACATATCCCCAACAATGTTATGAAATTGAAGAAAAGGGAGTTTGAGGATCTCAAGCAGCGAGGCACCACGGTAGCCCAGTACCTGGACCAGTTTACTTAGCTGGCCTGGTACGCCAACGACGAATACATGACAGAAGGCAAGAAGATGGAAAAATTTCTTGATGGAGTTGTCCCATCTCTGAAATGCCAACTGGTAGTCCACACCTTTCCAGATTTCAAGACACTGGTAGACAAGGCAATTATACTGGAGAACGAGCACCGCAACATGAACAAAATTCGCAAGCGCCATATGAACCAGTCAGCACAGGTTCGCAACAACAGGCCCAGGAATGAATTTCAGAGGCCTGTGGTACCCCGACCAGCAGTTCCAACATTTCGACCAGCAGTCCCAACACAACGACCGCAGCAGAGCCGCAGTGCCTTCAACAACAGGACCAAGGACGCAACGTTCCATCCTGGCATCACCTGTTATGCCTGCGGAGAAGAGGGGCATTACTCCAGGCAGTGCCCAAAGCAGGGGAATAATACTCCCAAGTGCAACAACAATGGCCGCGATACAAATACAGCTCCGTGAAGCAACAATTTCAACCCCAACAACAACCAAAGAAAGGGACAGGTCAACCACGTGACCTTTGAGGAGGCACAGAATGGACCATATATTGTGTTTGTCCCCGGGATCGAAGCAAAGCACACAATGGTACTGTAAGGATGTGAACATTGAAATCAAAGGAATTGAATTTCTAGCCAACCTTATTGTACTGGAAGCAGTCGATCTGGACGTTATTTTGGGAATGGATTGGTTAACCACAAATAAAGGCTTCATAGACTGCTACCACCGCACAGTGACTCTCACTAATTGCCAAGGGGAAACAATAAAATTTGGCACAAGGAGGATTTCTACTTCACAGGGAAAATTAAATCAAGTGGATATGACAGAATTAAGTAAGGTTCCTGTAGTCTGCAAATATCCCGATGTATTTCCTGAAGAGCTACTACGATCAGGAACACCGTCAGATTAGTTTTGAACCAGACGAATACGTATATCTCAGAGTATCTCCGACAAGGGGGCCATAGAGATTTAAAGTCAAAGGAAAATTGGCACCGAGGTTTATTGGACCATTCAGAGTAATTGCAAGGAGGGGCAATGTTGCCTATCAACTGGAGCTATCGGCAGAATTATCAGATGTTCATGATGTGTTTCACGCCTCCCAACTGTGGAGATGTGTCATTAACCCAGAAAAGCAAGTCTGGCATCAAGACCTGGATATCCAACCGGATCTTACATATAGGGAATACCCTATTAAAATTTTGGAGGAGTCTGAACGGAGAACCCGTCAGAGCGTGATAAAATTTTACAAGGTTCAGTGGAGTAATCACACCGAGGAAGAAGCAACATGGGAAAGAGAGGATCACCTGAGGACTGAATATCCGTACCTATTTTAGGGACAGCTGAAATCTCGGGGATGAGATTTTTCTTAAGGGGGGGTAGGTGTTGTAACACCCCAAAATATTCTCCCTGGATTTTCAAAATCTTTTCTTTAAAGTAAAATTCTTTGAAATCATTCTGATCTTATTTTCTTTCTTCTATTTTGAAAACCATTTCAAATTTTAGTTGGGTTCCAAATTTTCTTAAATGGTTCTGTTTTGATTGATATTTTATTTGGAAAATTATCTTGGAATATCAAAAATATTTCTCTTTTAGAAAAGTTTTGCATAAGTTGAAAATTATTCCAAGGGTATGATCTTGTCACCCCTTCCAGGCACTCCTAAATTCTCCCAATAATTTTTCTACAACTTCTAAAATTATCCCCAAGACAATCTCACATTCCAGGACAGTATCCAACACTTTCCCTCTCCACAAAAATATTCTTCATATTTTAAATAAATTCCAAAGTTGGAATTTATATTATTCATAGTTTCTTTGAATTACAAAGGAACCATATCTTCCTCAACACTTCTGATCCCACCAAAATTATCCTAGCAACTAGACAGTACCCACAACCCATTTCACCAGAAACTTTGGTTGCCAGAGTTCAAAATTTTCAAAATTCATTCAATTCAAATTTGGACCAGAAACAAACTCCTTGCTCAAAACCTATTCTAAACCACTCCAAAAATTCTGAAATTTTGCCATCACCTTTGCCTTGCATCAGTACATCACGACAAAAAATTTCAGAAATTCCAAAAATGCCCAAGGCCATCTAGCATTTCATCGAGCACCTTCTGTGCACACTGTTCATTACTGTCAAAAGTTCAGTTAACTAAATTTTTCAGAGAGACGGAGAGATCGGCACCGTGCATGCCACTCCACCGCCCTCCTTCTCATCCACGCCTTCTCTCACCATAACTGAGCTTCCCCGGACCCACTGGTCAGCTGCCATCACCAACGGCACAAGAGGTGGCCGGTGCACCTGCCATCGTCCTCGGCTGCGGCGAGCCGAGGGGATCAGCACCGCGCCCGCCCTCTTCACTACTCCTGCTGCTCCCTCCACCTACCTGCTCCACGCGGCGTCTCCTCCGCATCATCACCTCACCGTCCAAGCCGCTAGAGCCCGTCTGGCAGTCGTCGGAGCCGGTCATCGCCGCCACACCCGTACGGAGGACACACCGTGGATGAGGACGGAGAGCTCGAGCTCATCCATGCCGACCTCTCCGGAGCAATCCACCAACCTCATTAACCCCTCGCCGCCCATGACCACCGCCCCCAACCAACCTTGCCGGCCGGCGTAACTCCGGCGTCAGCCGCAAGCCACTGACCTCCTCGGACTGCCTATACAAGGCCATCCCGACCACCGCTGATCACCGCACCCCCACCCATCCTCAATCGACCCCCACACCACTCCCCCGACCTCGAGGAGGTCATCTTCATCCTCTCCGACCACCGACCCGCCGCCACCTCCGCTGATCAGCACGCCACCATCACTCCATGTCCACCCTCCAAACTCCACCAGTAGCCTCCTAGCACTCCCTCTCGTCGGAACCGCACGTCAATTTGATGGTTGCTGGCCTCCCCGACGAGATCCAACTACGCCCGACGCTGTCGTCCGCCGGAGTTGACCTCGTCGTCACTCCGGTGCTCGCCGGCGACCAACTCCACCACCCACCGACGCGGAATCCCACACCGAGCCGACCATCGCCGCCTACTGAAATGCCGGAGATCGTAGCTGGTGATCACCGCACCTCCTCTGTACACGCGCGTGAGCGCGTTTGAAATTCAAACCTGACGGGTGGGGCCCACCTGTCAGCGTTTTCCCCTTTTCTGTTATTTTTGGAAGCGTATTCGGTCACTTTACGCTTGCCGCACTGGAAGATGTATTCTATCCCGAAGCGTTTTCAGTTATTACGGCAGGGACCCGCTGGCCGTTATTTTATTTACATAAAGGTCCCTGGTTTTAAAACCTTAATAACATTTTAACCACAAGTCCAAATGACTTGATTCTTTTTTTGAAGTTCTTATTTTTCTCTCTAGTTTTTTTAGGAATTTATTTAGAAATATTTTGAGACAAGTTTTTGTACTGTGATGGAATTTTTGATTTGAATTCAAATTTGTGTTTTTTAGAAAAAGAGGGGGAAAACTTTGCCGGATATTTGGAGGGGTTTTCTCCTGACTACTTTGGACAAGCAAGCATTTTGAACCCGGGATATGATGATTGCATTGCATGACTGCACTGGTTTTGAGTTTGCACCATATGAAAAATATACCACAGTGCATGCAAGCATGGTCATCTATATTTTCTCTTGCATGCATGCCACTCAAGCATCTCTCTGACTTGCATGAAGGTTCTGAAAAACCAGGAGTGCAGCTCCTGCCATGCACATGCTGGTGGGCACAGGGCTTGTTCTGACACGATGGTGTCACGGTGACCGAAATGGTATTTACTAGTGATAATAAGCAACACCTCCTGAGTCGACCTAGATCGGGTCTTGTTCCGTTACATCTAGCTAGATACCATGTTGCCACGGGTCCTTCCACAAGGAAGGTACGGCTTAGTAAGTTGTTAACCCCTGTCCGTGTACACACCACATAGAGGGCCACGATGAGGGTTTCCATGGCCATGGACTAAATCCGGTCATCGGGTCAGGGGGCATGGGTGTTTCCGGTTGTAGCCGAGAGGGGGTTCCCCCTTGTAATCTGTGTGTATGAATAGTGATCCCATGCTATTCGAGATTGTAGTCTCCCCGACATAGAGTTTTTCTGGAGCGATGCTTTGGGTGATTCCTGGCATCCGAATGGTTAATCCGGTGTGTGCTGGTCAGGCGTGTTTCAACCCAAAGGCCGTAATGGGAATTAGTCAGCATCTCGGTGTTGGCTAAAGAAATCCTTTACTTGTGGGTAAAGAGTACAACCTCTGCAGAGTTATACCTATTCGAATAGACGTGTCCACGGTCAAGGATGTAGCTGGAGAAGGGTCAAGTGTCGGTCCTGGTGTCGGTCTTCGGAGGAAATAACTTAATAAGCATGTTTCAATTTTGCAGGATATTATTGTCATCATTAATGTTGTCATGAATATTTTTACTATCAAGACTACTACCGTTGTGAATATCATTGCTGTTTGAATATTATTGTGGACTAACCGTTTTCTCATATTTTTATTTTTGGAGTGTCTCAGGGGCTGGCTAGACTACCCCGGCCTTCATTTTTATTTTCAAGACCTTATGAGGCATCTCTCGAGTTCTCGGGCGGTCCTGTCTTGCCTAACTCTCTTGTAGATACCCGTTTGGCATTTCTTTTCAAGACCGACCGTGGCGTCACTTTTTGACACCCGACTGGCATTTCTCTTCAAGACCTTACGAGGCGTCTCTCCAGTTCTCGGGCGGTCCTGTCTCGCCTGACTCTCTTGTAGACACCCGTTTGGCATTTCTCTTAATTTCTGAATGTCTCCTGGGCTGGCTAGACTACCTGAGGCATTCATTACCTTCTATTTTATTAAGCTTGATTATGACTGACATGCTATGCTTACCTCTGCATCATTTTGATATTGTCATGCCATGTTTAAGATTCTAGTCAGCATGGGCATTTAGTATGATCTAGCATGAGTACATGCATTCGATATATCTTTTGTTCATTATGTTTGTGAGTACATTCCAACATACTCACTGGCTTGTCCCTGGCTATTTACTTGGCCAGACCTGGAGGAGGACGAGCTTGTGGAGGACGAGTACGCTAGCGAGCCCGACGCCTAGAAGTGTTCCCAGTCAGTCAACCTGTGATATTGGAGTTCACCACATGTATCATCCGCAGAGCTTCCGCTACACAAATAAAATAGTTAAGCCTCACCCTGACGCTTGGCTCTATTTTATTGTATCTGTATTATTGTACCACCACACCACTGTCATATTCCGCCACCGTAGTATATTGGCAAGGTTGTAATAATTTGTTGAGCACTCAGACTCAACCCGATTTAATATTATGTGTACTGGATATCTGTATCAAGGTAGTCCACCAGTTATGTTGATCTTGGGGCTGGTGTGAATTGGGGCTACTCTGTGATTTATTCTCAGAAATGGGCCCGACAGCCACTGCCGGTACAACGTCTCCCAAGGCGCTGGGACACGGGACAGGCGTGCTTCCATTGCTTCCTACCCCATGTCATGGAGGAGCAAGAAGAATCAGGCTGTGCGCACCCCGTTCCTCTGGTCTGAGCCTCTAGGCGCAGTTGGGATGCAAGCCATCTGTCGTTTGGTCATGGGCCAACCAGTATGTTTGTACCAAACACCATGCTACGGGTAAAGTTTACCTGCAACGCGTGGTTTTGGGCCGCGCTACTGCTAGGTAACAGTAGCGCTGGATACCTACCCCGCACTACTACTACTACTACTAATCTACCTATAGCCTTTTCCCTAGTAGTGTTCCTTTGCTCGGTGACCGTCATCAACGGCGAGGAGGCCGTTTCCATTAGTAACGACGTCTTCCCCTTCCCCAGGACTCGACATTTTGGTTTGTCACACAACTTACTGTTGTTTTTCAGATTTTTTGCGTTTGCTGGCACTAACTACATAGCCCACTGACTAAATGCATGTGCAGCCCAAAGTTCCAAATGGCCCACACTTTTATCTTCTTAGTTGCCATCTACAGCCCACTGACTAAATGCATGTGCAGCCTAATGTTCCAAATGGCCCACACTTTTATCTTCTTAGTTGCCATCTACAGCCACCCAATAAATGCTTCTCCTAAAAAACAAGGAAACCCTTCTTTGCAGGTGATTTATGAGTGATGCTTCACTTCCTCTCCCCACGGTCTCCACAGGGAACAGATGGATTTCTGTTTAAATTGGGTGCTCCACCTGAACTCATTTCATTCCCATCGTCCCCATACGGTGGGTGTCTGCCATACCTCTCATACAGCTACCAATGGTGATCAATTCCCTCCCATCTGCTCCTGGACATTCCCTATGACATGTTGCCGGTTGAATTACAAATTTTGACTTCCTTAGATACTGGACGAACTGGACACCCGAGGCCCCACCTTGGTTGTTCTTCATCTGCTGCATACCCAGCACCTCAGATTTTCGGCTCCTATAGGTAGATATTGTTGTCACCTATTGCTTATTACGATTTTTTGTGTGTGCTTGATTAATATCTGAATTTAGCTGCTATTTCTGACTTTTTGTATGCTTGATTAATTTTGTGCCATGACATATACTGGTTGAATAATAAATAATGCCTTCCTTAGGTGTTGGAAGATTTGGACACCCGGGTAGTCATCTTCATTGTTCTACAACTAAGATTAAAACTGTTGTGATAAACCCGACGATGGTTCCCATGCATTCATTATGTTGCCAACTTGGACTCTCAAATCACTTTTTAACAGAGATCTCTCAAAGTTCATGTGTCATTTTGTTGTAGCGATGAGCGAACAAGTGTGATCACCTTATTCTATGATAGTTCTGAACTCTACTATGGTAAAATAAAGTGAACATGTGACGTGAGATATATGCTTTAGCACCTACCTAATTAATTGTATCCACCATTATATATTCTACTACCAATTTCTCATTTCTGATTTGTGTTTTGATCAATTAGTTTTCTTAATCATCCATTATATTACTAACTTGATGTTAAAAATTGGTCACAAAACTGAATTTATTGAGTATACTGAATTGGAATTATATGCAGAACATCTTTTTCTACAGTTTACTCTTGCAATATTTAGTGTGAACGTAGGGATTGTCCTCGGCTGGACACATCAGTAGGCCTTCAATGTCGCATGTGACCTGTTTCAATCACCTCTCCATACCATGTTGTCCCTTATTCCTCCATTCCCAGCCATACTCTACTATGTTGCTTCTCTGCTGTTAGATTTTTGTATGGGCCACATGGTTGTAATAGTTTTAAGGTTGATTAGCACAAAACATAATAAAAGAGACCATTATTTATGTTAGTGGTCATAGGTTTATAATGAATCATTTTTATTTATCCTGACCTTTCTTAGTTTTTTACATAAGGTTTTGCATTTGGATATATAGTTTTGCATATGTGTGTGCTATTATACAGTTTTCTGTCTGGTAGCTACTTTTTTATGTAATTTTCCCGATGTTTTTTTGCATTTAACAAGATTAGGTTAAACTGCCCAGCATCCAACATTTCAGGTGTTCAACTTGCAGATCGTTTTCAGCATGCTTATTTCGGTATTAATTTAACAGTTATTACTGTTATACTTATGCAGCTATGTAATCAAGTCGGAGTCTGCTGTACCTACTGTTTCTAAATGCCGATGAATGTGTTACCAATTATCAATAAGATTGATGTTTGATCTTTTGTTCCAGTTAGCAGAAAACAAAATTATCAACATTTTTAATGATAGTAGCTGCATAGCAAGGTTTTGAAAGTTTTATCTGGGAATAGTTGGATGGTACTGTTCTATTTGAACATGATCACAAGAGTATGACATGATACATGCATACACTTGGATGAGCATAGTTTTACAGTAATTATATGGCGTATTCTGTAACATCATTTGTGCCATCTGTAAATTTGAAGCATTACCTATATGAATTCTACAATATTATTGATTGCCATATTTATATTTGAACCATTACCTATGTATGAAATCTATCATATTATTGATTCAAATTGTCATCTTTGCTATGTGGATGTTGCTATGAAAATCAATGGCAAATTACTGCAACAACGCACGGGAAATCATCTAGTTTCTCTACTTATTGGCCCTGCTAAATTGTTGTTTGGTCATTAGGTGTGGTATTTTGTTTTGGAGCACCAAAATTTACTTGTCTAGGTATGCGCAAACATGTTATATTTGTTTTGTATTCCTGATACTCATGACATTGTTCTATAAAGTTGGTCAAACTTTACGAAATTTGACATAAACAAATCTTATATGTGGAGTAAAAAGACCCGAGTGAGTATGTTTTATGTGGAGTTGATCTTCCTCTATGATTTGACCAAACTCCACCACCATGACCCAACTCACATATGTGACTTAAATATGCATCGGCGAGCATGGAAACGCTCGCAAATTCGATTAACACACCACACAAATTCAAACTCACAAGATCTATCGCCAGTTAAATGGAACTATCATGAGTTAATTAGGAGTCGCATATGGCCATGCCCAAAACTAAGAAAGCAAATCAACATGCTAATTAATGTTTCTTTCTTGTGTCATGCCAGGGATCAATCATTGCCTAATAACTACTCTACTAGTGAAAACATAACAAGATGTAGCCTGGAAATCGATCGTTCACCGGTACCATCACTCATCATCAGCTTCCCCTGGGGCGGCCTCACCGCCACCGTCAGCCTCGATTGCGGTCACCGCGTCGTCCTTGTGTGGGGCATCAACGGCCACGACGGCCCCTCCCGGCAATGACCCCCAGATCTCGTCGATGGCGGCTTGAGCATGCGGGGCGTCTCGGTGGATGTAGTGCATGACAACAAGCCCAAGCGGGTCGTCCGCCTGGTCAGTGACACTCACATGGAGCGCCGGCGAGCGGAACGCCCACAGCTCGACCATCGCCGGCTCCAGCTCCTTGGGCTTGGTCTTCGCCTCCATGTGGAGGTTGTTGGCTTTCAGGAACTTGCCCCAGCCGGCGATGAGGCGGTAGGCGTCGTTGTAGTCAAGCTTCTTGCAGGCGAGGTTGTAGGAGTTGCCGTCGCGGTCGTAGGCCTTCATCTCCACCTTCATCTGCTTCTCCACAACGGTCAGCACATCGTCCAGCCCGTGCTTCCATTTCTTGCACGACATGAGCAGCCTTGCATCGAGAAAACGATGGCGTAAGTATGGAATAATGTACTCTTTCGTGTTGTCCTCTTGCGCCAACACCGCACCGATCACCCTATCTTGTGCCACTGTTTGGGAACGTTGCATGGAAAAAAAAATCAACGCACACGCAAGATCTATCCATGGGCATACATAGCTATGAGAGGGGGAGAGCATCTACATACCCTTGTAGATCGCTAAGTGGAAGCGTATATCAACGCGGTTGATGTAGTCATACACCTTTACAATCCGTTCCGATCAAGCACCGAACGCACAACACCTCCGCGTTCAGCACACGTTCAGCTTGATGACATCATCGCCTTCTCGATCTAGCAAGAGAGGCGAAGTAGTAGATGAATTCCGGCAGCACGACGGCGTGGTGACAGTGGTGGTGAAGTTATCTCCGCAGGGCTTTGCCGAGCACTACGAAAATAATGACCGAGGACGAACTAGAGGGAGAGGGGCGCCGCACACGGCTTGGGGATCGTGGTCTGTGTTGCCCCTCTCCCTCCTCTCATATATATAGGTGGGGGGAGGAGGGGCTGCCCTAGGGCGCGCCCCAAGGGGGCCGGCGGTCACCATCGACACCTGCCTAGGCGCCCTCCCCTTCCTTCTTTGGTGTGTGGGGAAAAGGAATGGGGGGCCGGCTGCCCTAGGGCGCCTGCCCTTCCCTTTCTCCCTTGCATGGGGAAAGGCAGGAGCGGGCCAGCCCCTCGCTTTCCTTTACAAGGCCGGCGGCCAGGTTGGCGCGCGCCAGCCCCTTATGGGCTGGTGTGTTCCCATCCCTTGGCCCGTTAGGCCCAGTAACTTTCCGTGGCCTCCCGGAACCCCTTCCGGTGATTCGATAAATACCTGGTGCATTCCGAAACCTTTTCAGAGACCAAATAGTATCGTCCTATATATCAATCTTTACCTCCGGAGCTCCTCGTCATGTCCGTGATCTCATCTGGGACTCCAAACAACATTCGGTCACCAATTCACATAATTCATATAATACTATATCGTCAACGAACGTTAAGCGTGCGGACCCTACGGGTTCGAGAATGATGTAGACATGACCAAGATGACTCTCCGGTCAATAACCAATAGCGGGACCTGGATGCCCATATTGGTTCCCACATATTCTACGAAGATCTTTATCGGTCGAACCTTTATGACAACATACGTAATTCCCTTTGTCTGTCGGTATGTTACTTGCCCGAGATTCGATCGTCGGTATCTCCATACCTAGTTCAATCTCGTCACCGGCAAGTCTCTTTACTCGTTTCGTAATACATCATTCCATAACTAACTCCTTAGTCACTTTGCTTGCAAGCTTCTTGTGATGCTGTATTACCGAGAGGGCCCAGAGATACCTCTCCGTCATACGGAGTGACAAATCCCAATCTCGATTCACGCCAACTCAACAGACACCTTCGGAGATACCTGTAGAGCACCTTTATAATCACCCAGTTACGTTGTGACATTTGATAGCACACAAGGTATTCCTCCGGAGTCCGGGAGTTGCATGATCTCATGGTCGAAGGAATATGTATTTGACATTAAGAAAGCAGTAGCAATAAACTGAACGATCATATGCTAAGCTAATGGATGGGTCTTGTCCATCACATTATTCTCCTAATGCTGTGATCCTTTTATCAAATGACAACTCATGTCTATGGTTAGGAAACCTTAACCATCTTTTGATCAACAAGCTAGTCTAGTAGAGGCTCACTAGGGACACGATATTTGTTTATGTATCCACACATGTATTTAAGTTTCCAGTCAATACAATTCTAGCATGAATAATAAACCTTTATCATGATTAAGGAAATATAATAATAACCATTTTATTATTGCCTCTAGGGCATATTTCCATCAGTCTCACACCTGCACTAGAGTCAATAATCTAGTTCACATCGCCATGTGATTAACACCCAAACAGTTCTAAGGTGTGATCATATTTTTCTTGTGAGAGAGATTTTTAGTCAATGGGTCTGCAACATTCAGATCCGTGTGTACTTTGCAAATATCTATGTCTACAATGCACTGCATAGAGCTACTCTAGCTAATTGCTCCCACGTTCAATACTTATCCAGATTGAGACTCAGAGTCATCCGGATCAGTGTCATAGCTTGTATCGATGTAACCCTTTACGACGAACTCTTTATCACCTCCATAACCGAGAAACATTTCCTTACTCCTCTTTAGGTACCTAAGGATAATTTTGACGGCTGTCCAGTGATCCACTCCTGGATCACTGTTTTACCTCCCTGCCAAACTTATGGCAAGGCACACATCAGGTCCGGTACACAGCATGACATACATTATAGAACCTATGGCTGAGGCATTGGGAATAACTTTCATTCTCTCTCTATCTTCTTCCGTGGTCGGGTTTTGAGTCCTACTCAATTTCACACCTTGCAACACAGGCAAGAACCCTTTCTTTGACTGGTCCATTTTGAACTTCTTCAGAACTTTGTCAAGGTATGTGCTCTGTGAAAGTCCTAATAAGCGCCTTGATCTATCCCTATAGATCTTGATACCCAATATGTAAGCAGCTTCACCGAGGTCTTTCATTGAAAAATTCTTATTCAAGTATCCTTTTATGCTATCTAGAAGTTCTATATCATTTCCAATTGACAATATGTCATCCACATATAATATTAGAAATGCTATAGAGCTCCCACTCACTTTCATGTAAATACAGGCTTCACCGTAAGTCTGTATAAAACCATATGCTTTGATCACCTCATCAAAGCGTATGTTCCAACTCCGATATGCTTGCACCAGTCCATAGATGGATAGCTAGAGCTTGCATACTTTGTTAGGACCCTTAGGATCGATAAAACCTTCTGGTTGCATCATATACAACTCTTCTTTAAGAAATCCATTAAGCAATGCAGTTTTGACATCCATTTGCCAGATTTCATAATCATAAAATGCGGCAATTGCTAACATGATTCGGACAGACTTAAGCATCACTACGGGTGTGAAAGTCTCATCGTAGTCAACCCCTTGAACTTGTCGAAAACCTTTTGCGACAAGTCAAGCTTTGTAGACAATGATATTACCATCAGCGTCCATCTTCTTCTTGAAGATCCATTTATTCTCGATGGCTTGCCGATCATCAGGCAAGTCCACCAAAGTCTATACTTTGTTCTCATACATGGATCCTATCTCAGATTTCCTAGCCTCAAGCCATTTGTCGGAATCTGGGCTCATCATAGCTTCTTCATAGTTCGTAGGTTCGCCATGGTCTAATAACATGACTTCCAGGACAGGATTACCGTACCACTCTGGTGCGGTACGTGTTTTGGTCAACCTATGAAGTTCAGTAGTAACTTGATCTGAACTTTCATGATCACCATCATTAGCTTCCTCTCTAGTTGGTGTAGGCATCACGAAAACGGTTTTCCATGGTGTTCTACTTTCCAATTCGAGAGAAGGTACAATTACCTCATCAAGTTCTACTTTCCTCCCACTCACTTCTTTCGAGAGATACTCCATCTCTAGAAAGGACCCATTCTTGGCAACAAAGATCTTGACTTCGAATCTGTGGTAGAAGGTATACCCAATGGTCTCTTTAGGGTATCCTATGAAGACGCACTTCTCCGCTGTGGGTTCAAGCTTATCAGGCTAAAGTTGTTTGACATAAGCATCGCATCCCCAAACTTTAAGAAACAACAGCTTAGGTTTCTTGCCAAACTGTAGTTCATACGGTGTCGTCTCAACGGATTTAGATGGTGCCCTATTTAACGTGAATGTGACTGTCTCTAATGCATAATCCCAAAATGATAAAGGCAAATTGCTAAGAGATATCATAGAATGCACCATATCTAATAAAGTATGATTACGACGTTCGGACACACCATTTTGTTGTGGTGTTCCAGGTGGCGTGAGTTGTGAAACAATTCCACATTGTTTTAAATGAAGGCTAAATTCGTAACTCAAATATTCACCTCCGCGATCGGATCGTAGAAATTTTATTTTCTTGTTACGATGATTCTCCACTTCACTCTGAAATTCTTTGAACTTTTCAAATGTTCCGGACTTGTGTTTCATTAAGTAGATATGCCCATATCGACTTAAATCATCTGTGAAGGTCAGAAAATAACGATACCCGCCGCGTGCTTCAACACTTGTCGGACCGCATACATTGGTATGTATTATTTCCAATAAATCATTAGCTCACTCCATTGTTCCAGAGAACGGAGTTTTAGTCATCTTACCCATGAGGCATGGTTCGCAAGTATCAAATGATTCATAATCAAGTGATTCCAAAAGTCCATCTGCATGGAGTTTCTTCATGCGCTTTACACCAATATGACCTAAATGGCAGTGCCACAAGTATGTTGCACTATCGGTATCAACTTTGCATCTTTTGGCATCAATATTATGAATATGTGTATCACTACGATCGAGATTCAATAAACCATTCACATTGGGTGTATGACCATAGAAGGTTTTAGTCATGTAAACAGAACAACAATTATTCTCTGACTTAAATGAATAACCGTATTGCAATAAACACGATCTAATCAGGTTCATACTCAATGCAAACACCAAATAACATTTATTTAGGCTCAACACTAATCCCGAAGGTAGAGGGAGTGTGCGATGGTGATCATATCAATCTTGGAAACACTTCCAACACACATCGTCACCTCGCCCTTAACTAGTTTCTGTTTATTCTGCAACTCCTGTTTCGAGTTACTAATCTTAGTAACTGAACCGGTATCAAATACCCAGGGGCTACTACGAGCACCAGTAAGGTACACATCAATAACATGTATATCAAATATACCTTTGTTTACTTTGCCATCCTTCTTATCTGCCAAGTATTTTGGGGCAATTCCGCTTCCAGTGACCATTTCCTTTGCAGTAGAAGCACTCAGTTTCAGGCTTGGGTCCAGCTTTGGGCTTCTTCACGGGAGCGGCAACTTGCTTGTTCTTCTTCTTGAAGTTCCCTTTCTTTCCCTTGCCCTTTTTCTTAAAACTGGTGGTCTTGTTAACCATCAACACTTGATGCTCTTTCTTGATTTCTACCTCCGCCGATTTCAGCAACGCGAAGAGCTTTAGGAATTGTTTTCGTCATCCCTTGCATATTATAGTTCATTACGAAGCTCTAGAAACTTGGTGATAGTGACTGGAGAAATCTGTCAACCACTATCTTATCTGGAAGATTAAATCCCACTTGATTCAAGCGATTGTAGTACCGAGACATTCTGAGCACATGCTCACTGGCTGAGCTATTCTCCTCCATCTTGTAGGCAAAGTACTTGTCAAAGGTCTCATACCTCTCAATATGGGCATGAGCCTGAAATACCAATTTCAGCTCTTGGAACATCTCATATGTTCCATGGCGTTCAAAACATCTTTGAAGCCCCGATTCTAAGCCGTAAAGCATGGCGCACTAAACTATCAAGTTGTCATCAGATCGAGCGTGCCAAATGTTCATAACATCTGCATGAGCTCCTGCAGCAGGTCTGTCACCTAGTGGTGCATCAAGGACATAATTCTTCTGTGCAGCAATGAGGATAATCCTTAGATCACGGACCCAGTCCGCATTATTGCTACCATCATCTTTCAACTTAGTTTTCTCTAGGAACGTATCAAAAGCAGGGGAGCTACAACTGAAGCTATTGATCTACAACATAATTTGCAAAGACAATTAAGACTAAAGTTCATGATAAATTTTAGTTCAGATAATCAAATTACTAATGAACTCCCACTTAAATGAACATCCCTCAAGTTGTCTAAGTGATACATGACACAAATCAACTGACCCATGTCCAATCATCACGTGAGATGGGGTAGTCATCAATGGTGAACATTTCTATGTTGATCATATCTACTATATGACTCATGTTTGACCTTTCGGTCTCTAGTGTTCCGAGACCATGTCTGTACATGCTAGGCTCGTCAAGTTTAACCCAAATATTCTGCATGTGTAAAACTGGCTTACACCCATTGTATGTGAACGTAGAGTCTATCACATCCGATCATCACGAGGTGCTTCGAAACGACAAACTTTAGCAACGGTGCATACTTGGGGAGAACACTTTTATCTTGAAATTAAGTGAAGGGATCATCTTATAATGCTACCGTCGTTCTAAGCAAAATAAGATGCATAAAGGATAAACATCACATGCAATCAAAATATGTGATATGATATGGCCATCATCATCTTGTGCTTTTGATCTCCATCTTCAAAGCAACGTCATGATCTCCATCATTGCGTCGGGGTCGTCTCGCCAACTATTGCCTCTACAACTATTGCTAACGCATAACGATAAAGAAAAGCAATTACATGGCGCTTAATGATTGACACGCAGGTCATACAATAATTAAAAGACAACCCTAAGGCTCCTGCCGGTTGTCGATATTACAAAACATGATCATCTCATACAACAACGTATATCACATCACGTCTTGACCATATCACATCACAACATACCCTGCAAAAACAAGTTAGACGTCTTCTACTTTGTTGTTGCAAGTTTTACGTGGCTGCTACGGGCAACAAGCAAGAACCATTCTTACCTACGCCAAACCACAACGGTGATTATCAAGTTTGCTGTTTTAACCTTCTGCAGGGACAGGCTGTAGTCAAATTCAATTCAACTAAAGTGAGAGAAACAGACACCCGCCAGCCACCTTATGCAAAACTAGTTGCATGTTAGTCGGTGGAACCGGTCTCATGTACGTGGACATGTAAGGTTGGTCCAGGCCGCTTCATCCCACAATACCGCCGAATCAAAATAAGACGTTGGTGGTAAGCAGTATGAACATCACTACCCACAACTCCTTTGTGTTCTACTCGTGCATATCATCTACGCATAGACCTGGCTCATGATGCCACTGTTGGGGAACGTTGCATGGAAAACAAAAAATTTCTACGCACACGCAAGATCTATCCATGGAGATGCATAGCTACGAGAGGGGGAGAGCATCTACATACCCTTGTAGATCGCTAAGAGGAAGCGTATATCAACGCGGTTCAGCACACGTTTAGCTTGATGACGTCCTCGCCTTCTCGATCTAGCAAGAGAGGCGAAGTAGTAGATGAGTTCCGGCAGCACGACGGCGTGTGATACGTCTCCAACGTATCTATAATTTTTGATTGTTCCATGCTGTTATATTATCATTCTTGGATGTTTTACAATCATTTTATGGCAACTTTATATCATTTTTTGGGACCTATTGACATAGTGCCCAGTGCCAGTTGCTGTTTTTTGCTTGTTTTTTTTTACTTCGCAGAATATTAGTACCAAACGGAGTCCAAATGCCACGAAACTTTTTGGAGATTTTTTTTGGACCAGAAGACACCTTGGGGGCCAAGAAAGAACCAGAGGGGAGGCCCATGGGGAGCACAACCCACCAGGGCGCGCCCAGGGGGTTGTGGGCCCCACGGATGTCCCCTGTACCGCCTCTTCACCCTATAAATTCCCAAATATTCTAGAAACCCTAGGGGAGACGACGAAACACAATTCCAGCCGCCGCAAGTTCCAGAACCACGAGATCCAATCTACACCATCACAGAGGGGTTCATCATCCTCATTGGTGCCTCTCCGATGATGCGTGAGTAGTTCACCATAGACCTACGGGTCCGTAGGCAGTAGCTAGATGGCTTTTCTCTCTCTTTTTGATTCTCAATACAATGGTCTCTTGGAGATCTATTTGATGTAATGACTTTTTGCGGTGTGTTTGTTGGGATCCGATGAAGTTTGAGTTCATGATCAGTTTCTATCCATGAATATTATTTGAGTCTTCTTTGGTCTCTTATATGCATGATTACTTATAGCCTCGTATTTCGTCTTCGAACCTTTGGTTTAGTTAGGCCGACTAGATCGATTTTTCTTGCCATGGGAAGAGGCGCTTTGTGATGGGTTCGATCTTGCGGTGTCCTCTCCCAGTGACAGAAGGGGAAGCGAGGCACGCATGTATCGTTGCTATTAAGGATAACAAGATGGGGTCTATTCCTACATGAATAGATCTTATCTACATCATTTCATCGTTCTTATTGCATTACTCCGTTTCTCCATGAACTTAATACACTAGATGCATGATGGATAGCGGTCAATGTGTGGAGTAATAGTAGTAGATGCAGAATCGTTTCGGTCTACTAATCTTGGACGTGATGCCTATATAATGATCATTGCCTTGGATATCGTCATGATTATTTGATCTTCTATCAATTGCCCAACAGTAATTCGTTTACCCACCGTATGCTATTTTCTCGAGAGAAGTGATACGTCCATTTTGCATCAAGTTTTATTGCTGCCATTTATAAAGTTTTTGGCCAATATAACACTTCATGGAGTGTTTCTAATGCCTTTTTTCTCTCAATATGCAAGGTTTACACAAAGAGGGAGAATACCGGCAGCTGGATTTCAGGGCCTGAAAAAGCTACAGCAGAGATACCTATTCTACACATCTCCAAATGGGCTGAAATTCAACGGAGATTTATTTTTGAATATATAAAAAATACTGGGCCAAAGAGTTGCTGGAGGAGGCCAACCAGGTGCCCACATGGCACCTGGGCGCGCCATGTGGAGCCCCTGGCCCACCTCTGGCCCTCTCCTTCTGGTATATAAGTCATTTTACCCTAAAAATTTGATGGAGAGACTTTCAGGATGAGGCGCCGCCGCCACGAGGCGGAACTAGAGCAGGAGCATTTTTGCTCTTCGGTAGGCAGATTTCACCAGGGACACTTCCCTCCGGGAGGGGGAAATCGAAGCCTTCATCATCACCAACAACCCTCTCATCGTGGGAGGGCCAATCTTCATCATCATCATCAACAACACCATCTCATCTCAAACCCTAGTTCATCTCCTGTATTCAATCTTTGTATCAAAACTATAGACTGTTACTTGTGGTGTGCTAGTAGTGTTGATTACCTATCGCAGTTGATGCTAGTTGGTTTGTTTTGTGATTTACTAAATGTTCAGATCCTTTATGCTATTCAATACCCCTCTGATCTTGAACATCATGATGATGAGTGAGTAGTTACTTTTGTTCTTGAGGACATGGAAGAAGTCTTGTCATAAGTAATCATGTGAATTCGGTATTCGTTCGGTATTTTGATGATATGTATGTTGTGATTCTCTTAGTGGTGACATGTGAACGTCGACTACATGACACTTCACAATTTATGGGCCTAAGGGAATGCATTGTGGAGTAGTAATTAGATGATGGGTTGCTAGAGTGACAGAAGCTTAAACCCCAGTTTATGCGCTATTCCGTAAGGGGCTGATTTGGATCCACACATGTATTGCTATGGTTAGACTTTGTCTTAATTCCCTTTTCGTAGTTGCGGATGCTTGCGAGAGGGGGTAATCATAAGTGGGAGGTTTGTTCAAGTAAGAACAGCACCCAAGCACTGGTCCACCCACATATCAAATCATCAAAGTAGCGAACGCGAATCGAATGAACATGGTGAAAGTGACTAGATGAAATTCCCGTGTGTCCTCAAGAACGTTTGCATCATTATAAGTACTTGCTCTGGCTTGTCCTTTGCACTCAAAAGGATTGGGCTATATTGCTTCACCTTATTTACATTTGTTACTTATTACTCGTTACAAATTATCTTGCTATCAAACTATCTGTTACCGTTTATTTCAGTGCTTGCAGAAACTACCTTACTGAAAACCGCTTGTCATTTCCTTCTGCTCCTCGTTGGGTTCGACACTCTTACTTTCGAAAGGACTACGATTGACAACCTATACTTGTGGGTCATCAAGACTCTTTTGTAGCATCGTTGCTGGGGAGTGAAGCGCCTTTGGTAAGTGGAAATTAGTAAGGAAACATTTTTGTTAAGTGCTGAAATTTATTGCTACTTGTCACTATGGAAAGTAATCCTTTGAGAGGCTTGTTCGGAGTATCATCACCTCGACCAGAAACCACTAGAGTTGCCTCTCCACCACCTATTGAAGCTATACTAAAAATATTGCTTATGAAATTGCTATGGGTTTGATTGAGAAACTGCTAGCTAATCCTTATGCAGGAGATGGAACTAAACATCCTGATATGCACTTGATCTATGTGGATGAAATTTGTGGATTGTTTAAACTTACAGGTTTATCTGGAGATAGAGCCAAGAAGAAAGTATTTCCTTTATATTTGGAGGGAAAGGCATTGACATGCTATAGACTATGTGATGATACTGACACATGGGATTGGAATCGGTTGAAACTGAAGTTCCACCAGAAATTTTATCCTATGCATTTGGTTCATCGTGATCGGAACTATATCTATAATTTTTGGCCTCGTGAAGGAGAAAGTATCGCTCAAGCTTGGGGGAGTCTCAAGTATATGCTTCACACATGCCCCAATCACGAACTCTCAAGAGAAATAATTCATCAAAACTTTTATGCTCGGCTTTCTCGTAATGATCAAACTATGCTTGATTCTTCTTCGACTGGTTCTTTTACGAAGAAGACTATTGAATTCAAATGGGTGCGCCAACGTAGGGATGCGCGTCTGCCAAGGAGTTCGGATGCCAGACAGAGCGCACCGCCTCCGGCGAGGCAGCGACGACGCGCCACGTGCCATTTGGGCAGAGGCGATTGATTCCCGGTGGATCGAGTCCGACCACTGTCAGGCATTCTCCTTGCAGGAGCGGCGAAGCGCAATGCGGACGGCCATCTCCTCCGGCCCGACTAGGATGAGGTCCCAGTTAGCAGATCGGCTGACGGAGGACTCGGATCCGCTGCCCGCCATGCCGGAGAAGGACGGAGTTCGCCGGAAGTGAGCGTGGGGGCGGAGGGGAAGGGAAGGGAGCAGAGTGGCTAAGGTTTGGTCCGGGTAGCGGATGAGGACGAATATATGTGGGGTTGGTGTGGGCCAGCGAGGCCGGCTCCGACGTGCCGGACATGCCCAGTCACACCGGGGGTAGCCCCATATTTTGGTTGGATATGAGGGGTGCCAGTCAACCCGGATATTTGAGGCCGGTTTGAGGCGCCCGGTTGGGTCGCATTTTTTTGACCGGTCACTGACCGGGCCGTCCGCCCGGGAGTTTGAAGGAGGGTTTGAGGCGCTCGGCTGTCGATTTTCTAATATGTCACCTGGGATGTTGATGTCCATTGGCTATTTTGTTGGATCCTTTTGTGCATGTTGATTTTCAAGAAAGAGAAATGGAACAAAGATCACTACAATCTCTTTTTCATAATCAAATCAACACATTTTTTGACTATAATGTCCAACCTTTATCAATAAAGGGTCGAGCGAAATGCATTATTCGCTTGCTCACTAAATTTCCCATCACGAAGTACTTCTGAGTGTATCAATATGCTCCGGACTCACTTCCCTTCTCTCTCTCTTCTTCCTCCCGAATAGACGACTCTCTTACGCCGAGGAGTTACCAACACCGATTTCACGCGTCTCAAACAACACATCATCGGATCCATCGTTGTCCTTGAGCTCCTTCGTTGACTGCATCCACATATTGCTTTTCCTCTTGTCTTCTTCATCTCCGGTCAGAGACTCCACCCTAACATCTCTGACACTTCTGGTGTCGGTGAGCTCCCTAATCAATTCCCTTCTCACACCTAAAATTATGCAAGCACAAAAAACTTCTAGGTTTCCACGATCAACAACAAGCCCTGCTCGGGCCGCCGCCAACCGCTTGTGAACCTCATCGCTGACACCACTCGGATGTGTCATCGCCAAGACCCACCAGTGCTTTTCGCAGGGAGAGGGATGTCCTAACATGAATCACCATTTTTTTTCTTTCAAATTGACAAGAGTAATATAACCGCATGTAGAGCCATAAAAACAAAAATAACACATGAAAATACACCACTGGATTGATGCATACTATAACATATATATTTTTTTCTCGCGTTGGTCCATGCCATTACTTGAAAAGAAAATCAAAAGTGGTAGCCAACCAATTAGGTGTGGCCAACTCATCCCATATCCCATTGTATTGGTCCATGATCGTTCCTCCTCGATTTGGCCATCGACATGTTTCGGAACTGCTACCGGAGATCTTGCCCAAGGATATCTGGATCGGATAGGTTCCAGTCGTGTGCATCCATATCAGCCTACGCGGCTCCAGGAGGGCGCAGCGCGAAGCTCTATTGTTTGTTGACACCATGGGACATGTCGGTATCTCGATTTCCATGGCGTAGACAGCGGTGGAGAAAGTCATGGTGGCTGAGATTGGAGGATCAGTAAGGCGGACGGGCCTTGGAGGCGATGGAGTCAGCCATGTGTTTGATAACTTTCAGAAGCAGCACTGAAAGTGGGGGCGACAGCACTGGAGGATTTCATTTTTGGTGGTGCTGCTAGCGTGCTGAGTCGTGACTTTCAGGGTGAAAATCTAAGGTCTGGCCTTAATTGGTTGTGCCTGGCAATTGCCTTGCTGAAGGTATTGTTTTGAGAGCTCGGACTTCTCCAGGGTGAAAACCTAAGATCTTGGATCGGGCGACGATGGCGCTTGTGCACTGTTTCCTTCTTAAAGGCATCACTTTTGGAGGCCTTTTATGTTTTTTGGGTGTTGTCATCGGTGGCGGTTTGTATGCTGCTGCTGAGGGGAGTTGATCACTATGGCGAGGCCTTTGTTTTTCCTTTCTTTTTTGTTTTCTTTTTGGGCTGTGTGCATCCGGGATGTCTTTGAGGCATCTTGTTGGTGCAGAGGCTGAGTGTAATTGGTATCTTTACGATATTAATATATTCCTCTATTAAAAAAATTGTTTTTTAAATTATTTTGTATTTCTCTCACCTCGCCAACCACTTGCTGACCACAGCCCCATCACATTCTAATTCAAGTCCCATGATTACCTCGATCCAGTTTGAATCTTATTAAATGGCCTTTTCCCTAGAGACTGCCGTTTATCGAACCAGTAAGGCATCATATTATTACTAGGGTTCCTTCATATCCCCAAGAACTAGGAAACTACTCAGACATGGGGGCACATGGCATCATAGAGGTTATCATATGAATAGCGAGTGAATGATTGAAGTGACACAATTTGGGATCTACAATAGGTTTTGGGATTATAATGAGATGGGCGAGACAATCGATGGTGATGGCGTGGATGGTGATGGAGATGGTGAAGCTCGATGTTTTTTTTTAGAGGAAAAGGGCTCTACGGCCCCGGCTCCATTGCATACCAATGAAACCCAACCAAGTCAGGGTACAGTTTACACGATTATTACAAAATTGACGCACGCGAACAGAAAACAGCATAAACAGCTGCCTCAGCTAAAGAAAAACAGTTGATCGAAACTAAAAACAGCACAACTAAAAAGAGGAAGGGAGAGCACGCCGCGCGCCTCATCTGATAACAATAATAACAAGGTAGGACACGGGGGACGCCAAACTCCTTTTTCCAGTGCGCTGAGGACCTCTCGATCACCATACCTCCTGGAGAGAGGCCGCATCTTCCCAGGGTCAACCTGGATCCGGCCACAAGATGAGTGGTGGGTCTCTTACTGCTTGTTCTATTTTCCTCACGCTTTCTTTTACGTCCACCTTGATAGCATCTGTCCAGAGCACCTCCCACACAGAAAGAATGCTGGCAGTTTTCCTCACAATCACCTGCATACCAGACCAAACCACCCGGTTGAAAGTTTGAAACATATGTCATTTCTGCATTTCCAGAGAGCCCACAGGGCTGAAGCTTGAACTATAACAGCAGCAGTGTTGGGGACATGACACCAGCAGTCAAGCATATACCAAAGTATTAAAGTGGCTAAGCAAGCCGGCCTGGGGTGAATTCCCTGTGCTAGCGGTAACTCTTTCGTTTCCTAACACGTGGATACGTGTTTTTTTGGTTCACTGCTGGTTTGTACCGGTTTTTTGTTCTGGGCCTGGGCCAATATGGTCAGTCCATTGTGTTGTGCAGTAGTAGTTAGAAAAATCCAGAGACTGCTACCTCTGGAAATATCTAGGGGCTGACGCAGACGCCACCGCCCTCACCTCCACCGCTCGCCCCCTTCCTTCTCTCTTTCTCCTGCTGTCCTGCAGCGATGCGCTCTCCACCCCGACCTCTCCTTCGCCGGCCATGGGAGCCAGCCCGTGTCGCCTCCGCAGCCCCCTACCACACTTCTCTCCCGGCTTTCCCCCCCACCTCCGGCCGGCCACGTGGCTCTCAGCCACAGACCCTAGGCCTCTCCCAAAGCCAGTCATGGCCTCATGGGAGTCGGCGAGCCACAGTGACCGGAGCACGTGTTGCTCCGGGTGCCGGCATGCGGCGCCGCTCCAACACCTTGGGACGATGGAGGTCTCGCGCTTTGCGCGCCCAGGCGAGCGCGACGGAGCCTGAGCCCCTAGCACCGGCGAGGGGAGGACAGCTGACGCTACCCTGGAACGCAACAGTCGTGGCCCTGCTGCGTGGCAACCTTTCTTCCCTGATCCACTTCTCTGTCCCAATTTCTTCGTCACCGTCCATGACGACATCATTGTTTTCATCGGGCATGGCCACGGCGATCCATCTCCTCTTGATCTGCACTTCAATCTCTCTACTCCTCCACGTTTTTCCTTTTTCTCATACCTCTGAGTTTGATTTCTGGTTTTGATTCAGGTGTTCACCGGTTGCTGGTGCGGGCAGTGGACACGAAGCGTCGAAGCAGGTGATAAGAATCTGCGATTTTTCTATACACTATTTGTTGTTTGTACGAAGATGTTTGGCCTCGGCACTACCTGCTCATGTCCTGAGATGTTGCCATTTAACCCGATTTCTTATCTTCTGTTCAATTTTAATTTACTAGGTGATTCTTAATTTGGAGGAACCAATTTTAAGAAGAGAGAATCACCACGTATCCAAATGAAGTAGCTACAACTGTAAGATATCCGAATGGTGCTTTCATAGATTTGAATCCTCACAGTTATTGCAAGTGCAGTTGACATATAATCTTGGTCCTAGAGCAAGTGGCAAGAGTACTACTGGAGTTAACTTACCACTTCGGTTATATCAACCTGCAAATGACAAGTAACATGGGGCCGGAGTCATAACATGAGTGTTAGTTATGATCATAAAGCTAACTTCCCCAATTAGTTACTCTAGCCTTATTTACAAGAAAATGAGTGTTAGTTATTTGATTTAGAGTGCTTGCTTTTTTTGTAGAGATTGCGATGGAGTGGTAAGTGGTGTGGTGTCGAGGCATGTTATAGTATATATACATGATATTCAGATAGGTTGCTTTCTTGATGTCTTTTCTCTGAATAACCAAGGAAGTGCAAAACCAGCTTGATGTATTTGAGGAGCACAATTAGTTTCATACAAAAAATAGTAGCAGCTGAGTTTTGTTATTCCAGGTTGCCTATTCTATTTCCATGCCTCATTGCCTCACATGTTGTTATTTTAAGAAGCAGTATCATAGGGGTGTGTCCTGGTAGAGTGAAAAGAAATCCCTCCGCTTTATCCCCTACAGTTGTTAGTTTTACACAAGAGAATTCTGATTCAGATCCTATATTGCATAAATGTATTGTTAGTGTGATTTAACTTCTCCATTTTTTACATCAACCAAGAAAGCATGCTGCCATTCTCAATAACCTAATTCGATTAGCATGCAGTCTTACTGTGCTCTTCCTTCAAAGGAATATATAATGATTTTCAAAATCTGCACCACTGAATATTTATGCAGGTTACATTGTTCTTTGTTGTAAACTTGAGCTAAATCGATTAAAATTCTACCTATCTAGAAGCCATTTCAAACAGTCGTATGCTCTTTCAATTGTTCTAGATGAAAAATAAATCAATTGTTATAATCTGTATGTGTCTTGGGCTATCCTCTTTTCTGCTTTACTTTATTTTTATTCAAAATGAACTCGACCATATGGAACTGAGCACACATGCTTTGATTTAAGGATTCATTTTCATTTCGGGCTAATTTGCTCCATATGTTTGGACTTCTTCATGTTGGTTTTGTACAATTTCGAGAAACAGTTCAGAATTAGCCTACTGAAGTTTTTGAAGCACATGATTTTTTACCAATCTGTTTGACATATCTAAGACGAGATTCATTTACATATTTGCGGCTATTTTCTTTCTAATATAAACACAAATCACTATATATTTTCAGCGACAGAGTTGGGAATTGAAAGAAATGACTTGAAATAGTTACTTATTGATGTCTCATTCATCATGCTTTATGCAATTCTAGACTTTTAGTACAATAATTTGCAATTGAACTAAAAAATATTGTATTATAAATACCTTTATGTGTTTGGCATCAACAAATACACAACACTCTCATACAACATAGCATTTATAGCACTGTAGTCTTTTTGGTATTTTAAAAAGAGTTATCGACCTTCTCTTTAAGACTGAACTGAGAAAACCACTGTTCTAAAAAACTGAACTATTCATTGCCTAGCCATTGTAGTGCTGCCGTTTTAGATTAACCAAAGTATTCATTGTCCTGGCATATAATACTGTGATTTTAGATTACCACGATTTTGAAAAATATTACGCTGCCAAGCTTGGCCTAAGTGATGTGTGATATGAAATCTGGCTTTCATAGTTTATACCAAGACATCATTTTTTCAGGTGGTATAACAACTATACGCAACTTAATTTCCTGTGAGTATATATTTTCACCGTACGTTAAAACAGGAGAGAAAGAGTTTTTGGTCTTAATTTTATTAAGATGGCTGTCTAAACAAGTGAGTACTATCTCGAAGTAGTTGTTGGCTAATTACACATTCTGCCCAGTTTGTGCACACTGCATTTTTTTCTTAGACCACTTTTTTTATTGGTAGAGAATGCATCATCATATTAGAAGAGTAGAAATCTATATAGAATTGATGCTTGACAGGTCCACTATTATAGCAAATACCAAAGCTGGCTTTCAAGTTTTGCACTTCAGATTTCACCCAACATAAAGTATTCACGTGAAAACATATTTATAATGATTAGCTCAAAATATCAGTTATTTAAATGTGTTGTATTAAACCATTTCTATACATGTATGTAATTCCACTGTCAGGTAGTTTGTGTTTTCTTTTCATTTACTCATCGAGATTTGCTTCAAACATCATGTGGTCATCTTTCAGGATATATCAAGTTCTCTTCACCTTTTTTGAGTGTCAAACCTTCAAACTGAAAGGACATAGCATCTATTTTCTGACATAGTAGATATGTTAATAGTGCTTATATGCTACTCCCTTCGTCCCAAAATAAGTATCGCTGATTATTTTGGGATGGAGGGAATATTGATTAAGCTTTGAAACTTTTCAATTAAACAATTTAAATAATAACTAGATCAACACCAAAGATCGAACGGGCTCTCCTGCGGGCGCGGCGTGTCGCCACGCTTTTCGATGCTAGTATTATATATATTTGTTAGCTTGTACTACTAGTAAGCTCGCCAACAATTCTCCAAAGTTCTACAGCAACAACACATTCAAAGAAAAGATGACAAGAGGACTCATGTTCAGAGCAGAACAAGCAAGTCAAATCTGGAACATTTTGTCTCTAGTAAGCTCGATGTCTTAGCCTTGAACAAAGCAATGGCGAGATGGATGCCCTTCTACTGATTTCCCATAGGGAGGTGAGGTTTCTGGTACTATTTCATATGGTGGAGTCTCTCCGTTCGTCGTAACTACGATTTGGATGCATGGGGTGAGAATAGTCAATCAGGAAAAATGGCGGCGAGGGGACGATTGGTACGAAAGAGACGTGTCCTCTGCTCTTCTGGAGACCCAAAGGCATCGCGGTTTCTTCCCACTTGTTCGTCTCTTCACAAGGAATATTTTTATAATGTTCAATCAACATATTTTTTGACCAAAAATAGTTGTTTTCCAATCAAGTCTCTAAATTTTCCTGGTTATGGGTGTCCCGGTAAAATATGATAACAATCGGGCGAGCGATTTGCAGAAAAATATAGAAAATCCTACGTCTAGGGTGTTAAAACACTGAGTAAAATATGAGGCAAAATGCACTCATCGTCATTCCCAAGTTTTGACTTTTTCTTGTCCTAGAGTAAAATTGTAGTTGAGAGAACAAGGTTATTTATGCTCATGAAGCACGAGTCGTTGCAATTGAATGAGAGCATTGCAGCGAGCTGGTGTTCATAAAAGTTACAAAATCTTGCATGAGTACTCGCATACTCCTTCATACAAATGATCAAAGAGGCTTCCATTCCTTTAGTGACTAATTGCTTAGTAGAGAAAAATCAAAACAATAAAGAAAATTATTCGAGCTCAACTGAGTGAGCGGTGAGGGGCCCTAAACCTTTTTAGCGTTTTGCACAACCCCCTTCAAATTTAATACTCCGAGCGGTCTTTTACGTTTTCTCGCGCGATCTCACACAAATTTATTTGCCCATGGCACAAGCTTCAGCTCATATTTTTATGGGTGTTGTGGCCATGAATCTAAGCCTGCTTAAAATCCTTGAGAAAAAATAAAAGCGATCAGACAAAGTATGGACTTTCAGTGGAAGTATGGAATGATCCATGACTTGTGGTTTGAGAATTTCACCTCGACTTTCCACTCATTCTATTCTACAATGTTTTTCATGAACTTAGTTTTTCCATGTTTATTTTTACCAGCTATGCAAGCTAAAATATTCAATTAGCACTAATGTTGTGGAATACTCTATAATCACCGGAGAGTAGCAAGTGCTGTAGAACTAAACCTAATGCATACATCTAAAGCATTAATATTATCACTAATCATAAATGCGAGCTGAAGTTGCATCTTGCTATGCTAACCTGAAACTAAACTAATATGACCTGCCAAAATTAAACATGCAAAAACTATACTGATACAATGTCTTTTTTTAAGGGGTCCATACAAGGTCTTAGAGCATCTACAGCCGAACTTTGCAAATCCGGGGCCTCAAATGCCCACGGACGCGACCGGGCGCGTCCGCGGACACTGACCCGGCACACCCCAAATTAGCCACTCTGCATCCACGTATCTCATATCCGGCGCCTTATATCCATACTAAACATGCAACATTCATCTACTCTATGTGATCAAACGACGGACAACAAAAATTGGCTGCAGAGGAACACAAGATCGGCTGCAAACGGAAATTAATAAACTTCGCCACATCCAAAAGATCATAGTTCGTCACCGGACAAGTTCAACTTCTACAACTAAAACGATATAAACATTGGGGAGAGGGGCGGAATCACTACTTCCTCGACGGGCCTTTGCCCTTCCTGTCACCGGCGCAGCTGTAGGCATCCGCGGCTGGTCGAGGGCCTTGGTCGTCCGACGACGAGAGGACGATGAGGCCCTTCATCTGACGGACCGCCCTGTCCTGCTCCCGCTTCAACCTGGCGACCCGAGCCTTCTCCGTCGTTGCCGCCTCTCGCTCCGACTGCTCAATAGTAAGCCGGAGCGCCTTCGCGCTCTTTCATCGGAGGCGGCGAGCGTCCGTCTCCGCCATCGTGAGGGAGCGGCGGTAGACCCATGCGAGGGGACGCTTGTCCTCATCGGGGTCCGCCTCCGTCCCGCGGCGGCGTTGTGCGGACTGCTCCGCCGCATTCATCTCCTGTGCATGCTGCCTCTCGCGGCGCGCGCCTCCGACTCCGGAGTGTGCGTGCGGGCCGGCGGCGCGGGCACAAGCTTGGGGGGGAAGGAGAGAGCGTGGGGCTGGTGCGGACTGCGCGGGTCGGGATGGTCCAGCTCCGGCGTCCGCTCTGCTCCGGTGCGAGAGCTGCGGGGATGGTCCAGATCCGGAGCTGCCACCGGTCTCCACCTTGGACCACTCCAGCGCAATGCGGAGGGCCATCTCCTCCTCGTAGTCGAGCTCGGAGTCGCTGCCGAAGCTGCTCATCATGGTGGATGGGATCGGAATCATAGAGGGAGGGGAGTGGACGGAGCGAGAGAGGGGGAGAGAGTGAGCTAGGGTTCGTAGCGAGCTGCCCGGATTGGGGTTTTTTGTGTGGCAGCGGCGGGGTTGGTGGTGGGCTGGGCCTGTCAGGCGGACGCGCCCGGGCGTGCCCGGGCCGCCCCATAATATTTGGGCTGGATATGAGGGGTGCCGGTCAGCCCGGGCATTTGTCCGCGGTTTGAGAGGTCTGGTTGGGTCAAAAAAAAAATTGAGCTGTTAGTGACCGGACGGTCTGCCCGGGCGTTTGAGATGGGTATGAGAGGTCCGGCTGTAGATGCTCTTTTGAATCTCTCCAAGTCAGGGGCAGAGCTGGGCCCCATGCAGCCAGGGCATGGTTTTTTTTTTCAGCTGACCATCTATATAGATTTAATGCTGGGCTTGGGATTCAGATTTGAGCCCAGCACAAACGAGACCTCCTAGTCTGCGCCCTTAGCGCGGGGCTAGGAGAGAACTGGCGGCCATCCAGCCGCATTCTGGGCGAGCCCAGTTTCCTTGTTGCTCGTCATTCGCTTGTTTGCTAAGAAAAAACGGTCGCCTTCATTCATTCGCTCCTGAATTGTTTTACAAAAAGCAAAATAAATTCAAAAGACCACCAAAAATAGGAAAAAGTTTGTCAATTAAAAAAAATCATGGATTTGAAACAAAATTCGGAAAATCAAAAGGAGCTCATGAATTTTGAAAAAAGTTTGTGATTCTGAAAAAAAAATTACAAATTCAAAAAGGTTGACGGTGATTTTGAAGAATAAAGTTTGCAAATTTGGAAAAAGTGCATCGACTTTGTTTTTAACAAAAGTTCATGAATTTTAAAAGGGAAATAAAATGAAAAAGAAAAGAAAGAGAAAAAAAAGTAGAAAAAAGGGCTAAACATAAACCGAAGAAAACGAAACAGACTCACGTTGGTTAGTGTTCTATTTCTACTATACCTCGATAAAAGCACGAATGGGCATATCAAATCAGCATGTAGACCGTCTAATCACAAAATCTAATTGTTCAAAACCTCTCAATTTGAGCACCAGCGATGTTGAGCGCAACAAGCCACTAATCCCAGCGATCAACCTCAACCTCCTCGAAAAGCTCTTCCCCACGCACGCCACCTCTCCTATGTAGACGCTACTCTTCCTCCTCCAGCGCCCGCACACCTGCCGTTCTCTCTCCTCGCAGTTGCTGCCGCTCTCTCCTCCGGTCCGCTAGACAACCGCTCATCTCTAACCCCGCGACCGCCACCGCTCGCTGCTCCGGCCCACCCACGTGATACTGCCTGGCCCTCAACGCCGACACACACTTCCTAAATCGCGGAGTAGGAACTTTTCCTTTCGTTCTTGCTTTGTGTATATAGGTTATGAATTGCGGAACAATGCGATGTTTGTCTTGAGCACCATAAGACAATCAGACCATGGTGCTAATATCAATTTAAATTCCACTTCAGAAGACTTGTTTTGTATGGCTTAGATACTAGTCGTTCGGTTTCCTCTCCTCTCCTCTACGAAACTTATATTCGAATACGTACGGAGCGAAAAACAGGGGAAGGACATAAAGTCGCAGCTCGTGTGGGCCTTCCAAATTTGGTGTTGATTTCTTACCAAGAACCTACGAACTCCAAGAGCATCTCCAATAGATGATGTAGATGTATAATAACTACTTTTTATATCCCCAAGGCCTCAAAATGATGCTCCAATAGATGATGTATATGTATAATTTTAGCCGTCCAGAATGGTGTAGATGTATAATTTAGACTAAAAGCGGTGCTCGTGTTGGCTGGCGGAAGTAACTACGGCAGAATAGGACACCACACAGGGGAGTAAAAAATGTTATTTAGTCCAAATTAAATGAAATCTTGGAAATTGCTCTAAGTGTTTACACGCAACTTACTGGACGGGTAAATTCCACAATATTATTGTTCCAGAGAGATCAAAGTTCCGTCGATAGTTTATGTGGAAGCATATTAGAATCAATCTGCATCCAATAAATCCT
This sequence comes from Thinopyrum elongatum, assembly GCA_011799875.1. Classification (NCBI taxonomy): domain Eukaryota; kingdom Viridiplantae; phylum Streptophyta; class Magnoliopsida; order Poales; family Poaceae; genus Thinopyrum; species Thinopyrum elongatum. The sequence continues at coordinate 9,277,388 of CM022299.1, forward strand.
ATGGTGATACCATGTAATCTTGAATATCCAAAGAAGCTTTCGTAAGCACAATTTCCACCTTGATGTACAAGTCATTGTAAACTTTTGCACGTCTATAAAAAATAGCATGGTCGAAACTCGCAATATATAGACATGACTTGCCTACCCAGTTGCCCTAAGTGAGAGTGAGATTTGCTTTGCTGCTGCTTGTCCAATACTTCATAGTGGTTCATATTAGCCAAGTTGCTTACTATTGCTGCTACCGTATGAGATTCCATGGGTGAAATTTACACAGATTAATTTAGAATGACATGGGTCGAACTTATTTTCTTACCATAAGATTGAAGTCACTACTTTGCCACGGTTCATATGCAGTGAGGACATAAAAAATTTATGTTGGGCTCTCATATCCACCACAAAAGTTTATTTTGCTGTTAAAAGGTGCAAAGGCTATGCATGTAATAAAAATTTACTGCAAAGTTCATTTTTCTTTTGCAAAATACAAAAGCTTTTGTTTGTACTAATAAAGGACATCTAGTCTCCATATTTATAACCAAAATTTTGAGCATAGCACAAAAAGAAACATAAGCTACATGTGTTGCAGAGCTTACAAACAAAGTATTGTGCATTTCTTAGGTCATCCATCTATATCTCCACTACAAGCACCTTCCTCTCCAACTAATGCATGCCAGCAACACAAGATAGCATAAAACCTCATCTTCAATCTTTAGAAAAGGTTTCTTAGCTTCTTGACTTTTTGACACGACTCTCCAAATCCAACAACACCATGATTGATTATGCCCTCCACCAGTATGTTTAGCTAAGAAAAGACACAAATGCAACACTGAAATTCCTTATATGACACTGTCAAAATATTAACTTTCCTATTTAACTCTTAAAGATGTTTTCTCCACTATATAACATCGGGTCTAAATTTCATTCTTAATCTTACAATACCGTCAATTTTTCCAGCTAACAAACTTAAATGACACATGAAAGGAAACTTATTTTGGCAGTGTGTCAAATAGTGAAGAAAGTGTCAAATAGGGAAGCAAATTTTGCTAGTGTCAAATTAGGAATTCTCACACGAAACAAATCCCACTCCCCACTTACCATGTGTTCCTCTTTCTTCCAGGTCTTGAGGCCACCGAAATGACCAGCCGCAGCTGAAGTGCACGTCTCCTTATCCAGAGCCTTGCCATTGAGGAGGGCAATGGACTGGCCCACCCACATGACACACACCTTTGTCCCCAGATCCACGCCAGTGAGGAGGTTGCTGAAATGGCCAGCCGCCACTGCAAACGGAGCCTCCTTTCCCTGATCCATGCCGTTTAGGACGGTGATGGACTAACCCACCCACGTGGCATGTGCTTCCGTCCCCAGATCCACTCTCGTAAGGAGGATGCCAGAACGACCCATCGTAGACAAGGCCGTCATCGCAACACCACGCCGGAGGCACCTGCCTCCCTGTAGGACAGCGACGATATGCTCGGGGAGAACCTCCTCTGCCATCCATTGGGCATGTAATCACTCCCTCACTCCTCTAATGCCCGCGAGTGCTGATGAGGCCTCCTCATCGACCCCAAACCTCCGGTTCTATGCACACTACCGCAAGATGCCCATCCTTGACATCATTGAGAATAGCATCAAGTAGGGTAATGTTCTCACCCCCGTTCTAGTCCCTGCTCCCGACTACATACCTTTGGAGTGCTTCTTCCATTGACGCCCCCTGGATTACCTATGTACTCGATTGCCTCCACGACCCTGTGCTCGTCGAAGATCAGGAGCAGAAAGAGATCATTATGTGCGACCCCATCAGCAATGAGAAGTGTCATGTGGCTCTTCCGTGCAAGTTCAAGTGGAGCTTTGTCGGAGCGGTGCTCTGCACAACCATCTACAAGGTACATTCCAGCCCCTTCAAGGTGGTCTTGGTGTCCCGGGAATGGAGAGGATAATCAACAACTCACCTACATTTACTCCTCTGAGACTGACACATGGAGCAATTCAAATTTCAGCCGATGCTCCAGATAATACTTATTTTGATGGTTGTCCTAGCACTCTTGTTGGCAATGTCCTTTACTAGCCGTATATGCATGGGAGAAGCTGTACTTAAGGTTAATTTGGATGGCCTATGTTTAATTATTTAAATATACATATCTCACTTTACTTAAATTTTTTTCATAGTGTTCATTGCCAAGGATTTGGATCCCAAGTGCAAGTTTTTTCTCGCGGGTCACCGGAATTCTCGGTTACCACGGTAACCGCGAAATCCCATAAAAATTTCGGACGAAATTTGAAATTGAATTTTGAATTCAAATTTTTTTAGTATTGTATAGATAAGCCCTGGACACAATTGCTTCACCAACCAGCCTCTGGCGTATTGGTTAGGTTGTGCCTGTGCTTCTCTTGCCTTGAGGTTGCTAGATCGAATCCCGCCGGACTCCTTTATTTTTTTTAAACCATCTTCCTTTTTATCCTAAAAATTGTGGAAAAAAGGAAGCAACTACGACACTCGAACCCAAGACCACATGAATGTAAGTAGGAAGCCGACGTTAACCAGTGCGCCATCACTTGCTTGCTGTTTTCTTTAAGTTCCTAACATATCTAACCTGACTACGAGAGTTTAAATTCAAAAAATTCGAAAAAATCCAAAAAAAATCGCTCGGTAAATATATTTCTCGTGGGGTGGCGAGAAGCGCGGATACCGGGCGGTATCCGAATATTCCGCCCGGTACCCAAAACCTTGTTCATTGCACATTTTAAAACTGTTAATGCAGTGTAAACAAAATATTTTTCCAACTTATAAAATATTAGTAGCATTCAAAAAATTGTTTGTGGCATTTGAAAAAACTTCACGCGTTTAAAAAAAATGTATGTGACATTTTCAAAATGTGTTAATGTATTTTCCTTTAAAAAAAATATACCAGTAAATATTTTTTAAAATGTTTATAGAATGTGAAAAACAGTTTGCATAAGGTAAAATATTTGTACTATTCAAAAAAACTACTGGTGACAATTTAACAGAATGCGTGTCAAGAATATGTTTGCGAAATTTTTAAACGGTTTATATATTGTAATAAAAATAGTTCCTTTGTTAAAAGAAGTTCCCTACCATTCAAAAATCTTCAAAACATATTTAAAATGTTTATCATATATTTGAAAAAAATTTAAATATGTATAAAAAACTATTCATCGTGTATTTGCGAAATGTTCAATGTTTATAAAAAATGTTACTTGTGTATATGAGAAATGTACAATATGTATTGAAAAATTCGACATGTATTTCAAACAAAAGAAAAGGGAAAATAAAAAAGAAGGAAAAACAAAAAAGCTCGAAGAAAAGAGATAAACAAAAAATAGAAGAGCATAATCCAAAAATAAACGCCAGGAAGATTTAAAACTGGTTCAAACCGGCCTATATAACCTTCCTAAAACTGCTTCGATGGGGTGCCCTTGCCTTCCCGCTTAGATGGGCCTCCCCACTAAGGCAAGGGCGCCCCAACACGACGGAGCCGAGGCTATAGTAGGTCTCACCAAAGGCGAGAAATAGCACTGACATTCCCACTAGGACGGACAACAATGATCTCGAATATATCCTGGGCCGGGCCCAACACCACTTAGCTAGGACCCAATGCCATGATCTTCTTGAACAAAACAAGCCCCACGCGGAAGCCCCCAAAACCTCAACCCTAGGGCTCGCCGACGTCCTTGTCCCCAAACTCTAATTTACCAGCGACGGTGGCTGGCCACCGACATTTCCTACTGGACGATGATGATCTCCTCAGAGAAATCCGGACCCGCCTCCCGCCGCTGCCATTATCCCTCCCACGCGTCTCTGTCATCCGCAGGTGGCGAGGCCTCGTCACTGATGCCAAGCTCCTTACCAGTTTCGTGTACACCATCGGAGGTCTCCGTTCCTTGGTGTCTTCGAATGCGTCGAGCGCGACACATGATCGTACTCAGATCCATCTTAGACCCCTCCCAACTACATCCAAAGAAACTTGGACGTTGGAGCAACATGCACCGTTACTATGTGATCCAAAGAAACTTCCGTAAGCGCAATTTCTACCTCGATGTACAAGTCATTCTAAACTTTTGCATGTCCATAATTAGCATGTAGAAACTCGCAATACAGAGACATAACTTGCCTACCCAGTTTCTCTAAGTGAGTGTGAGATTTGCTTTGATGCTACTTTCCCAATACTTACTCTGTAGTGATTCATGTTATCCAAGTTGAGTACTGTTGTTGCTACCGCATGTGATTCCATGGCTGAAATTAACACAAATTAATTTAGAATGACATGGGTCGAACTTAATTTCTTACCCTAATATTGAAGTCACTACTTTGCAATGGTTCACGTGAAGTGAGGGCAACAAAAACTTTTGTTGGGCACTAATATCCACCACAAAAGTTTCTTTTGTTGTTGAAAGGTGCAAAAGCTATGCATGTAGTCAAACTTCACTACAGAGTTCATTTTTCTTTTCCAAAATGCAAAGGCTTTTGTTTGTATTAATAAAGGACAAATAGTCTCCACATTTATAACAAAACTTTTGCGCATAGCACAAAAAGAGACATCAGCTGTAGCTGTTGTAGAGGTTACAAATAGAGTATTGTGCATTTCTTAGGTCATCCTTCTATGTCTCCACTACAAGCACCACAATGCATCTTCCTCCCCAACTCATGCATTCCAGCAACACGAGATAGCACAAAACCTCACCTTCAATCTTTCGAAAAGGTTTCTTGGTTTGTCGACTTTTCGACATAACTCTCCAAATCCAACAACACGATGATTAATTAGGCCATCCACCAGCATGTTTAGCTAAGCAAAGGCGAAAATGCAAAACACAAATTCCTTATTTGACACTGTCAAAATAGTAACTTTCCTATTTGACACTGTAAAACTTTTTCTTCCCAATCTAACATAGGATCTAAATCTGATTCTCAATCTTACACAACCTTCAATTTTTTCAGGTAACAAAGTTATATGACACCTGAAAGGACACTTATTTTGACGGTGTGTAAAATAGTGAAAGTGTCAAATAGGGAAGAAAATATCAAATAGGGAAGCAAATATTTTGGGAGTGCCAAATTAGGAATTCTCGCACGAAGCATACCCCACTCTGCACTCACCATGTGTTCCTCGTTCCTCTAGGTCTTGACACCACTAGAATGACCAACCGTAGCTGAAGCGTGAGTCTTCTTATCGAGATCGTTGCCATTGAGGTGGTTGATGGACTGGCCCACACACACGCCACACATCTTTGTCCAGAGATCCATGCCGGTGAGGAGGTTGCCGGAATGGCCAGCCGCCAGAGCAACATGAACCTCCTTTCCCAGATCCATGCCATTGAGGAGGGTGATGGACTAGCCCACCCACGTGGCAAGTGCCTCTGTCCCCAGATCCACGCCTGTGAGGAGGATGCCAGAACAACCCACCGAAGATTAATTCGTCATCACAGCATCTCGGGGGCACTTGACTCCCTACAGGACAACGATGATATGCTCAGGAGGATCCTTCTCTGCCAACCCTTGGGCATGTACTAACTCCTTCGCTCCTTTACCGCACGCAAGCGCTGGTGAGGCCTCCTCATCGACCCCAAACCTCCAGTTCTATGCACACCACTGCAAGCCACCCCTCCTCGATATATTTGAGAATAGCATCACGTATGGTATTGTGTCCACCGTCATTCGAGTCCCTGCTCTCGATCTCATACCTCTGGAGTGCTCCCCCCTTGGATGCTCCCTAGATTACCTATGTGCTTGATTGCCTCCACGGCCACTTGCTCGTCGAAGAACTGGCATAGAAAGACATCATTGTGTGCAGCCCCATCACCAATGAGAAGTGTCTTATGGCTCTTTCGTGCAAGTTCAAGTGGAGCTTTGTCGGAGCGGTGCTTTGCACAACCGGCTAAAAGGTACACTCCAGTCCCTTCAAGGTGGTCTTGGTGTCCCGAGAATGGAGAGGATAATCAACTCCTCGCCTACGTTTACTCCTAATACTTATTTCGGTGGTTGTCCTAGCATTCTTGTTATCAATGTCCTTTACTAGCCGTTTATGAATGGAAGAGACGTTGTACTTGAGGTTGATTTGGATAGCCTACGTTTAAAAATTTAAATATATATATTTCACAATTACTTTACATACATTTTTAAAAGTGTTCATCGCACATTTAAAAAAGTTAATGCAGTGTAAACATAATATTCATGCAGCTTATAAAAAATATCAATAACATTAACAAGAAGTTCTCCTGATATTTGAAAAATGTTCACATGTTTCAAAAAAAAATGTCCATGAGATTTTAAAAATGTGTAGATGTATTTTTCTTAAAAAATTTCATACCATTAAAAAAAATGTTCCACACATCTATTAACAATTGTTTATAAAATGTTAAAACATTTTGTGTAAGATAAAAAGATCCATACCATTCAAAAAAATGTTCGTGACATTTTAACAAAATGTTCACGTGTGTCAAGTATATGTTGGTGAAACTTTTAAAAATGTTTCCACAATGTAATAAAAATATACCCGTTGCTAAATAAAAGTTTCCTACTGCTACTTGTGATCTGCGTTGGTAATTCCCCGAAGAGAAGAGAATGATGCAGTACAGTAGAGATAAGTATTTCTCTCAGTTAAGAACCAAGGTTATCAATCCGGTAGGAGAACCACGGCAAGATCCAGTGAACAACACCTACACACACAAAAGCAAACACTTGCACCCAACGCAAATAAGAGGGTTGTCAATCCTCTTAGCGGTTATTTGCAAGGATTAAGTTTGATAGAGATAAACTGATAAAATAAATTACTAAACTAAATCAAAGTAAATAAATTACAGTAAGGTATTTTTAGTTTTTTATATATGATTAGAGTGACCCGGGGGCCATATTTTTCACTAGAGCCTTCTCTCTCAAACAAATTGTATACGGTGGGTAAACAAAGTACTATTGGGCAATTGATAGAAAAGCAAATAATTATGATGGATTCATGGCAGTGATCATGTATATATGCATCACGTCCGAGACAAGTAGGCTGACTCCTGCCTGCATCTACACTAGTACTCCACTCATCGACCGCTATCTGGCATGCATCTAGAGTATTAAGTATAAAACAGAGTAACGCCTGAAGCAATATGACATGATGTAGAGGAATAAACTCAAGCAATATGATGTAAACCCCATCTTTTTATTCTTAATGGCAACAATACAAATACGTGTCATGTCCCTTTCTGTCACTGGGATTGAGCACCGCAAGATTGAACCCATCACAAAGCACCTCTCCCGTTGCAAGATAAACCAATGTAGTTGGCCAAACCAAATCAATAGATCGGAGAGAAATACAAAGCTATATCTAATCATGCATAAAAGAGTTCAGAGAAGACTCAAATATTTCTCACGAATAATCTGATCATAAACTCACAAATCATCGGATCCCAACAAACACACCGCAAAAGAAGGTTACATCGGATAGAACTCCAAGAACATTGAGGAGAACATGGTATTGAAAATCAAAGAGAGAGAAGAAGTCATCTAGCTACTAAATATGGACCCGTAGGTCTGTGGTAAACTACTCACACATCATCAGAGGGGCAGCAAGGTTGATGTAGAAGCCCTCAGTGATCGATTCCCTCTCCGGCAGAGTACCGGAGAAGGCCTCCAGATGGGATCATGGAAGAACAGAGGCTTGAGGTGGCAGAAAGGTTTTCTATTCTGGCTCTTGGGTGTTTTCCCAATATTTCTGAATTTATAGGAGAAGAATTAGGTCGGACGGAGGCACGTGGGCCCCACAAGGCAACACGGCGCGCCTACCCCCCTGGGCGTGCCCTGTTGCCTTGTGAAGCCTCCGGGAGGCTTCTAGCCTCTTCCCGAATCTTCCAAGGTGTGTTATGTCTAGAAACAAATCTCAAAAAAGTTTGTTGGCATTTGTACCTGAAGATGGTGTTGCTGCTGATGCTTGAGCATGAGTTGCTTTTGCTGCTTGAGCTGGAGTTGGTGTGGTGACTATTTGAGCACTTGATATCTGACCAACACCTGATGTCTCAACATATTTTATTTTTTCTAACAGGTAGTTTTGTAGGTCTACTTTTCTTAATCTTTACTAGACTCTCATAATTAGTTATAAATTTTTGAGCATCATTTATTGTCCTCAAATTTTCTTCCTCAGCAGCAGACCTTTTCACCTCTACCATTAAAGCTGACATTTGCTTTTCAACAAATTTTTCTTCCTCAACAAGTTTTCCTTCTGCAACAAAAGCATACATTGTTAAAATCATTTCATCCACCTTTTGTGTGTCCACTGCCTCCACACTGATCAAAGCAAACTTGCTCCCTTTATAATTGGAATATGTCTCAACAACTATGACTAGCAGTACATCATGTGTGTTATCCAAATACATTAGTTCTTCTTCAGAAGTTTACACCACTGAATTCTGCATGAATAGTTCCTCCACAAGATCTCTCCATATTCCCCATGTGGAGTTGCATGCACCATCGTCAAAACTGTTGCATCATCATGCAGAAAGAGCAAATATACCTCAATGTTTTTCCTGGAACAAGCCACCAGTGCATTTTATAACTAAATTTGCCCTTGCAGTGCCCTCTTTCTACTTGGTATATACTTCTGAATGTAATAATAACTCTTCATAACGCACTTTGCTTTGCTCCACAAGTAACTATAGGAGATATGCCCTAGAGACAGTAATAACAGTTATTTTGTATCTCCAAGTTTGTAATGAATGTTTATGTCCATGCTATAACTGCAATGATTCTCAAGTCTACAATAACCACAAGGCTTGGAGGGAAACTCATGTGCACGTGTGGTATAATAAAAGGTAAATTGTATTCCTAGTCTTGCCTCTAAGACTGGCTCAAGTATTGCATGATGATCCTATTTTCCTGATCATGGGCATGGCTATGCCGGCAATTTTGAGGGCACAATGTTGATAGAACACTTGTGTTGAATCGACCCAAATTGGTGTTATGCTATGAGATACATTCGTCATAAGTTAAAGGTTAATATCATAGAGACAGTTAATGTTTGCATAATTCCTTAGACCATGAGAGTATCGAGTTCCTTTGTGCTTGTTTCGTGAACTTTGGGGTTTGTTAAACGTCATCCGTAACTGGGTGGCTATTACGACGGCTTAGGGGTTCACGGAAAAGTATGGCAAGTAATGAGATAGCTCAAGATTGGGATTTGCTCCTCCGACGATGGAGAGATATTCTCGAGCTCTCTCGGTGTTACGGTATCCATCATCGTCTAGCCAGACACATTGTGATTTGATCACTGGGATGCCGGAACACGGAAACGAGAAAAGAGAACAAAACCGGTAACGAGGTAACTCGCATAGTGGACAAGTTGTTGATCCACGGGGATGCAGAAAATCTCACCTCGGGTGTTTGTAACATATCGCAAAGCAACAGGTATAGGGGTCAATATGGGTGTCCACGGCTCTGATGTTGATCATTGATCGAAAAGTGTTCCGGGTCATGTCTATACTTCACCGAACCTATAGGGTCACATACTTAAGGGCCATCTATCTGCTGAATACTAGACAGGGAGTCTGAGAGAAAATCACCAGAAAAGTTTCGGACGCAACGGAAACGTTCCGGAGAGGACACCGGAATAGTTCCGGTAAAACTGAAAAGTTGTTTCAGGGGATACCATAAAGTCAAATTAGTTTTGGCGCACGCCTAGAAATTCTTGAAGGATGCCAGAAGTGTTCTGGAAACTTCTGGGAATTTTCCGGGATAAAAACCGGAAATGTTCTGGAGCTGCCGAAACCGATTTGGTTGCTTTTCGCAGATGAAAATCACTTATCCGAAATTGTTTCGGAACGCATCAAAAATCATTTGTGTGGGTACTGGAATAATTCTAAGACCCACAGAAATATTTTCGGATTTAACGGTAGCAGAAAATTGGTTCCGTGAATAGGGAAAATCACTTTATGGATATTTTTTTGGAAAGCCACCTTTTGGGATATTTCCAAAAGGCTTCTAGAAGGGCTTGGGGGCCAAGGACGTCCCTCATGGGGGGTCCCCAAGGGGTGGCCGGCCAAGGTTGGGCTCCTCCATGGAGCTCCACATGCCACACCTTTTCCCTTTTATGCCCTTTACGTGTGACATAAAGTGTTGGTACTTTTGGTATTTTTTTATGCCAACTCTACCCCTTGGCTTTCCTATAAATAGAGGTGGAGGGGGCAGCCCAAAGCTCATCCTTGCTCTCATGCGCATGCCATAGACTTGTCTGGCTTCTCTCTCCCTCCCAGCGAAATACTTTCGTAGAGCCGAAAGGTTGTCTGGGTTCTGGCAGGAACTAGTTCTGGACGGCGAAGCCCTGCCGGCTAGCTGACACCGTATGTGTGCAACCCCGTAGAGAGGTCGTAGTTTCGATGTTTTGCCCGAGGGGCTGTCCGAGTGTCCTCCCGAAGGGCGGTCCGAGTTTCCGTTCGAGTTTCGAGGGTCCTCCCGAAGGGCTATCCGTGACATCGTCCGAGGGACTGTGCGACCGCCTCCCGAAGGGCTGTCCGACGAGGGAGTACATCCTCGTGGTAGGGAGGTTGTAAATCCTAGCTGCGGGAATCTACACCAACGATCTCATCGACTCTTCTTCCGCTGCGCTTCGAGTCAGTACGGATCAGATCAAACCTTGTATGCAGTCTCCATAGTGGTCCTGGCGTGCTTGCTGTACCGATATTTTTTGTTTTCTATCGCGTTCCCCTACAGTGGCATCAAGAGCTGTGCTATGCATAGATGCAGGTTACGATCTAGAATACATGGAGATGTATGGGTATTGCATAATATAATTTTGGAGTAGATGAGATCTATTGCTGAAAATTATTTATGTGGGTAGCAGATGAAATCTGTTACCCGATGTTCTTGGTGCTTCCCTAGAATTTGCGTATTTGTGATCTTGAAATGGCATGGTGGAATTTCACAAAGTTCTGGCAATCCGCGATCCTGATTGATCAATGAAGTGCTATCAGTTCTTTGGGTTCCACCATAGTTGAGAGAAAGATGAAATCTGGCAGACGAAAGGGCAATGCAGATATGATCTGCACGAGGGTCATGCGTATGACGAAGTTTAGTATGGGGCTCGAGATTTTATTATCTCATGTTTCATACTCCCCGCGATGTTAATCTAGCGACTTGAATGATCATACTTGATGATGAACATTGGTAGCTGCGGTTTAAGTCAAAACCTTAGAAGCCACGTAAAATAAAATTTTGCACAAACCGACTAGAGGCGTCTAACTTGGTTTTGCAGGATGGTTTGCATGTGATGTGGTATAGCAAGTCTCATATTAATTAGATTATGTATGAGATGACTATATGATGTAATTTGATTAACATGACCTACGTGTCATGATTCGGCATGATGGCTGGAGCCATATGATTGTCACTTTAATGACCTGCGTGTCAACCTTAAGTAATGCACTTATTTTATTAGCTATAAAGATAGCAATATTGTCTGGTGCATCGACAAGGTGGTGGCAATCTTCGCGAAGGTGAACACCGACGCAAAATGCCGAAGAAGAGGAAATACTTGACTTCTCCGTCAGAAGGGCTATACCATATCATGATATTATGAATTGCCTGAAATGTTTATCCCTCTGTATGCACCCTTCTTGATTGCGCGGTAGTCGCTTTTATTAGGGTGATCTCTCACTTAAAAATATCAAGTAGTTAGTGTTCTCCCAAGTGTAGCACTGTCTACAACACGTATCTTTTCGGGGTGCGCCATGTACACATGAGCACGAACGATTAGAGAGGTGCAAGGCAGGTGAAGGTCGGACCTCACTGCGTGATCACTTGGTTGTCTTGACGTTCAGGCAGGACAGTCCTGAGCTCGGAACACGTGCATCGAAAGATGGACAAGAGTCACATTGAGATGTGATTGGCAAGTTGGCGTACCGATCGAAATTCACATCATCAGTGATGAACCCGTCAATGGTGTCGAATTGAAATACTGATCTTGAATCACTCACAATCAATTATGAGAGATATTGATTTAAGTGGGAGCGCACTTCAGAATAAAATTATTTGTTCACGAGTGCAAAAACCATTATGAACAAAGTCTAAGTGAAACTTGTGTTTTCCGTTGTAGATCAAATGGCTCACAACAACGCGTTCAACTTAGGCCCGATGTTAGAGAAAGAGAAGTTAGCTGCGGCTGGAAAAAACTATGCGGACTAGGTCCGCAACCTGAGGATTGTCCTCAGGAGCGCTAAGAAATTGTATGTGCTTAAAACTGCTCTTCTAGCTAAACTGGCCGCAAAGGCCCCGGAAGATGAACAAAATGTCTGGGCCACTAAGGATGATGATCACAACTTAGTGCCGTGCCTCATGCTAGCTTGCATGAGTCCAGAGCTTCAAAAATGTTTTGAATTCCACAAAACCCGTGATATGATCCAGGAATTGGATGCTCTGTACAAGGAAACCGCAGAGTCTGAATGATTTGATATCATGAAGGCTTTATTGGAATGCAAGATGGCTGAGGGTAGTTCAGTTGGCGAACACGTGGTCAAAATGATTGGCTATGCTGAAAGGCTTAAAGCCCTGAAATTTCCCCTTCCACCTGGCCATATGATGGACATGTTGCTTTCTTTACTCCCCTCATCTTACGACGGTTTTGTCATGAACTACAACATGACAGGGATGGAGAAGACACCGGAAGAGGTGCTCGCCGTGCTGAAAACAACAGAAGGAGGACTGCGGAAAAATCGCAAGCAAGTGTTGCTTGTGAATAAAACCGCCAGTTTCAAAAAGAAAGGCAAGCCAAAGAAGGGCAAGGGCGCCGGTAAGACCGGCTCCCAAAGCAACTCTAAGGGCGGAGCCAAGAATGAAACTGAGTGCTTCTATTGCAAGGGCACAGGACACTGGAAGAGAAACTGCAAGAAGTATCTGGAAGATAAGAAGTCCGGGAAAACCGGAAAATGTATAATTGTTGTACAAGTTAATGTCATTGACGTTTTTCTTCCTAGCGAAAATTCTATGTCTTGGGTATTTGATACCGGATCGGTTGCTCAAATTTGTAACTCGATACAGGGGCTTCAGAAGGTGCGCAAGCTAGCAAAGAATGAAGTCGTGATGCGTGTCGGGAACGGTGCTAGGATCGCCGCTCAAGCCGTCGGCATTATGCCTCTACGTCTCCCTTCAAGATTTATTTTGGAACTAAGTAACTGTTATTTTGTTCCACTGTTGTGTAGAAACATTATCTCTGGATCATGTTTAGTACATGATGGGTATTCGTACAAGTCTGAGAACAATGGTTGTTCACTTTATTGTAAGGATATGTTTTATGGATTTGCACCCATTGTTGAGGGCCTTTTCATTCTAAACCTTTAATGTGGAAATGATGTCTTTAACATGAATGCTAAACGCCTTAAGAAGGCTGATATCAGCACCACTTTCATGTGGCACTGTCGCCTTGGCCATATCGGAAAGAAACGCATGCAAAGACTCCATAAAGATGGAGTTTTACCGTCCTTTGATTTTGAATCATTTGACACATGTGAAGCTTGCTTGATGGGGAAACTGACCAAGACGTCATTCACGGGTCATCCTGAATGGGCGAGTGAATTGTTGGAAATAATATATAGTGATGTATGTGGTCCAATGAGCACAATCGCACGGGGTGGGTATTTCTATTTCGTGACTTTTACTGATGATTTGAGTAGGTATGGCTATATCTACTTAATGAAGCATAAGTCGGAAACCTTTGAAAAGTTCAAAGAATTTCAGAATGAGGTAGAAAATCATCGTAACAAAAAGATTAAGTTTCTGCAGTCTAATCGCGGAGGCGAATATCTTAGTCATGAGTTTGGCCAACATCTGAGTGACCGTGGAATCGTTTCACAACTTACGCCTTCCGGAACACCACAGCAAAACGGAGTGTCGGAAAGACGTAACCGAACCCTGTTAGACATGGTAAGGTCGATGATGTCTCTTACAGATCTACCGATATCTTTTTGGGGTGACGCACAACTTACTGCCGCTCACACACTTAACAGAGCACTATCTAAGTCAGTTGAGACGACACCATATGAGTTATGGAATGGAAAGAAACCCGGTTTGTCGCATCTCAGGATTTGGGGTTGTGAGGTATACGTAAAACGTTTACAACCTACCAAACTTGATCCCAGATCAGACAAATTTTACTTTGTAGGTTATCCCAAGGAAACAATTGGGTATTCCTTCTACCACCCGTCCGATAACAAAGTGTTTGTTGCCAAAAATGGACAATTTCTTGAGAAAGAGTTTCTCGCTAAAGAAGTGAGTGGGAGGACAGTACAACTTGATGAGATTAGTGAATCTTCGGCAACCGTTGATATGGCTAAGGAACAGGAAGTAATTCCGCAAATTATCCCTACAACCGAGCCGGAAGTTATCGCATGTGATGCGGAAACTTCAAACAATGTTGTAACTGAACCATGCAGATCAGGTAGGGCTATTCAGCCACCTGAGTGGTTTCATAACGAAATCTTCATTCTTGAAGACGATGAACCTGCGCACTACAAGGAAGCAATGGTGGGGTCCAGCTCAAAGAATGGCACAAGGCCATGAAATTCAAAATGGAATCCATGTATGAAAACAAAGTTTGGAACTTGGAAGAACTTCCAGAAGGCGTAAAGCCGATTGGTTGTAAATGGATTTTTAAAATAAAGATGGATGCGGATGGTAACATTACTATCCACAAAGCTAGACTTGTCGCGAAAGGGTTCACGCAAGTTCCAGAAGTGGACTACGATGAGACTTTCTCGCCCGTAGCTATGCTTAGGTCTGTTCCGATATTACTAGCAATTGCTGCTTATTTCGATTATGAAATATGGCAGATGGATGTCAAAACGGCTTTCCTAAATGGAAACCTCAAAGAGGATGTATACATGATATAGCCAGAAGGTTTTGTCATTCATAAGGATGCTGGAAAGGTATGCAAACTTAAGAAAGCCATTTATGGTCTGAAGCAAGCGTCAAGGAGATGGAACATTCATTTTGATGAAGTGGTAAAAGAGTTTGGCTTCTTCAGGAATGACGAAGAATCTTGTGTTTACAAGAAGTCTAGTGGGAGCGCAAAAGCATTTCTAATCCTGTATGTGGATGACATATTGTTGATTGGAAATGACGTGAATTTTCTTAGTGAAATAAAAGACTCATTGAAGAAGAGTTTTTCAATGAAAGACTTAGGCGAAGCGGCAAATGTATTGGGCATCAGAATCTATAGAGATAGATCAAAACGCCTGATAGCTCTTCGCCAAAGCACGTGCATTGACAAGTTGTTGATCCACAGGTATGCCGAAAATCTCACCTCGGGTGTTTGTAACATATCGCGAAGCAACAGGAATAGCTCATGGCAACTGGCGGTTCACTCGAATATTCATTCGTGTGGGTATAGGGGTCAATATGGGTGTCCACGGCTCCGATGTTGATCATTGATCGAAAAGTGTTTCGGGTCATGTTTATACTTCACCAAACCTATAGGGTCACACGCTTTAGGGTCATCTATCTGCTGAATACTAGACAGGGAGTCTGAGAGAAAATCACCGGAAAAGTTTCGGACGCAACGGAAACGTTCCGGAGAGGACACCGGAATAGTTCCAGTAAAACTGAAAAGCTGTTTCAGGGGATACCATAAAGTCAAATTGGTTTCGGCATACGCCTGGAAATTCTTGGAGGATGCCAGAAGTGTTCTGGAAACTTCTGGGAATTTTCCGGGAAAAAAACCGAAAATGTTCGGAGCTGCCGGAACTGATTTGGTTGCTTTTCGCAGATGAAAATCACTAATCCGAAATTGTTTCAGAACGCGTCCAAAATCATTTGTGTGGGTACTGGAATTATTCTAAGACCCACAGAAATATTTTTGGATTTAACGGTCGCGGAAAATTGGTTCCGTGAATAGTGAAAATCACTTTATGGATATTTTTTTGGAAAGCCACCTTTTGGGATATTTCCAAAAGGCTTCTAGAAGGGCTTGGGGCCAAGGAAGCCCCTCATGGGGGGCCCCAAGGGGTGGCCGGCCAAGGTTGGGCTCCTCCATGGAGCTCCACGTGCCACACCTTTTTTCCCTTTTAAGCCCTTTATGTGTGACATAAAGTGTGGGTACTTTTGGTATTTTTTATGCCAACTCTACCCCTTGGCTTTCCTATAAATAGATGTGGAGGGGGTAGCCCAAATCTCATCCTTGCTCTCACACACATGCCATAGACTTGTCTGGCTTCTCTCCCCCTCCCAGCGAAATAGTTTCGTAGAGCCGAAAGGCTGTCTGGGTTCCGGCAGGAACTAGTTCTGGACGGCGAAGCCCTGCCGGATAGCTGACACCGTATGTGTGCAACCATGTAGAGAGGTCGTAGTTTCGATCTTTTGCCCGAGGGGCTGTTCGAGTTTCCTCCCGAAGGGCTGTCCGAGTTTCCGTTCGAGTTTCGAGGGTCCTCCCGAAGGGCTGTCCATGACATTGTCCGAGGGACTGTCCGACCGCCTCCCGAAGGGCTGTCCGACAAGGGAGTACATCCTCGCGGTTGGGAGGTTGTAAATCCTAGCCGCGGGGATCTGCACCAACGATCTCCCCCGACTCTTCTTCCGCTGCGCTTCGAGTCGGTACGGATCGGATCAAACCTTGTATGCAGTCTCCATAGTGGTCCTGGCCATGCTCGCTGTACCGAATATTTTTGTTTTCTTTCACGTTCCCCTACAGTAACCTAGCCATCAGTCCATCCTTGTATTCAATCAAGCCATTCACTATCTCAAACTTGCCAAAATAGTGCAATTAAACACTAAAGCATTGCTCAGGGTATGCTGCCTCCTCAGTACCCCCTGTACAAAAAAACTGCAGCTTCATATCAGTACACACAAAAATCAATCTTTACAATAGTACACAAATAATTCAAGCTTTATATCACTGCACAAAAAATAAACTTTATATGTGTACATCACCATTCACACTCCAATTTCCTCTCTTCTTGGTACATGCACATATAAGCTAAGTTTCCCATGATTCCCCTCTCCTCTTTAAAACAACCTGCTCGATTTGGCTGCCATGGCAGGCATCCAAAAGCAGTGCCATGGCAGGCATCCTAAACCACTGCCATGGCTACCAAACCACGGCCATGCCAACCAAATCTGGTGCTTCTTTTGTCCACAACTGTGTCCATGACGTCGGCGGGCAGCGGCGGCGGCGCAACTATCGACGCCAGTGGAGAGGCGGGCAGGCGGCGATGGCGGCGTAGTCGAGGGAGCGGGGTGCTGGCCGCCCCGTTACTTTGAAATTTTTTAAGTGTTGATGTGCCTACCCGAGGGTTATCCCCTCACAGTAGTCCCCGAAGCTTTATCGCAAGTCGATACATCATCTTAAGATCGATAGGAAGTGTGTTGGGCATTGTGGTGGACTTGCACACGCGACAATACAGTTTGATACTGTTTCTTGGCGCTTCCTATTTCATACATAGGTAGCTCGATTATCCACTTACGATAAGTGCCTCCGTAGTCGATCTTGAGATGATGTAATCGACTCAGTCTCTCGAAGGTCAATAATGATACGATTCGAGTAAGTATGAGCGTCTGTGTTTGTACCATGTATTTAAAAAGCAACAAACCATGTAACCCACGCGCGCCCTGACCTCTGCCTGAGCTGGTCCATTCCGCTTTTCCCCACCGGTTTTGGAAACGTTCTAGAACCTTCTCCGAACCTTTCTTGGTTTTTCTTTATTTTTTCTTTTGTTTTTTCCTTCTTTTTATGTTTTCCCCCTTTTATTTTTCTTTCTCCTTTTTCTTTTCGTTTTCAAATCCGTGTTTTTTTCGAACTCGTTATTTTTTTTGAATTTATGAAGTGTTTTAAATACATAATTTTTTTGAAAATTGTGCACAATTTTAAAATTAAAAAACAGTTTATAAATTCCGGATTTAAAAAAAATACTAGAATAATTTCAAATTCATGAACATCTTTTCAAGTTCAAGACATGTTTCAACTCTATGAACAGTTTTTTTAAAGCCGTTCAAATTTCTTGAAATTTGGTATAAATTTTTTAAATTCATGAATATTTATAGAATTTTCTAAACATTTTATAAATAGGTGAACTTTTCTGAAAAAAAATATAATTGTTATTCACCTTTTTTAAAATTCTTGAACATTCCTTCTTGAATTCAGCATATTTTTTCAATTTCGGAACATTTTTCAAATTCATGGATTTTTTGGAAATTAGAAACTCTATGAAAATTTCAGCATATATTATAATTTGGGAAAAAATTAGAACTTTTCTAAATATTTTATCATTTGCTAAATGTGTGAACATTTTATGAACTTTGCAAACATTTTCTGAAATAGGGAACATTTTTTTAATTTCACGAACATTTTATGGTTTCACGATTTTTTTGTATTTTTGAATATTTTTCAAATCTACAAATATTTGCTATTATGTATAAAATTTAATAGTAAAACAGAAAACAAAGAGGATAATCAAAATATAAAAAACAAAACATAGAAAATGTCGACCGCGCGAAATGGGCCTGCCCAAATCATGCAGGTGGGTTGTACGTTTGGAGGGCGTCCTCCAACCCACGCGTGGATTAGGATGTCTCCTTTTTTTATTCTACTTGTGGTCAAGTTCATGGGCCGCCAGACCACGGTTGTGCACCACGTCTCGCTAGAGATACTACATGGCGGCAGGATAGATGCCGACCATGAGGGCGATAACATAAAAAAACTTTTATTCACTTTGCATGGAGGCAATTTGTATTAGTTATCACTTCACAGACACAATGGTTTGTTTTCAGTTTACATGTGGTTTCAACATTTATTACAAGACCGAAATGAAAGTAACACGGGCAAAAATGGTCAACCAATAAGACTGATGTCAGGGGTATAGCGGCCACAGGACGACACCATGGGAGCTTCCACTGTAGGCACCCTAGAGCCCACAACACCGGGTGGGTGCCCATGTACTAGGTCACGCGAGCCTGGCCTTTGGCTGCAATGCTCCACCGAACCTTAACAAAACGGAAATTCGGAGGCAGATGCAAGAAGAATGAATGGTGATCTCTATTTGACGCATTATGCGACAAAGAATATGCATTTCAAAAAGGTGAACGATTGGGAGATGGATCGACCCATTAGCAGCTACGCGCTCTATAGAATCTTGGTTTTAGGAACTTTCCAGACGGTTCATATTCGGTTTATACCGGTTTTCTGGTATATTCATTTTTTTCCTTTTCTTTTCTAATAAAATGTACGAAAATTTAGGAAAAATGCTAGATTTTCTATCTGTTCACTTTTAAAAAATAAGTCTTCATTTTGAAAGAATATTATTTTTTTAGAAAATGTTCCTATTTTGGGGGGAATTTTTTTTAATTTTTTTGAAAAGATGTTAATTTTTTTGTATATTTTGTTTAAATGTTGATATTTTAAATAAATTGTTGAAATTTCAAAAAATGTTACTCCCTCGGATTTACTAAATTGGCAACAATTATGTGGATCCGAGGGAGTATTATTTTCAAAAAAAGTTCCCTTTTTAAAAAAATATTCTGATTTTTAAAAAATATATTTTTTAAAGAAATATTTAAGATTTTCAAAAGTTGCAGATCAAATACCGTTTGTGCTTTTTCCCAAAAAAGTGGTCAGATTTTTCAAACAAATATTTTTCAAATCTTCAAAAAACTTCACTTTTCAGAAATATTTTTTCATTTTCTAAACCGAATAAGAAGCCAGCCAGAAAAAGATGCTCGCTACCATGCCCGGTTCACTGCAGTGCACCGGTTCTATACAGTCCCTTGGCTCGCCACATCGGGTCGGCTTGCTATGATGGGCTAGCCCAGTCGGGATTGTGCAGTTTGACGCCATATAACGGAGCCCAGTACCGTGGAGCCGTTGGAATCAGTCACGTTGGAGCAGAAAATAAACAAATAGAAATCTTCTATCTTTTTCAGTAATGGGTGCCCTAAGATAGTAAGAAATGCAGTGAAAGGCCATCTTCATGTGCCCAATGAATCTTTGAGTGACAAATATTTGGGTTTGCCTACGGAGGTGGGGCACTCCAAGAAGGGGACTTTCAAATATCTAAGTGACAGGGTTTGGGAGAAGGTAAAAGGATGGATGGGCAAATTGCTATCTGCTGGAGGGAAGGATGTACTGATTAAGTCCGTCGCCCAGGCTATTCCAGTATTTTAAATGTCATGTTTCAAACTCCCCAGAGGGCTGTGTGAGAACATAAATGCCATCATTCGCAAATTTTGGTGGGGATGCAAACAAGGCAAGTGAAAACCAGCATGGGTGTCCTGGGAGGTGATGACAAGACCTAAATATTTAGGAGGTTTGGGCTTCAGAGATCTGGAGCTATTTAACTAGGCGTTATTGGCACGACAGGCGTGGAGACTTCTTCAGGAGCCAACCTCCTTGAGTGCTAGGATTTTGAAGGCCTCTTATTTTCCCAATGGAACCATTCTTTCTGCAGATCTGGGACCTAGACCATCACAAATTTGGAGAGCAATTTTGGAAGGAAGGGATATTATGAAGCAAGGGATCATTAGCAGAATTGGCAATGGCCAGAGCACAAACATATGGTCAGACAACTGGATACCAAAAAAGGCCTCACGCAGACCGATCTTAACATTGGTCGCTAACCCCCCATGCATGGTACATGAACTGCTCCTTCTAGCGATGGCATCCTGGAACGAGGATCTAGTCAGGAGTGTATTCTTGCCAGTTGACGCGGATGAGATCCTGAAAATCCCTGTATGCACGCGAGATGTTCCTGACTCTTGGGGGTGGTATCCTGATAAGAAAGGTGTTTTCTCGGTTGGCTCAGTATACCGAATGATTATCAGCACAAAGATAGAAAGGGAAAGTTGGTTGGAAGGGCGAGCGGGTCCCTCAGAAACCTCAACGGAGGAGAAGGCTTGGAGCTCGATCTGGAAGCTGTAGGTTCCGTCCAAAGTTCGAGTGTTCATATGGAGGCTGGCACGGCATTCTTTACCGACAACGGATGTTCTTCGGAATAGAAATATGTCTGTACAAGACGCATGTCCTTTGTGCGGAGGGGAAGATTCATGGCGACACGCTCTTGTGTCTTGCACTATGGCCAGATGCACATGGGCGTTATCAAATGAGGATATTGTTGACAGCATGAGGGAGAATGTTCAGCCAAGTGACAAGCATTGGCTGTTTGATCTCTACGATACCTTGAACCATGACAGTTTCACTAAAATGGCGGTCACCCTGTGGGCCATTTGGTTTGCAAGGCGAAAGGCGATCCACGAAAACATATTTCAGAGTCCGCAACACACTATTTCTTTTGTGAACTCTTATCTTCAGGAGTTACAAACAATCCCTAAGCAGCCAAGACAGGCGCGCATAATTGTTGCACCACCAGCAGCAGCTCCTCGATGGCTTCCTTCCGAGGAGGGGATAGCAAAGATCAATGCGGACGGCGCCGTTTCGGGTGATGGCAGCGTGGGTGTAGCAGCTGCAATATGCCGAGACCACATGGGAGAGTATCTCGGCTCATCGGCTGTTGTTTTTCGTGGCATCACAGATCCTACAATTCTTGAAGTATATGTATGCAGAGAAGTAATGGTCCTGGCGGAAGATCTCAACATTCAGAGGATACGCATTGCGAATGATTGTCAAGCAGTGGTCACGGACATCAACTCAGGAAGCAGAGGACCACATGCAGCCATACTACATGAAATAACAGAACGAAAGCGTCTTTTTCCTTCTTGTACTTTTGTTTTCGAACGTAGGATTTTTAATTTCTAGGCTCATGATCTCGCCAAGTTTGCTAGTAGTCTTTCGGTTGGTCGTCATGTCTGGCTGGGCATGCCTCACAACCCGAACCTTGTACCCACAAACATTTTGTTGGTTTAAATAAAGACTGGCGAGAATTCTCAAAAAAAAAAAAAAAATCAGTCCGTTGGGGTCTACGTCCGGCTCGGACTAGAACACACCAAACTGTAATTGCTGCCATCAAATCGCGTGTGTTCCAGCTGCTTAATTAGCCTTTGTGTGCGTACGTGCGCTTCAACTCGGCGTAATCAGCTATAGTATACCTATACTACGACTACGAGCCAGCAGGCACTCCCGGCCGTATACTACGTACGTGTGTTCCTTCCCCGCGCTGGCTACATCTTTTGCCTTGCCTTGGCGGCGTACGTCGACATGAAACGCCAACAACACAGCGTGGTGGACGCCGGAATATGCCGCCGCCGTAGCCCACGCCTCCATCCCCAAATCGACATCACTGACAATGACGCCGCAGTGGCCTACCGACGCAGCACGCGTCTCCGTAGCGGCGGCACCTTGCTGGAGAGCAACGATGATGTGCTCTGGGAGATCCCGCCTCCCGCCGCAGCCGTCCCCCCTCTTGCACGCATCCGCCGTCTGCAAGCGCTGGCGACGTGTCGTCACCGACCCCCAGTTCCTCCGCTGCTTCAGTGCCCACCACTCGAAGCCACCCCTCCTCGGCTTGCTCGTGTGTGCCAACAGCCACAAGAACGTGCTCCACCCCGTCCTGGATCCTCCGCACCGCATCCCTCTGAAACGCTTCACCCTTGGATGCTACAGTAAAGTACGTTACTTAGTGCTCAGTTGCCGCCACGGTCGCATCCTCGTCAAAGACTCAAAGAATAAAGAGGTTGTTCTGTGCGACCCCATCACAGGCGAGCAACACCGCATGCCCGTTCCGCCGGAGTTCTACATGACCTATCTCAGCGGGGTGGTGCTCTGCGCCGCCGGCAACCAGGGCCATGTGCACGGCAGCTGCCACTCCAGCCCCTTCAAAGTGGTTCTGTTGTCCATGTACATACATGATAATCGACGACCTTTGGCTCGTGT
Source organism: Thinopyrum elongatum (assembly GCA_011799875.1). NCBI lineage: Eukaryota > Viridiplantae > Streptophyta > Magnoliopsida > Poales > Poaceae > Thinopyrum > Thinopyrum elongatum. Next base: position 9,300,178 of record CM022299.1, read on the forward strand.
TTTCTCCTCAGAGACCGGCAAATGGGGCAATCTCATCTCAATGGAGACTCAGTCTAAGACTATGTATGGTCCTTGCAGTCCCAACACCCTTGTTGGCAATGCCCTTTACTGGTTGTCTAGGTATGGGAGAGACGATATAATTGAGTTTGATATGGAGAAGCAGAACCTTAGCCTGATCAAGGGGCCTCACAGTATGAATGATTTTGGCATAGATCAGTGTCAGATCATCCGGACAGATGATGGTATTGTTGGTGTTGCCATATTATCTTACCATAACATACAAATGTGGCAGAGGAAGGTTAATTCTGAAGGTGTTTCCATATGGTTGCTCCAGAGGACAGTTGCATTGCATAGCATTCTTAAGACCCCTCCACAAATTTTGGAAACAATGTAACAGAACGAACTGATGGGGTATGATGAGGATACCAATGCAATCTTTTTATATATGCACGATAGTGCCTATATGGTTCAACTCAAGTCAATGCATTCCACAAAACTTGATGCACCACGTTCTATGAAGTACTAACCCTTGACGAGTTTCTACCTACCAGGTAATCACTCTTCCTTGGTCTTTATATAGTAGGAGTAGCCCAATTTGGTTATCTTTTGTACATGATTGCCCACATAAAATTATTGTGATTCTTAATTGTTTACTTATACTTAATCTTAGTATGCAAACTATGGTAATAAAAACTTAGTAATTGTTCCCATGCTAGATGGATGAACTCATAGCCACATCATTTTAGTATGTGTTATCTTTCGATATAGTTGTTTTCTTTCCTTGAAAATACCAATTAAAATGTCGAATGTTAACTTAGTTGATACCCCCTCTCTTCCGGTTTATAGGGCTCATGTAGGAGATATGCCCTAGAGGCAGTAACATCAGTTACTTTGTATCTCCGAGTTTGTAATGAATGTTTAGCTTCCATGCTATAACTGCAATGATTCTCGAGTCTGCAATATCCACGAGGCTCAGAGGGAAACTAATGTGCACGTGTGGTATGCTAAACGGTAAAATGTATTCCTAGTCTTGCCTCTAAGACTGGCTCAAGTATTGCATGATGATCCTATTTTCCTGATCATGGGCATGTCTATGTTGGCAATTTTTAGGTCACAATGTTAGAAGAACACTTGTGTTGAATCGACCCGTATTGATGTTATGCTATGAGATTCATTCGTCACAAGTTAATGGTTAATAACACAGAGATATTTAATATTTGCATAATTCCTTAGACCATGAGAGTATGGAGTTCCTTCGTACTTACTTCGTGAACTTTGGGGTTTGTTAAACGTCATTCGTAACTGGGTGGCTATTACGGCGGCTTACGGGTTCATGAAAAAGTATGGCAAGTAACATGATAGCTCAAGATTGGGATTTGCTCCTCCGACGATGAAGAGATATTCTCGGGCCCTCTCAGTGTTATGGTATCCACCATCGTCTGGTCAGACACATTGTGATTTGATCACTGGGATGCCAGAACACGAAAACGAGAAAGGAGAACAAAATCGTAACGAGGTAACTTGGATGGTGGACAAATTGTTGATCCACGGGGATGCAATATATCTCACCTCGGGTGTTTGTAACATATCGCGAAGCAACAGGAATAGCACACGGCAACTGGAGGTTCACTCGAATATTCATTCGTGTGGGTATAGGGGTCAATATGGGTGTCCACCGCTCCGATGTTGATCATTGATCGGAAGGGGTTCCGGGTCATGTCTATACTTCACCGAACCTATAGGGTCACACGCTTAAGGGTCATCTATCTGCTGAACACTAGACAGGGAGTCTGAGAGAAAGTCTCCGGTAAAAGTTTCGGAGACAGCGGAAAAGTTCCGGAGAGGGAGGACACCGGATGAGTTTCTGTAAAACTGAAAAGTTGTTTCAGGGCACACCATAAAGTCAAATTGGTTTCGGCACACGCCTGGAAATTCTTGGAGGATGCCAGAAGTGTTCTAGAAACTTCTGGGAATTTTCCGGGATAAAAACAGGAAATGTTCCGGAGCTGCTGGAACAGATTTGGTCGCTTTTTGCAGATGAAAATCACTAATCCGAAATTGTTTCGGAACGCATCCAAAATCATTCGTGTGGGTACTGGAATTATTCTAAGACCCACAGAAATATTTTCGGATTTAACGATCACGGAAAATTGGTTCCGTGAATAGTGAAAATCACTTTATGGATATTTTTTGGAAGTCACCTTTTGGGAGATTTCCAAAAGGTTTCTAGAAGGCCTTGGGGGCCAAGGAAGCCCCTCATGGGGGGTCCCCCAAGGGAGTGGCCGGCCAAGGGTGGAGCTCCTCCTTGGAGCTCCACATGGCACCCCTTTTCCCTCTTATGCCCTTTGTGTGTGACATAAAGTGGGGGTACTTTGGTATTTTGTATGACCATCCTACCCCTTGGCTTTCCTATAAATAGAGGACGAGGGGGCAGCCCAAATGCTTCATCCTTGCTTTCATACACATGCCATGACTTGTCTGGCTTCTCTCTCCCTCCCAGCGAAATAGTTTCGTCGAGCCAAAAGGCTGTCTGGGTTCCGGCAGGAACTAGTTCTGGACGGCGAAGCCCTGCCAGATAGCTGACACCGTATGTGTGCAACCCTGTAGAGAGGTCGTAGTTTCGATCTTTTGCCCAAGGGGCTATTCGTTTGTCCTCCTGGAGGGCTGTCCGACTTTCCGTTCGAGTTTCGAGGGTCCTCCCGAAGGGCTGTCCATGACATCGTCCGGGGGACTGTCCGACCGCCTCCCGAAGGGCTGTCCGACGAGGGAGAACATCCTCGCGGTTGGGAGGTTGTAAATCCTAGCTACGGGGATCTGCACCAACGATCTCCACCAACTCTTCTTCCGCTGCGCTTCGAGTCGGTACAGATCAGATCAAACCTTGTATGCAGTCTCTATAGTGGTCCTGGGCGTGCTCGCTGTACCAATTTTTTTTGTTTTCTGTCGCGTTCCCCTACAGTGGCATCAAGAGCCATGCTATGCGTAGATGCAGGTTACAATCTAGAATACATGGAGATGTATGGGTATTGCATAATATAATTTTGGAGTAGATGAGATCTATTGCTGAAAATTATTTATGCGGGTGGCAGATGAAATCTTTTACCCGATGTTCTTGTTGCTTCCCTAGAATTTGCGTATTTCTGATCCTGAAACGGCATGGTGGAATTTCACAAAGTTCTGGCAATCCGCGATCCTGATTGATCAACGAAGTGCTATAAGTTTTCGGGTTCCACCGTAGTTAGAGGAAAGATGAAATTTCACAGACGAAAGGGTAATGTAGATATGATCTGCACGGGGGTCATGCGTATGACGAAGTTTAGTATGGGGCTCGAGATTTTATTATCTCGTGTTTCATACACCCTGGAAAGTTAATCTATCAACTTGAATAATCATACTTGATGATAAACGTTTGTAGCTGCGGTTTGAGTCAAAACCTTAGAAGCCACGTAAAATAAAATTTGGCGTAAACCGATTAGAGGCGTCTAACTTGGTTTTGCACGATGGTTTGCATGTGATGTGGTATAGCAAGTCTCATATTAATTCAATTATGTATGAGATGACTATATGATGTAATTAACATGACCTGCGTGTCATGATTCGGCATGATGGCTGGAGCCATATGATTGTCACTTCAATGACGTGCGTGTTAACCTTAAGTAATGTACTTATTTTATTAGCTATAGAGATAGCAATATTATCTGGTGCATCGACAAGGTGGTGGCAATCTTCGCGAAGGTGAACACCGACGCAAATGCCGAAGACGAAGAAATCAAAGACTTCTCCATCAGAAAGGGCTATACCATATCATGCTAATTATGAATTGCCTGAGATGTTTATCCCTTATGATGCACCCTTCTTGATTGTGCGTAGTCGCTTTTTATTAGGGTGATCTCTGACTTAAAAATATCAAGTAGATAGTGTTCTCCCAAGTGTAGCACCGTCATGGCACCTATCTTTTCAGGGTGCGTGATACGTCTCCAACGTATCTATAACTTTTGATTGTTCCATGCTGTTATATTATGATTCTTGGATGTTTTATAATCATTTTATATCATTTTTTGGTACTAACCTATTGACATAGTGCCCAGTGCCAGTTGCTGTTTTCTGCATGTTTTTTACATCGCAGGAAATCAATACCAAACGGAGTCCAAACGCAACGTAACTTTTTGTGGATTTTTTTGGACCAGAAGACATCCAGTGGGCCGGAGAAGCACCTGGAGGGTGCTCCGAGGGGAGCACAACTGACCAGGGCGCGCCCAGGTAGGTTGTGCCCACCTCGGCCGCCTCCCGCACCACCTCTTTGCTCTATAAATACCCCAATATTCCAGAAACCCTAGGGGAGTCGACGAAAATCAATTCCAGCCGCCGCAAGTTCCAGAAACACCAGATCCAATCTAGACACCATCTTGGAGGGGTTCATCATGTCCATTGGTGCCTCTCCGATGATGCGTGAGTAGTTCTTTGTAGACCTACGGGTCCGTAGTTAATAGCTAGATGGCTTTCTCTCTCTTGTTTGATTCTCAATACAATGGTCTCTTGGAGATCCAAATGATGTAACTCTTTTTGCAGTGTGTTTGTTGGGATCCGATGAACTTTGAGTTTATGATCAGATCTATGTTTTTATCCATGAAACTTATTTGAGTCTTCTTTGATCTCTTATATGCATGATTGCTTATAGCCTCGTATTTCTTCTCCGATATTTGGGTTTTGTTTGGACAACTTGATCTATTTATCTTGCAATGGGAAGAGGTGCTTTGTAATGGGTTCGATCTTACGGTGCTTGATCCCAATGACAGAAAGGGAAACGACACTTATGTATTGTTCCTATTAAGGATAAGAAGATGTGGTCTATTTCTACATAAATAGATCTTGTCTACATCATCTCATCGTTCTTATTGCATTACTCCGTTTTTCCATGAACTTAATACACTAGATGCATGCTGGATAGTGGTCGATGTGTGGAGTAATAGTAGTAGATGCAGGCAGGAGTCGGTCTACTAACCTTGGACGTGATGCCTATATAATGATCATTGCCTGGATATCGTCATGAGTATTTGAAGTTCTATCAATTACCCAACAGTAATTGTTTTCCCACCGTTTGCTATTTTTCTCGAGAGAAGCCACTAGTGAAACCTACGGCCCCCGGGTCTCTTCTTTAATATATTTGCCTTTGCGGTCTATTTTTATTTTCTTTTGTTTTTAGATCTATATTTCCAAAAACCCAAAAATACCTTGCTGCACTTTATTTTATTTCGCATTTATTCGAGATCTATTTATCCAATCTATTACAACTTTTTTCTGTCCACTAGCCATTTCTGGCGCCGTTGCCTGAAAGGGATTGACAACCCCTTTAATACGTCGGGTTGCGAGTATTTGTTATTTGTGTGCAGGTGCCGTTCACGTAGTGTTGCGTGGTTCTCCTACTGGTTCGATAACCTTGGTCTCATCACTGAGGGAAATACTTGCCGTCGCTGTGCTGCATCATCCCTTCCTCTTTGGGGAAATACCGACGTAGTTCTAGCAGACATCAAAAGGAATTTCTGGCCCCGTTGTCGGGGAGACATCATCAACATCTACCAGGTTCCTAATCACAAATCTCATCTCCTCGCAATTTACATTATTTGCCATTTGCCTCTCATTTTCCTCTCCCCCACTTCACAAAAATTTGCCGTTTTCTCGTCAGATCTGTTTTGTGTGCAACTTTGTCATTATGGATAGCTCTTCCTCTATTGCGTGCACTCCCGAGAATGAAGTTCTCACCTTTAAACAAAGGGGAGAGGAGAATTTAAAAGATGCTTGGTATAGGATTTGCAATGCTCATAATAGATCTATCCGTAAGCAATCTACCGTCGTTCTTCTTTGCTGTTTTTATGTGGGCATAACCACTTGGTATAGATTCGTCCTTGATACGATTACCGGTGGGAATTTCTTGATGTGTCCTTTTCTTGATGCTTTTAATGCTATGGGAAATTTAGTGGGCTCACCACCCCTTATGATTAATGAAACAACTTTGACTCTTGAGCATGTTATGGAAAGGCTAGATGCTATTGAGAAGAAAATGCTTACCGAAAAACATATTGAAAACTTGGATAGAAAGATGCATAATTTTGCTACTAAGATTGGTTCAAAAGCGGGAGAAGTTTTTAAGTTGTTAAAAGAAAAGGGGACCATAATTCATGAAAGAATTGAAGAAAGCCCATCTCGTATTGATAAATTGGAAGAAATCTTTAGTAATCTAAGTACGGCTTTTGCTTCCACTAAAACTATTGAGAAAACTCCCGTAAAGATTGGCAACACTACTCAAGTTACTAAGAACAAGGGTGCAACGTCTAGTCATAACAATAAAGAAGATCTTAAGATGATTAGCATTCACCCGGACTTTGGTAAAGTTATAAGAGATCCTTTGCGCAAAAATGAATTCTTTAAACTTGTTCCTAGGAACATTGTCATTGAAAATTTGTATGCTAAACCTTTGAAGAATTCTAAGTGTTTGATTGAAGAGTTGGACAACAAAGATGACAATACTTAGATCCTTGCTTTATGCCTAGCTAGGGGCGTAAAACGATAGTGCTTGTTGGGAGGCAACCCAATGAATAAAATTTATTTTTTGCCTTTTGCTTTCTGTTCTTGAGTGTTAGCATAATAATGGTACTGTTATGATTGAGTTTTTTCTGTTTTAATTAGTGTTTTTGCCAAGTAAAGCCTTTAGGATTATGTTGGGTGATAGTTGATTGATCTTGTTGGAAAACAGAAACTTTTGCGTCCAGTAAAGCAATTTTGAAAATTCACAGCAGAGACGAAAAATTCTCAATTTTTTAAAAAATATTGATATACAAATTGCCACTGTTGTCCTAAGTTTTCATAATTTTTGGAGTTACATAAGTATTCAAAATATTCAGATTGCTACAGACTGTTCTGTTTTAGACAGATTCTATTTTCTTTGCGTTGTGTGCTTGTTTTAATGATTCTATGGTTTTCTTTGAAGAGTTTTTGCTATAGAACAGTTGGAATACAGTAGATATAATGCAAGAATAAAATATGAATTGGTTTGCTACAGTACTTATAGTAGTGATTTGTTTTCTTATACTAACGGATCTCACGAAGGTTTTGTTGAGTTTTGTATGATTGAAGTTTTCAAGTTTTGGGTGATTTTACGATGGATGAAGGAATAAGGTGTAAGAAGAGCCTAAGCTTGGGGATGCCCATGGCATCCCAAGCTATTATCCAAAGGGAAGCAGGCAACTAAGCTTGGGGATGCCCGAGTGGTATCCCCTCTTTCTTCTAACGACCATCGGTATTTTACTTGGAGCTATATTTTTATTCGTCACATACTATGAGTTTTGCTTGGAGCGTCTTGTATGATGTGAGTCTTTGCTTGTTTTGCTTTTTGTTTTAAGTCTTGAATCCTTGCTGGACACACCTAATTGAGAGAACCAAAATTATGCCATGACTTGTTAGAATTGCTCTCTATGCTTCACTTAAATCTTTATGAGCTATGGAATTGCTCTAGTGCTTCACTTATATCTTTTTGAGCACGATGTGCTTTATTATTTTTGAAGAAATGCTCTCATGCTTCACTTAGATTTATTTGGGAGTTAGTAATTTTTTTAATAAATTCTCTCTTGCTTCACTTAAATTAATTTGAGAGAAAGAAATATTATGCTCATGATCTTCACTTATATTTGTTTGAGCTTATCAAAAGCAACACATGAAAATTAGTCCCAAAGTGATAGATATCCAAGAAGGATATAATAAAAACATTCATGAAGATCATTGGACAAAATAAACTTGATTCCTTGTAATAGTTTTGAGATATGATGATGTGATATGTGAGTTATGGTGATCAGTAATTATGCTTTAGTAAGAGTATTGGTGTTAAGGTTTGTGATTCCCTATGCATGCACGAAAGTCAATAGTTATGCAATGAAATTATATCCAACTTGTGGTGCATTATTCGGTGTTAATTATGCTTAATTCTCGCTTATGAGATTTTTCGTTTCTTGGTTGGTCGCTTCTCAATCTTTTGCTAGCCTTCATTTTGCACTAAGTATGATCACTACTTGTGGATCCAAAACCCTTTAAACCAGTTTTGCCATATGAGTCCACTATATCTACCTATATGCGGTATTCTTTTGCCGTTCTAAGAAAATTTGCATGTGCCATCTCTAATTTTCAAAATAAATTTCTCTTTTGTGTGCTCGTACCGCTCGCGAGGCGGTGAGGGGTGGCCGATATTTTCCATGCTAGATGTGTTATTCTCATGATGAGTGTTTATTCACTTGTCATTGCACGAGAGTAAGGCAAAGGTATTAGGGATGCCCAGTCCCAAAATGAATAAATGAATTTACTTTATGTTGTCAAATCATAAATTCCTTGGAAAGTGTTGGTATGGAGGGCACCCGTGGATACGGCTAGCCATGGAAAGTGAAAGAAATGGTGGAAAAAGGAATAAACTTTATTTTCTGTTTGGGAACCACCTATGATATATCTAGCATGGAATGTGTGGGGAACTATAAGTCGTTTTCGTTGGTGGGAAAAGTATACATCCCAAAATGTTTTTATCTCTCAATTTTAGCTTTGAGCTCTGGCACCTCTACAAATCCCTACTTCCCTCCACGATGGGCCTTTCTTTTACTTTATGCAATTTTTATTTTGAGTCTCCATCTTCTCTTATAAAGCACCAACTAAGGGGCACTATGATCGTACTTGAGCATTGGGTATAGCTAATATGCAAGTGTGTTTCATGAATGGATCAATGATTGAGCATAATGGGCTAGGGATAACTTATTTTAGCGTTGATATTTTGAAAGACATGGTTGCTTGTTCATATGCTTGAGTATTTAAGTTATCATATCAAAACTAGACTATTGCTTTGAACCATATAAAAGTCCAAATGTCCATGTTATAAAAGAAAAGAATATCTGATGAACATGTTAGGCAGCATTCCACATCAAAAATTCTGTTTTTATCATTTACCTACTCGAGGACGAGCAGGAATTAAGCTTGGCGATGCTGATACGTCTCCAATGTATCTATAATTTTTTATTGTTCCATGCTGTTATATTATCATTCTTGGATGTTTTACAATCATTTTATAGTCATTTTATATCATTTTTTGGAACTAACCTATTGACATAGTGCCCCGTGCCAGTTGCTGTTTTCTGCATGTTTTTTACATCGCAGGAAATCAATACCAAACAGAGTCCAAACGCAGCGAAACTTTTTGTGGATTTTTTTTGGACCAGAAGACATCCAGTGGGCCGGTGAAGCACCTGGGGGGTGCTCCGAGGGGAGCACGACCCACCAGGGCGCACCCAGGTGGGTTGTGCCCACCACGGCCGCCTCCCGCACCGCCTCTTTGCTCTATAAATACCCCAATATTCCAGAAACCCTTGGGGAGTCGACGAAAATCAATTCCAGCCGCCGCAAGTTCAAGAAACACCAAATCCAATCTAGACACCATCTCGGAGGGGTTCATCATGTCCATTGGTGCCTCTCCGATGATGCGTGAGTAGTTCTTTGTAGACCTACGGGTCCGTAGTTAGTAGCTAGATGGCTTTCTCTCTCTCGTTTGATTCTCAATACAATGGTCTTTTGGAGATCCATATGATGTAACTCTTTTTGCGGTGTGTTTGTTGGGATCCGATGAACTTTGAGTTTATGATCAGATCTGTGTTTTTATACATGAAATTTATTTGAGTCTTCTTTGATCTCTTATATGCATGATTGCTTATAGCCTCGTATTTCTTCTGCGATATTTGGGTTTTGTTTGGCCAACTTGATCTATTTATCTTGCAATGGGAAGAGGTGCTTTGTAATGGCTTCGATCTTACGGTGCTTGATCCCAGTGACAGAAATTGGAACGACATGTATGTATCGTTGCTATTAAGGATAACAAGATGGGGTCTATTTCTACATAAATTGATCTTGTCTACATCATCTCATCATTCTTATTGCATTACTCCGTTTTTCCATGAACTTAATACACTAGATGCATGCTGTATAGCGGTCGATGTGTGGAGTAATAGTAGTAGATGCAGGCAGGAGTCGGTCTACTAACCTTGGACGTGATGCCTATATAATGATCATTGCCTAGATATCATCATGAGTATTTGAAGTTCTATCAATTGCCCAACAGTAATTGTTTTCCCACCGTTTGCTCTTTTTCTCGAGAGAAGCCACTATTGAAACCTACGGCCCCCGGGTCTCTTCTTTAATATATTTTCCTTTGCGATCTATTTATCCAATCTATTACAACTTTTTCCCATCCACTAGCCATTTCTGGCACCGTTGCCCGAAAGGGATTGACAACCCCTTTAATACGTCGTGTTGCGAGTATTTGTTATTTGTGTGCAGGTGCCATTCACATAGTGTTGCGTGGTTCTCCTACTGGTTTGATAACCTTGGTCTCGTCACTGAGGGAAATACCTACCGTCGCTGTGCGGCATCATCCCTTCCTCTTTGGGGAAATACCGACGTAGTTCTAGCAGACATCAGTGCGCCGTGTCACTCAGGTACGAACGAATAGAGAAGTGTGAGGCGGGTGAGTTGAGACCTCGCAGCAAGATCACTTGGTTGACTTGACGTTCAGGAATAACCGTCATGAGCTCGGAACACATGCATCGAAAGGTGAACAAGAGTCACATAGAGATATGATTGGCAAGTTGGCCTACCAGTTAAGATTTTTGTCATCAGTGGTGTTACACCAATGGCGAACAATCAAGACACAGATCTTGAATCACTCATAATCAATTTTGAGAGATATTTATTTGAGTGGGAGCACACTTTAGAATAAAATTGTTTATTCACTAGTGCAAAAATCTTTATGAACAAAGTCTAAGTGAAACTTGTGTTTACCGTTGTAGATCAAATTGCTCGCAACACCACGTTCTTTTTAGCCCTGATGTTAGAGAGAGTGAAGTTAGCTGAAATTGGAAACAACTATGCGGACTGGTCCGTACCCTGAGGATTGTCCTCAAGAGCACTAAGAAAGACTATGTGCTTGATCAACTTCTGGGTGATTCGCCTACACCAGAAATGGCTTAGGATATCATCAATGTGTTTGACACGCGAAAGGATGATTTCAGTGCTGTCAAAAACCTTATGTTATCTTGCATGGATCCTGTGCTACAGAACCGTTTTGAATGACTTAGTCCCTTTGAGATCATCGAGGCACTAGATGTTCTGTATCACAAACAGGATTCTGGTAAAGTTCATGAGATGACTGAGGCCATGAAAGAATGCAATATAAATATGGAATCTCTAGTTAATGAGCATAGTGTCAAACTAGCAAACTATTACTATGGTTATGCAGATAAAAGAATAAATTTTCCAAAGACACCTGGTATGGATTTGATCCTTACTTTGCTTTATGAAGCGATACTCAAAACTAATGGGATAGGACTGTAGAATCAGCAAAAGTTGCCGGTGAATAAAAATGCCAGTTTCAAAAAGAACGGCAAGCCTAAGGGCAGAGCCAAGACTGAAACTGTGTGTTTTTACTACAAAGGCACTGGACACTGAAAGAGAAACTGCAAGAAGTATCTGGAAGATAAGAAGTCTGGGAAAACCAGAAAAGGTATAATTGTTATACAAGTTAATGTCATTGACGTTTTGCTTGCTAGCAAAAATTCTAAGTCTTGGGTATTTGATACCGGATCGGTTGCTCACATTTGCAACTCGATACAGGGGCTTTAGAAGGTGCGCAAGCTGGCAAAGAATGAAGTCGTGATGCGTGTCGGGAACGGCGTTGGGATTGCCGCTCAAGCCATCGGCATTATGCCTCTACGTCTCCCTTCAGGATTTATTTTGGAACTAAGTAACTGTTATTTTGTTCCATTGTTGTGTAGAAACATTATCTCTGGATCATGTTTAGTACACGATGGTTATGCGTACAAGGAAGCGATGGCGGGGCCTAGCTCAAAGGAATGGCGCAAGGCCATGAAATCCGAAATGGAATCCATGTACGAAAACCAAGTTTGGAACTTGGAAGAACTTCCAGATGGCGTAAAACCCATTGATTGTAAATGGATTTTCAAAAGAAAGACCGATGCGGATGGTAACATTACTATCCACAAAGCTAGACTTGTCGCAAAAGGGTTCACACAAGTTCCAGGAGTGGACTACGACGAGACTTTCTCGCCCGTAGCTATGCTTAGGTCCGTTCGGATATTACTAGCAATCGCTACTTATTTTGATTATGAAATATGGCAGATGGATGTCAAAACGGCTTTCCTAAATGGAAACCACAAAGAGGATGTATACATGATACAGCCAGAAGGTTTTGTCGATCCTAAGAATGCTGGAAAGGTATGCAAACTTCAGAAAGCCATTTATGGTCTGAAGCAAGCATCAAGGAGCTGGAACATTCATTTTGATGAAGTTGTCAAACAGTTTGGCTTCATCAGGAATGACGAAGAATCTTGTGTTTACAAGAAATTTAGTGGGAGCGCAAAAGCATTTCTAATCTTGTATGTGGATGACATATTATTGATTGGAAATGACATGAATTTTCTTAGTGAAATAAGAGACTCATTGAAGAAGAGTTTTTCAATGAAAGACTTAGGCGAAGTGGCATATGTATTGGGCATCAAAATCTACAGAGATAGATCAAAACGCCTGATAGCACTTAGCCAAAGCATGTACACTGACATGGTGTTGAAAAGGTTCAACATGGAGAACTCCAAGAAAGGCCTACTCCCCATGTCACCTGGCACACTTCTTTGCAAGAATTAGTGTCCTCGGACTCTTGATGAGAGAGTACAAATGAATGAAGTTCCATATGCCTCGGCAGTTGGTTCTATTATGTATGCCATGCTATGTACAAGACCGGATGTTTCCTATGCACTAAGTGTTAGCAGCCGGTACCAAAGTGATCTAGGAATGGAACACTAGGCCGCAGTCAAGGGTATTCTTAAGTACCTCAGAAGGACTAAGGATTTACTCCTTGTGTACGGAGGTGATGAAGAGCTCATTATAAGTGGTTACACTGATGCAGGCTTCATGACTGACCCAGATGACTTCAAATCTCAATCAGGCTATGTTTTCATATTGAACGGTGGCGCAGTTGATTGGAAAAGTTCCAAACAAAAGACTGTGGCCAATTCTATGACGGAGGCGGAATATGTTGCTGCTTCAGAAGCCTCCAAGGACGTGGTATGGATCAAGCAATTTCTTGAAGACCTTGGTGTGGTTCCAAGTGCTCTGGACCCGGTTGAGATCTATTGTGATAATAGTGGCACCATGGCTCAGGCAAGGGAGCCAAGTTCGCACCATAAGACAAGACATATTCAACGCAAATATAAACTCATTTGACATCATGTCGAAGAAGGTTTAGTGAAAGTACGCAAAGTTCACACGGATCTGAATGTGTCAGACCCTATGACAAAGCCTCTGCCATGAGCAAAGCATGAGCAGCACCGGATAGCTATTGGTGTTAGGGAAGCCATGTAACTGGATTATGTCTCTAGTGCAAGTGGGAGTCTGTAGGAGATATGCCCTAGAGGCAGTAACATCAGTTATTTTGTATCTCCGAGTTTGTAATGAATGTTTAGCTTCCATGCTATAACTGCAATGATTCTCGAGTCTGCAATATCCACGAGGCTCGGAGGGAAACTCGTGTGCACGTGTGGTATGCTAAATGGTAAAATGTATTCCTAGTCTTGCCTCTAAGACTGTCTCAAGTATTGCATGATGATCCTGTATTCCTGATCATGGGCATGTCTATGCTAGCAATTTTGAGGGCACAATGTTAGAAGAACACTTGTGTTGAATCGACCCGTATTGATGTTATGCTATGAGATTCATTCGTCACAAGTTAATGGTTAATAACACAGAGATATTTAATGTTTGCATAATTCCTTAGACCATGAGAGTATCGAGTTCCTTCGTACTTGCTTCGTGAACTTTGGGGTTTGTTAAACGTCATCCGTAACTCGGTGGCTATTAGGGCGGCCTAGGGGTTCACGGAAAAGTATGGCAAGTAACATGATAGCTCAAGATTGGGATTTGCTCCTCCGACAATGGAGATTCTTGGGCCCTCTCGGTGTTACGGTATCCATCGTCGTCTGGCCGGACACATTGTGATTTGATCACTGGGATGCCGGAACACGGAAACGAGAGAAAAGAACAAAACTGTAACGAGGTAACTTGCATGGTGGACAAATTGTTGATCCACGGGGATGCAATATATCTCACCTCGGGTGTTTGTAACATATCGCGAAGCAACAGGAATAGCACACGGCAACTGGAGGTTCACTCGAATATTCATTCGTGTGGGTACAGGGGTCAATATGGGTGTCCACGGCTCTGATGTTGATCATTGATCGGAAGGGGTTCCGGGTCATGTCTATACTTCACCGAACCTATAAGGTCACACGCTTAAGGGTCATCTATCTGCTGAACACTAGACAGGGTGTCTGAGAGAAAGTCTCCGGGAAAAGTTTCGGAGACAGTGGAAAAGTTCAGGAGAGAGAGAGAGAGAGAGAGGACACCGGATGAGTTTCGGTAAAACTGAAAAGTTGTTTCATGGGACACCGTAAAGTCAAATTGGATTCGGCACACACCTGGAAATTCTTGGAGGATGCCAGAAGTGTTCTGGAAACTTCTGGGAATTTTCCGGGATAAAAACCAGAAATGTTCCGGAGCTGCCGGAACCGATTTGGTTGCTTTTCGCAGATGAAAATCACTAATCCGAAATTGTTTCGGAACGCGTCCAAAATCATTTGTGTGAGTACTGGAATTATTCTAAGACCCACGGAAATATTTTTGGATTTAACGGTCGCGGAAAATTGGTTCCATGAATAGTGAAAATCACTTTATGGATATTTTTTGGAAAGTCACCTTTTGGGATATTTCCAAAAGGTTTCTAGAAGGCCTTGGAGGCCAAGGAAGCCCCTCATGGTGTGGCCCCCAAGGGAGTGGCCGTCCAAGGGTGGAGCTCCTCTTGGAGCTCCACATGGCACCCCTTTTCCCTCTTATGCCCTTTGTGTGTGACATAAAATGGGGGTACTTTGGTATTTTGTATGACCATCCTACCCCTTGGCTTTCCTATAAATAGAGGAGGAGGGGGCAGCCCAAATGCTTCATCCTTGCTCTCATACACATGCCATGACTTGTCTGGCTTCTCTCTCCCTCCCAGCGAAATAGTTTCGTAGAGCCGAAAGGCTGTCTGGGTTCCGGCAGGAACTAATTCTGGACTGCGAAGCCCTGCCGGATAGCTGACACCGTATGTGTGCAACCCAGTAGAGAGGTCGTAGTTTCGATCTTTTGCCCGAGGGGCTGTTGGTTTGTCCTCCCGGAGGGCTGTTCGAGTTTCCGTTCGAGTTTCAAGGGTCCTCCCGAAGGGCCGTCCGTGACATCGTCTGGGGGACTGTCCGACCGTCTCCCGAAGGGCTGTCCGATGAGGGAGAGTATCCTCGCGGTTGGGAGGTTGTAAATCCTAGCTGCGGGGATCTGCACCAACGATCTCCACCGACTCTTGTTCCGCTCCGCTTTGAGTCGGTACGGATCATATCAAACCTTGTATGCAGTCTCCATAGTGGTCCTGTGCGTGCTCGCTGTACCAAATTTTTTTGTTTTCTGTCTACAGCTCAATTCAAAATCCTCACCAATCAAGGTAGATGGTGAATGGTGTAATAATTTTTCTAGTTTGCAAAATTACTCAAATAATGCGCTCGATTTTCTCAAAAAAAAAAATTGTGCTTACCAATGCATTAATTGCAATGCATGCATGTGTAACCAATAAATGACCAAGAACTTTTATATGCATTGTTGATTTTTCTGTTAATCCGTGCATGTAGTGATTTAATGCACATTAAAATCTGAACATATGATGGAGAGCAATATAATTGAGACTTATAAAACTGAAAAACATTAATTGCAATGCATGCATGTGTAACCAATAAATGACCAAGAACTTTTACATGCATTGGTGAGTTTTCTATTAATCCGTGCATGTAGTGATTTAATGCACATTAAAATCTAAACATATGATGGAGAGCAATATAATTGAGACTTATAAAATGGAAAAACTAAAAGTTTGAGATAAGGCTTATAAACCGGAACGGACGAAGTATGTATGAAACCTCATGGATAGCTATTTTGTATAATTATTATTTGTTCCGATTTTGTTACTAAAGTTAACTCCAACAAAACAACTTCGGTTCAATACATGCTTACTAAATCATAGTGATTTTGTCATTTGTTCATGGCCGTTCATGGCCCCTCCTATAGGTGAATATTTTTCATAATTTTGGTAACACATAGAAATAAATTGATTTTTGATAATTTTTCTAGTTGATATGATGAAGAATGAGTTTTCATGAGAAAATTCTAGGCTATGCATTTTCTTCTTCTTCTTCTTACTAGCTAAACTCTCCATTATGAGGTAGCTAAGTGACTAATTTTATGAATATTACTTGCATTTTACAAACGATGTGGTTTTCTTTATTTATTGCTAGTATCTATAGTGACTTATAACACACCTATAAAAATATGTTATATAAGTGAATTTTTTCTCAAGTTATACTTGCCAGCTCATCTTTCTAACTGTCTCATCTTACCTTCTCTTATTCATTTGTCTCTATTGTGGAACTGTTGTTAATTGTTGGAGTTCTTATGCTTGTAGGCACAACCATTGCTGGTGGAACTAATGGAGCTAAAAAGTTAGGATGATTGTCTGTTTGTGCTAATCTGCTAAAAAGGTTCAGCAGGTAAGAAGATCTTCTGAATATAATTTGTGAGTTTGAAATGTTAGATTTTTCTCTTTGGAAGATATGTGGCAGACAATGTGGGTAGCATGTACCCTCAAAATATTGTCCATGTGGATGAGATTTGGATTCACACATGCTAACAACTTAGAGAAACAATTAAAATGGCGATGAGGCTATGTGTTGGAGCATAAATGATATGTTGATAATCCAGACCTTATATGCCCATAGTTCTCCCTTGTTGTTCTATATCACAATCAATAAGTTGAAAGCAATATATTCGTAACCCATTTTGCTATTACACACATCAGTGAGCTCATTCAACTCCATCACCTACAAAATTAATGTGAAAGGGGTGAAGGATTTACATACTCCTAGGTGCTACTATTAGGTTTCGTCGGTATCTACATTAGGTTACTAACAAATTAACACTTTTTTCTCCAGGTGAAGGGTGCTCCAGTTGTTAGTTTTTACCGAGATTCTCGCATCATATGAAATGTGGTCGGGGGTGTTTATATGTTATCTTCAAAAATGTTATCGTGCCTTAGTCTAATCAAGTAGGTAATGTAGCAAGATGCTTTTGAATACCTATTTTGCGGAATTTCAACTTAATTATCCTGGTATCATTTCAAGTCAGATCTCATCATGTCTTGCCTTTTCTACATGTGTGTGCTTGACAGTCTTCTCTTTCGCCAGGAGCATATTTGCCCCGCGTATTTGTATGTGTGCTCAGCTTTAGTTTGAAAAGAACGAGATTGCTCCTCAGCCATGGTTCGAAAATATGTGTTGCGTGTGCTTGGCAGCTCTGGGAATGCCCGGATGTTGCTCTAGATTTTTATTTTACTTTTACAAATTCAAGATCTATTGCAGATGAAATAAAATGTGCATCATATCGACCGAAATGAAGGTACGTAGGCACAATTTTGGTGTTGGTCAAGAAGTTATATCAATGTTTACATGACTGAAATTAATGATGTTGAAGTTTCAGTGGTAGAGATGGGACATTCTTATCCTGGGAACTTAGTTTTTATATGTTTATTTTTACCAGCTAATTCTATGCTACAATGTTTTCATGAACTTAGTTTTTCCATGTTTATTTTTACCAGGTAAGCAAGCTAAACTATTCAATTAGCATTAATGCTGTGGAATACTCTATAATCGCCGGAGAGTTGCAAGTATAGTAGAACTAAACCTAATGCATACATCTAATGCTGTAATACTGTCACTAATCATAAATGCGAGCTGAAGTTGCAACTTGCTATGCTAACCTGAAACTAAACTAATATGACCTGCCAAAATAAAACATGCAAAAACTGTACTGATAAAATGTCTTTTTTTGGAGGGGTCGATACAAGGTCTTATGAATCTCCCCAAGTTAGGCACGGAGCTGGGCCCCATGCAGCCAGGGCTCAATTTTTTTCAAGCCAATCATCTATATAGATTTGCTGCTGGGCCTGGAATTCAGATTTGAGCCCAGCACAAACGAGACTTCATAGTTTGCGCGTCGGCTAGGAGAGAACTGGCGGCCACACAACCGCATTCTGGGCTGGCCTAGTTTCCTTGTTGCTCGTCATTCGCTCGTATGCTAAAAAAAGGGTCGCCTTCGTTCGCTCGTCCAAGGTCGCATTCATTCATTCGCTCATGATTTTTTTAGAAAAAGCAAAAGAAATTTAAAAAATTCAAAAAACCACAAAAAAAGGAAAAAGTTTTTAATTCAATAAAATTCATGGATTTGAAACAAAATTCACAAAATCAAAAGGAGTTCATAAATTTTGTAAAAAGTTTATGATTCTGAAAAAAATTCACAAATTCAAAAAAGTTGACGGTGATTTTGAAGAAATAAAGTTCGCGGATTTGGAAAAAGTGCATCAACTTTGAAAAAAAATCATAGATTTTTTTAAAATAATGGTTTTGTAACAAGTTCATCGATTTAAAAAAAATCATGATCTTTAAAACTGTTCATTGATTTTTGAAAAAAATTACAGGTTTTTGAAAAAAATGACAAATAAGAAAAAGTTCATCGATTTTGAAAAAAAGTTTACGAATTTGAAAAAAAATCATGGGCTTCAAAAAATAGTTCGCAAATTTAAGAAAATGCTCACGGATTTAAGAAAAAGTTAAAGATTTTAAAAATAGTTAACGAATTTTAAAAGGGAAAGAAAATGAAAAATGAAAAAGAAAGAGAAGAAAATAGAAAAAAGGCCAAACATAAACCGACAAAAAAGAAAACCAAACAGATTCACGTTGGTTAGTGTTATATTTCTACTATACCCTTATAAAAGCATGAACAGGTATATCCAAATCAGCATGTAGACTGTCTAATCACAAAATATAATTGTTCAAAACCTCTCAATTTGAGCACCAACGATGTTAGCGCAACAAGCCACTAATCCCAACCCCAACCTCCTCAAAAAGCTCTCCTCCACGTACGCCACCTCTCCCCTGTACACGCTTCTCTTCCTCCTCCAGCGCCCGCACACCTGCCGTTCTCTCTCCTTGCAGTCGCTGCCGCTCTCTCCTCTGCTCTGCTAGACAACCGTTGATCTCTCTCCCCGCGGCCGTCGCCGCTCACTGCTCCGCCGTGATACATCTCCGTCGTATCTATAATTTTTGATTGTTTTACATACTTTTGGCAACAATTTATATGATTTTCTTGGACTAATATATTGATGCAGTGCCCAGTGTCAGTTCCTGTTTGTTGCATGTTTTTTGTTTCGTAGAAAATCCATATCAAACGAAGTCCAAACGCGATAAAAAGTTATGGAGATTTAATTTGAAATATATGTGATTTTTGGGAAAAAGAATCAATGCGAGACGATTCTCGAGGGGCCCACAAGCTTAAGGGGCGCGCCTGGCAGGCTTGTGGCGCCCCTGTAAGTCGGTTGGTGCCCTTCTTTCCCTGCAAGAAAGATAATTTCCCGAGAAAAATCCCATCAAAATTGCAGCCCAATCGGAGTTACGGATCTCCGGGAATATAAGAAACGGTGAAGGGCCAGAAAACAGGAACGTGAAACAGAGAGAGAGATCCAATCTCGGAGGGGCTCCAGCCCTCCGGGAGCCATGGCGGCCATGGACCAGAGGGGAAACTCTCCTCCCATCTAGGGGGGAGGCCAAGCAAAAAGAAAAAAGATGGGGGGGGGGGGCTCTCTCCCCCTCTCTTCCGGTGGCGCCGGAGTGCCGCCGGGGGAACCATCGTGACGGCGATCTACACCAACAACTTCGCCGCCGTCATCACCAACTCTCTCCCCCTATATGCAGCGGTGTAACACCTCTTCTCCCCGCTGTAATCTCTACTTAAACATGGTGCTTAACGCTATATATTATTACCCAATGATGTATGGCTATCCTATGATGTTTTGAGTAGATTCTTTTTGTCCTATGGGTTAATTGTGGTATGGTGTGATTGATATGAGTTGTATATTAATATAGTGCTGTCCTATGGTGCCCTCCGTGTCGCGCAAGCCTGTGGGATTACCGCTGTAGGGTCTTGGAATACGTTCATGATTCGCTTTTAGTGGGTGGCTAGAGTGACAAAAGCTTACACTCGAGTAAGGGAGTTGTTGCGTATGGGAGTAAAGGGGACTTGTTACTTAATGCTATGGTTGGGTTTTACCTTAATGATCTTTAGTAGTTGCGGATGCTTGCTAGAGTTCCAATCATAAGTGCATATGATCCAAGTACGGAAAGTATGTTAGCGTATGCCTCTCCCTCATTGCATATAATAAGTATCACACATGTCATATTGAATTGCCTATGGACAATCTTTCTCTTTGTGTTACAAAAATCTCTCTACTAAACAACTAAATTTTATTATCTTGCAAATTACTCGTAGTTTTATTCCTGCTAAGTACTTCTAATTTTATTCTTGCAAACTTATCCTTACACCTGCAAAGTAATTTTATTCTTGTTCTAGGTAAAGCGAACGTTAAGTGTGTGTAGAGTTGTATCAGTGGTCGATAGAACTTGAAGAGAATATAAATTCTATCTTTAGCTCCTCGTTGGGTTCGACACTCTTACTTATCAAAAAAGGCTACAAACAATCCCCTATACTTGTGGGTTATCAAGACATTTTTCTGGCGCCATTGCCGAGGAGCAATAGCATGGGGTGAATATTCTCGTGTGCGTTTGTTGGCTTTATCACTAAGTAGTTTTTTTCTGTTCCACTAAGTAGTTTTTATTTTCTGTTCTAAGTTGTTTTATATCTTTAGTAATGGATATGGAACACGAAATACCAAAAAAATTAGTTGTACTTGCTACTCATGGAGATGGGGAATCTCCTAAAACCCTCGATGTTGGTTATGTGGAAAACATTAAATACTACTTTGATAATCCTGATAAATCTCAATTCAACTTGATAATGGGAGATACTTTGGATTACCGGGAATACTTTAGGGATTATCGCTTGTCTAAAAAAGGGAAACACTTATGGGATCAAATTAAAATGCTGCGTTGGTATGCTTGGAATTCATGCTTAATATATGATTATACTTGTTGCTCTAAGATGAAGCCTCCACACCTTCCCTTTCAATGTGAATCTAATGATAATGAAACCTTGGCTTCTTATGCTAATGGTGTATATGATTACTATAATGTGGAACAAATAGAAGAATTTATTGCTTTTAAGGGTGCTTATGAAATTGCATATTTGTTTGAAAAGTATGAATCTTCAAGGTGGTCTTGGTGTCCCCCGAATGGAGAGGATAATCAACAACTCACCTACGTTTACTCCTTTGAGAGTGACACATGGACCAATTCAAATTTTAGCCGATGCTCCAGATAATACTTATTTTGATGGTTGTCCTAGCATTCTTGTTGGCAATGTCCTTTACTAGCCGTTTATGAATGGGAGAGGCGTTGTACTTAAGGTTGATTTGGATAGCTTATGTTTAAAAATTTAAATATACATATCTCAAAATTACTTTACATAAATTTTGAAAGTGTTCATCGCACATTTTGAAATATTAATGCAGTATAAACATAATATTTTGGTAACTTATAAAAAATATTAATAGCATTCAAAAAAGTGTTTGTGACATTTGAAAAAAGTTAACATGTTTCAGAAAAAAATGTTTGTGACATTATCAAAATGTGTTCTTGTATTTTTCTTAAAAAAAAAATATATCATTACATATTTTAAAAAAGTTTATACAATGTGAAAATTTGTTTGCGTGAGGTAAAAACTTCATACCATTAAAAAAAATTCATGACATTTTAACAACATGTTCATGCTTGTCAAGAATATGTTGGTGAAATTTTTAAAAAGGTTTATACAATGTAATAAAAATATAAAAATATTTCCTTTGTTAAAAGAAGTTCCTACCATTCAAAAATCTTCAAAACATATTTAAAATGTTTAGCATATATTTGAAAAATGTTCAAATAGACATAAAAAACTATCCATCATGTATTTGAGAAATGTTCAACGTTTATAAAAAAAGGTTACTTGTGTACACAAAAAATGTACAATATGTACTGAAAAAGTCGACATGTATTTCAAACTCGTCCAAACCGGTGTATATAACCTTCCTAAAACTGCTTAGATGGGATGCCCTTGTCTTCCCGCTTTGATGGGCCGCCCCACTAAGGCAAGGGCGCCCTAGCAGCACCGAGGCGAGGCTACGATTGGTCTCGCAAAAGGCGAGAAATAGCCCTGACATTCCCCACTAGGATGGACAACAATGATCTCGAGTGTATACTAGGCCGGGCCCAACACCACTTTGCCAGGACCCAATGCCACGATCTTCTTGAACAAAACTAGCCCCACACACAAGCCCCCAAAACCTCATCCCTAGGGCTCATCGACGTCTCTGTCCCGAAACTCAAAAATACGGGTGACGGCGGCTGGCCACCGACATTTCCTACTGGACGATGATGATCTCCTCAGGGAGATCTGGCTCCGCCTCCTGCCACTGCCATTATCCCTCTCGCGCATCTCTGTCATCCGCAAGCACACTGGTGAGGCCTCGTCACTGATGCCAAGCTCCTTACCAGTTTCGTGTACACCACCGGAGGCCTCCCTTCCTTGGTGTCTTCGAATGCGACGAGCACGACACATGATCGTACTCAGATCCATCTTAGACCCCTCCCAACTACATCCGGCTAGAGAGTTTTGACCTTGGACATTGCAGCAACATGCACCGTTACTATGTGATCCAAAGAAACTTTCGTAAGCGCAATTTCTACCTCGATGTACAAGTCATTCTAAACTTTTGCATGTCTATAATTAGCATGGTAGAAACTCACAATACAGAGACATAACATGCCTACCCAGTTTCTCTGAGTGAGTGTGAGATTTTCTTTGCCGTTGCTTGCCTAATACTTACTTCGTGGTGGTTCATGCTAGCAAAGTTGATTACTGTTGTTGCTACCGTATGTGATTCCATGGCTGAAATTAACACAGATTAATTTGGAATGACATGGGTTGAAATTAATTTCTTACCCTAAGATTGAAGTCACTACTTTGCAATGGTTCATATGAAGTGAGGGCTACAAAATCTTTTGTTGGGCACTAATATCCACCACAAAAGTTTCTTTTGTTGTTGAAAGGTGCAAAAGTTACGCATGTAGTCAAAATTTACTGCAGAGTTCATTTTTCTTTTCCAAAATGCAAAGGCTTTTGTTTTTAGTAATAAAGGACAAATAGTCTCCACATTTACAACAAAACTTTTGAGCATACCACAAAAAGAAACATCAGTTGTAGCTGTTGTAGAGGTTACAAATAGAGTATTGTGCATTTTTAGGTCATCATTCTATGTCTCCACTACAAGCACCACAATGAATCTTCCTCCCCAACTCATGCCTGCCAGCGACCCGAGATAGCACAAAACCTCACCTTCAATCTTTCGAAAAGGTTTCTTAGCTTGGTGACTTTTCGACATAACTCTCCAAATCCAACAACACGATGATTAATAAGACCATAAACCGGCATGTTTAGGTAAGCAAAGACACATAAGCAAAACACAAATTTCTTATTTGACACGGTCACAATAGTCACTTTCTTATTTGACACTGGAAAACTTTTTCTTCCCTATCTAACATCGGATCTAAATCTGATTCTCAATCTTACACTAGCGTCAAATTTTCCAGCTAACAAAGTTATATGACACATGAAAGGACACTTGTTTTGACGGTGTGTCAAATAGTGAAGAAAGTGTCGAATAGGGAAGAAAGTGTCAAATAGGGTAGCAAATATTTTTGGAGTGTCAAATTAGGAATTCTCACATGAAGCAAACCCCACTCCACACTCACCATGTGTTCCTCATTCGTCTAGGTCTTGACGCCACTGGAATGACCAGCCATAGCTGAAGCACGAGTCTCCTTATCCAGATCATTGCCATTGAGGTGATTGATGGACTGGCCCACCCACACGCCACACATCTTTGTCCTTAGATCCACGCCGGTGAGGAGGTTTCCGGAATGGCCAGCCGCCACAGCAATACGAGCCTCCTTTCCCAGATCCATGCCATTGTGGAGGGTGATGGACTAGCCCACCCACGTGGCAAGTGCCTCCGTCCCCAGATCCACGCCAGTGAGGAGGATGCCAGAAAAACCAACCGTAGACAACATCATCGTCACAGCACCTCGTTGGGGGCTCCTGCCTCCCAACGTGGCAATGATGATATGCTCATGAAGATCCTTGATAACCCACAACTATAGGGGATCGCAACAGTCTTCGAGGGTAGTTTTTCACCCAAATTTATTGATTTGACACAAGGGGAGCCAAAGAATATTCGTAAGTATTAGCAGTTGAGTTGTCAATTAAACCACACCTGGAGAACTAAATATCTGTAGCAAAGTGTTTAGTAGCACAGTTGTGTGATAGTTTGATAGCAGTAGCAACAGTAGCAATAGTAGCGATAACAGTAACAGTAGCAGTTTTCTAGTGATTGTAACAGCAGCAACAACGAAAGTAACTTAGCAAAGATCAATATGCGAAAAGCATAGGCATTGGATCAGTGATGGACATTTGTGTTGGATGAAATTCATCATATAGCAGTCACAACCTAGAGTGATACACAATAGCTCCAATTAATCAAGGGCCAATTCCATTTTCCCCCCTAACTTTGTCCCGAGCTCATCTTTACCCCTAAATAAAAACAGTGCTCAACTATACCCCTCTTTCGTTAGATGGCGTTATGGAAATACCCCTTCGCGCCGTTTCCGTCAGGTCAAAGGCCTTTGACCATCTCTGAACCATTTTCTGGACATTTTTACCCTCAATCTGTCTATCACTTAAGGGTGGGACCTGTAACTTGTTTCGAAAAAGCAATCGGGCCCCTGCAACTTTTAAAACAAAAGCAATCAGGTCCCTGTATCATTTTTAGAAAAAGCAATCGGGACTTTGTAATTTCTTGGAAAAAATCAATTAGGTCCTTGTGGCCATGGCGGCGCCGGCCATGGTGGTGGCCGACCGTGCTGCTGTTGCTTGCGGCCATTCCTGCTTGCCGCGTAGCTGCTTGCACCGCTAGTCGTTGCTGCTACTTGCGCCACCCGCAACCGCTGTTGCTTGCTGTCTTCTTGCCCCGCTGGCCACTGCTGCATGCCCCACACGCCGGACAGCTACAGCTTGCCCCGCTGGCCGCTGCTGCTTGGGCCACCGCCAGAGTGCTACTGCTTGCCCCGCTGGCCACTGCTGGTTGCGCCGTCGCCGAGCTGCTGCTTGTCGTCGCGCTGCTGCTTGCCACCACTGCTGCCTGCTGCTCTGGCACCATCCGCTATCGTCGCTGCTTGTGTCGTCGTCGCGCTACTGCTTGCGAGAGAACTCGCTCAAGGGGACGGGAGAGAGAGCTCACCGGAGAGATTGAGAGGAGAGAGAGTTTTATTTTTTGTTTTCTTTTTGTTGGGTCCCATGTGTAAGTGGTAGAGATGAGATGGTTTTTTTTCTTTTTTACTTTCTTCGGGTGGGTCCTGCCTGTAAGTGACTTAGGAAGTGAGGGGTACAAATGTCCAGGGAATAGATCATTGACGGTCAAAGGTCGTTGACCAAACGAAAACGGCACGGAAGGGTATTTCCATAATGGCCCCTAACGGAAGAGGGGTATAGTTGAGCACTGTTTTTATTTAGGGGTAAATATGAGGTCGGGAGGAAGTTAGGGGGAAAATGTAAATGTCCCATTAATCAATGTAATGTAGGCATGTATTCCGTATATACACTACAAGAGGACAGAGCTTTTGTAACATGCACTAGTGTTACACCATGTCCAAAAACGTGTTACTGTGCCATAGAGTAACACATTTTGAGATGTGTTACGTTATGCCATGTTACTAGATGTATCCATTGTCACACACGATAATTGTTCCAATACGTTAAAAATTGTGTTACAATTATGCTATAGTAACATGTATCATTTGTGTTACTAAATGCACCAGTAACATGTTTTTATAGCTATAGCAACACATGTAGTAACATATTTTCATTGATATAGTAACAGCAAGAGTAACACATTTTTCTAACTCCCGTAACATAATTGGTAACATATTATTCTAGCTGTAGCAACACAGTTTCAATCACCCTAGTAACACATTTGGTAGTACAAAAATAGCAGGCCTAATATAGTATGCTAGAGCACATAGCTATCATTTTGCATTCGCTAAATATAGGCCGGTCATGGTTTAAAGTTTCCCATGTAAGAAAGTGAGGAAGAGACACATCTCCACTTCATTCAGACAAAAATAAAAGTAGGTTTTGTAATTCACAAGGACATTCCAGAGATCAAATCCACATACATAGACACATTGCACATTATAACAAGATTAATGTTGAAAGTCAAAACAATAGAAGTGCACTATTAACAACAACATCAGATTTGAACGAAAATTTACTACACAAGTTTTCAACCTTAGTAATCAGTATCAAACAGAGTACTACAGATACATCATCTTGCATATCAAATCTACTTCGTATACATCAGTATCTTCCACATTTTTAAAGGAATATTAGCTTCCTCTGCCATAGAGCTGTCCAGTCTGCATGTTCCATTTGATTATTGCTATTATAACCACAACTTCTGCCACTTCCTGAAAATTCCGGTCGAACCAACAATAATTCTTGTCAGAGCAACACAAATACACAACTGAAACTTTGAAAACACAATGAAAATCAGAAACGTCATAAACTAGAAGGAAAAACCATGCTTTTCTTGGAATACTCACCACAATAACAAGTTCATGTGTACAACAATGAAGAACAATACGTACAGAATTTACTAAAATATAAAACCTCCAAGTTTATGTTATTGATTAAGATGCACATAATAAGTAACACCTCTAATTAAGAGTAGGTCATTTTGATTGCTGCAAACATGCTAGTTTACATTAATTACTACTGACATAACAGAAAAAATGGAAGGGGGGAACATGATTTTGTTCAGCATTAACGTCCAAACTGAAGCGGATTGCACACCAAATCAAACAAAATGGTAAATAAGTTAACTAAGAAATTGCTAATCCATAACATTTTCGAAGAATTAATTTCTGTCATCTGCTAAACAGAAAGAACATGCATGTTAATTTATAAGAGAACATGTACAACATGAGCTATGGGAACAACCAGCAACTATACAAGGGTTGGATGTATAGACCTTTTGGGGAGTTGGCCTTTTTTACTGAACCACTAGTGTCAGAAGCTTGAACCTGTTTCCTAGCAGTCATGGAGAATTTGTGAGTTCCACTGGAATTGTACCTACTGGTGATGCAACAACATAGAAATGAAACAACAATGAACATGCATATCCTGGTAAATACATAACAAACTTAGCTTTCCTTCACTTAAGTATGGGCAACTTCAAGTATTAATTTTTTTTTCGAAAAAAATTGCAAACAGTTTATTTTACATGAAGTACCCTTCTGGACTGGCAACCATAGCTGCTACTCAAGGGATTCAAAGATGTGCATAAGTGGAAG
The DNA here is from genome assembly GCA_011799875.1 of Thinopyrum elongatum. NCBI lineage: Eukaryota > Viridiplantae > Streptophyta > Magnoliopsida > Poales > Poaceae > Thinopyrum > Thinopyrum elongatum. Next base: position 9,327,789 of record CM022299.1, read on the forward strand.
AAGCCTAAGCTCGGCTTGCTTGAGCGGACTACTAATACCTCAGAAAAGTGATCCCACACTTGTGATCTTTTTTTCATCTGCCTTCTTCTAGGCCATTCATCCATTTCCTTCTTTTTCTGTTCATGCTCCTCTTTTCTTTATTTCTTCTTCTTCTTCCTCATAAACTCGCATCACCTCTTCAGTCATCTCAACATCACCAACTCCACCAGGTTCGACCTTCTAAAAATCAGTAATATAATTAGAATTCATGGGATCATTCTTCTATACTGATTCGAGGCAAGAAGAATTAAACAAGAATTCCAAAATACAAGTTACAACTAACATCATATGAACAATAGTACATGCATCCACCAAAATCGGTAACAAATACTAGTAGGACCCTGATTCTCCACTAACATCATATGAACATCTAGGCAGAATAAGCAAAAATGAAACAAGTCACCAACAATACAGAACAGTGCATCCAAATTACCCTGTACATACAGAACAGTGCACAAAGAATGAAACAAAAATTCGAGACTAATGATGGGAGATGGGGGTTTATTACGTTGACTGATTGCTCAGTTTCTGCTGTGGATACCGTGGTGGCGAACTGCAGAAGACGACGCCAAGATGCCCAGGTGTCGAGGTGGACGGACAGTCGCCGCTGAGTTGCCGATGTGGAGAGTTGGGATGATGTCGAAGGCTCGAAGCTCGAATCGAAGGTGGGTGGGCGCTGGGCGGACGGATAGGCGACGGCGGGTCCTTGGCCTCCTCCGGTCCTCTCCTTCCTTGTATGCAGCGAGTTCAGCAACGGCGCAACGGTCGGCGGTCAGTGAGAATGCGAGGGCGGAGAAGCGGGAGATGCCAGCCACCGCAGGAGTCGGCGTCGGGGGTGGTTGGGTGGGGGAGAAGATGTACTGGGCAGTGGCGCCGGCGGCGTCTTAGCCGCTCAGATGAGTAGCGGTGGCGGCGGCTCAGTCGGGCGGGGTGGTAGGGCAGGCGATTGTGAGGCTGCGGGCGTGGGGTGCTAGCTAGGTCTAGACCACGTGGGATGGGTGGGCTTGTCCTGGGCTGTTGTAGGCGGGGAGGGTCCGGTTAGGCCCTGTACAATGCAAGGTGCTTACGGGAGGTGCTTAGAAAAATAAACCAGGCTTTCCCTAAGCACTGGTGCTTATTTGTACAGGGTAGACGCTTAATTAGGCGTCTCTCCTATAGAAATAAGCACCGGTGCTTTAGAAAAACCCGGTTTATTTATCTAAGCACCTCCCTAAGCACCTTGCATTGTACAAGGCCTTAGTAGGCCAGCTAACCTCCCCTAAAAGAAAGTAGCCCAGCTAACAGAATTTTTGTGTACACAGTGAAAAAACTGAAAATTCTGTTTTCCGGTTTCGGTTCAGTTTTTGGCTTTTCGGTTTCGGTTTAGTTTTCGGCTGATCGGTTTTTATGCCCACTCAGAATCATATCTTCTATCAAAAAATAAAAATGGACAATGAACAAAGATAGTTGCTTACGTGCGGACTCATCTTGTAGTTGCTTAGGTGCCGAACTCATCTTGACATACATGTCGTGAACGCGGGAATGGAGGCGGAGCGTGTCCTACTCCCTATATTTTATCGATCTCGCATTGTTGCTCCCAAGAGTGCTGCCAAACCAAGGACAAGCCCAACATCACCAACATCATGGGAAAACAAATATCGGAAACCTGCAGCTATGTGACAATAGGCACGCAATGGCAGATGGAAAAGACAAAAGAAAAGATTTTGGACTCACTATATTCCATTACACATAGCTTTGATGGAGATCTGAACCCCCTGCGAGTTCTTGGCCATGATGAGGGCCAATGATGCCGCCTTTCTCGCCGATACCCGCATCACCGGTGCGTCGTCTATGGAGATCTAGCTTCGTATGTTGAGAACGAGGAAGAAGTGATTGGCCGCGATGCGCTATTTGAGAGAAGGGTGACTCACCGTCTTTTGACGGATCTGATGGCAACTTGAGGGGCGGTGACGATGTAGGAAGATGGGGGAGGAGTAGGAGAGTGAGGATACATTGCGACGATGATGTGAGGGACGACACATAGAGTGGGAGACGGGGCGGTTTAGGTCTTGGCATTTGATGCAGGGTTAAATCGATCAATTTTTTACTCCACACGTACAGGACTGAAAATTTTGTCTGCCCGACTCCCAACACACCTTTCAAATTGATATTTTGTCTGTCACTGGCGGATGCTGGCCCTGACGTGACATAATCTATGCAACATTTGATTATAATTCCTAGTTTTATAACATTACATATACTTATAGTAAAAAAGAAAAAACACTTAAATGAACCTTGGAAAACTATAGAAAATTTAGAGTCATAATTTTTGTGCTCACAAACAATTGTCAACTATGATGTCCATATGGCCATGGCTCCTAAAATCTAATTATTTTATGTATTTTTTAAATATTACTAGATAATTGTCCGTGCATTGCAACGTTGTTATAAACATTCTAGTAGATTAGCCGGTGATTGCGCGTCTATTATTGCATTGATGCACTAAATCTTACTAAGTTTTTGTATGCAATCACCATAATTTACCTGCCATCTTATTGTTAAGAACTTATTTGTTAAGAATTTATTGACTTACCAAAGAAAATATGTCTTTATTTTGGTGAGTTAATAAAAAATGGGCAATTGATTTCATTTTAGGGAAAATCGATAGGTGAAAAATTAGTTGGAGGAAAAACTCAAAGAGGAGAAGCAAATAGGAAGACGTATATAAGGAAGGTTGGATGAAAAAGAGGTGAAATGAGAACCTTACGTTCTTTTTAAGTAGTGTATTAATAAATAGAGATTTAAGTAGTAGAGAATAAGAGATTCGACATACATGTTGTTATTTTTGTACATAGAAACATTGATACACACATAGTCACAACATGATATGAGTAGATGGTGTGTATGACGACCTTCACTTCACCTTATAGAAAAGGTCGTACGCTAGAAAGCATTGACACAAGGATGTTTTTTGCATAGGTTTCGTCACGTCGTTGGAGCCAAACTTAGTCATGTATTGGGAAAGTGTCGAGGGAGGCTTGGGAGAAGGCCACGGGTTGTGATCGACTTTCAGAATCCAACTCCTAGAACACTCTTTCTCAACGTTGGTGTGAGTCGTACACAACTTTTCGGATCCGATGCTAGGCTTCACGAAGTCGTCTTGGAGCACTAGCACCCTCCCTCGTTTCATTTAAGCGAAGTGAACATAGTGCATGTCCACGCGGGTTGTGTATAGCATCGGGGGGATTTTTGAGGGAAAATAGCTAGTCTTTATTGATCAATAACAACGTTTACATGTATAACGATTGGATCATGAGGAGATCCCAACAATATGTGCCTCCCTTGTGGAAGAGAAACACCAAACCTAGCTAGATTATGAGCTTCAAAATTAGAAGCTCGAGGTTCAAGCGATAACATACATGAAGTAAATGCTTGAAAAGTTTCTAGTATCTCTTTGACAACATTTTTTAAAATAGTGAACATTTTTTAAATTCAATAACATTTTTTGAAATTTATGAACATTTTCTTAAAACTCAAAAACAAATATTTGGAAGTCATGAACATTATTCAAACTCACGATGTTTTCTAAAAATTCATGAAATTTTTCTGAATTTACAAACATTTTTACAAATTCATGTGCACTTTTCGAAACCCCAGAACATTTTTTCAAATTAGTGAACATTTTTTAAACTTCATGGTTATTTTGAATTCATGATATTTTTATAGTCGTGAACAATTTTTGAACTCGTGAGAAGTTTTTTATTCGTGTAAATTTTTTATTATACAATTTTTTTTAATTCGTGAGCATTTTCTGAAACTCCCGGACATTTTTTGAAATTATTGAACATTTTTCGAACTCCTGCGCATGTTTTGAACTTCATAATTAGTTTTTGAATTCATGAACATTTTTAAAGTCGTGAACATGTTTTGAACTCACAAATTTTTTAAAATTCATGATTTTTTTTATTTTGTCAAACCTTTTTGAATCCACAAATGTTTTTTTAGGTCTCGAACAATATTTCAAAATCACGAGCATTTTTTGAAATATGTGAACATTTTTTTGAATTCACAATTTAAAAAAAACAGGAACTCATTTTATACTCGTGATTTTTTTCTGAATTTTTTATAAACAATTTTGAATTTACGGAGATTTTTCAAAATTTTACCGAACATATACTGAGTTCCTGAAAAACGAAGGTAAAAAAGGAAGAAAGATAAAAAAGAAAAAGAAATGGAAACAAAAATGCGCCGCCACGCACAGGTTAGCGCCATACCGCGGGGGTGGGGTCATTTGGGCAAGGCCCCGCACTGGGCCGGGCCAAATTATTCGGTCCGCTTAGCTTCTAGGCCACTAGCCCATTGGTGGATTAAAAAAATGGAGATGGTTACCATGGCCCAACTGCCCTACTGAATAGTAAAAAGACATATAACGTGGGATGTTAACATGAATGGTTGCTTGGGCTGATGGTTAGCTTGTTTCTGCTTATTGTAAGCCATTAGTTCTTGCTTTGATTCCAACGAAGGGCACTTTTTGCCATTTTGAAATACGTGACATGTTGGTCCTGTAAGGGTCCTAGTTGATGAATACATCAAAATATAATATATTTTTAATGTTAACAAGCGGGTACTATGTGCTATTATGATGAAAAAATATATTAATGCACTTAACCAAATTCTACGCTTTTCGGCACAGAATTTGTAACATTACGTACCAACATACAATCACGTGTTACAGCCGTCATATCACGTAACACATCTGCGGCAACATAATTATATATGTTACTGTTGTAATATCCTTGTAACACCTTTTCAGATTGGACCGAGTAGGTGTTACCATCAGCCTTGCAACACAAATAATATGTTACAAATGATTTACTTGTAACACATTTTATCATTTGTTACATCATTGTCTGATCATAAACCCACAATTCATCAGATCCCAATAAACACACTGCAAAAGAAGATTACATCGAATAGATCTCCAAGAAGATCGAGGAGAACATTGTATTGAAGATCAAAGAGAGAGAGGAAGCCATCTAACTACTAGCTATGGACCTGTAGGTTTGAGGTAAACTACTCACGCATCATCGAAAGGGCAGCAAGGTTGATGTAGAGGCCCTCCGTGATCGATTACCCCTCCGGCAGAGTACCGAAAAAGGCCTCCAGATGAGATCTCGAAGGAACAGAGACTTGCGGCAACGGAAAAAGTGTTTTGGGTGGCTCTCTGTTGGTTTCCCGATTTTAGAGAATTTATAAAGCTGGAATAAGGTCAAACGGAGGGAAGGTGGGCCCACAAGTGACATGGGCACCCCCCAAGGCGCGCCCATGTGGCTTGTGGCCTACTCCTTCCTCTTTTGTCCCTCTCCCAAAGCTTCTACGATCTCTTTTGTCCAGAAAAAAGTCGTCAAAAAGTTTCGTGGCATTTGTACTTCGTTTGGTATTGATTTCCTGGAAAACAAAAAAAAGCAAAAAACAACAACTGGCACTAGGCACTAGGTTAATAGGTTAGTCCCAAAAACTGATATAATATTGCATATAAATGCATAATAAACACCCAAGATTTATACTATAATAGCATGGAACAAGCAAAAAATATAGATACGTTGGAGACGTATCAGCATCCCCAAGCTTAATTCCTACTCGTCCTCGAGTAGGTAAACGATAAAAACAGAATTTTTGATGTGGAATGCTACCTAACATGTCTATCATGTAATCTCTTTTCAGGTATGAATATTAAGATCCAAATGTTTCAAAGTAATAGTCTATAGTTTGATATAAAGACATAAATACTCAGGCATGCCAACAAACAATCATGTCTTTCAGAATAAAAATGCTAAAGAGAGTTATCCCTACAAAATCATATAGTCCTATCATGCTCGGTCTTCATAACAAAAAATATTTATCATGAAAAACCCCGGTTTTAGCCAAGCAATTGGTTCATACTTTTTAACGCGCTTCAGCTTTTTCAACTCTCACGCAATACATGAGCGCGAGCCATGGACATAGCACTATGGGTGGAATAGAATATGTTGATAAAGATTGATCATGGGAAGTCAAAAAGAAGATAGTCTCACACTGACGAGACTAATCAACAGGCTATGGAGATGCCCATCAATTGATGTCAATGCAAGGAGTAGGGATTGCCATGCAATGGATGCACTAGGAGCTATAAGTGTTTGAAAGCTCAACAATAAAAACTAAGTGGGTGTGCATCCAACTTGCTTGCTCATGAAGACCTCGGGCATTTGAGGAAGCCCATCATCAGAATATAGAAGCCAAGTTCTATAATGAAGAATTCCCACTAGTATATGAAATTGAAAGCATAGGAGACTCTCTATATGAAGAACATGGTGCTACTTTGAAGCACAAGTGTGGAAAAAGGATAGTAACATTGCCCCTTCTCTCTTTTCTCCCATTTTTTTTCCTTTTTTTTGTTTTTTGGGCTCTTTTTGGGCTCTCTTTTTTCCTTTTTTTTATTTTTCGTCCGGAGTCTCATCCCGACTTGTGGGGGAATCATAGTCTCCATCATCCTTTCCTCACTAGGACAATGCTCTAATAATGATGATCATCACACTTTTATTTACTTACAACTCAAAATTAAAACTCGATGCTAGAACAAAATATGACTCTATATGAATGCCTCTGGCAGTGTACCAGGATGTGCAATGATACTAGCATAACATGTATAAAAAATGATGAACGGTGGCTGAGCCACAAATACTATGTCAACTATATGATCATGCAAAGCAATATGACAATGATGATGTGTGTCATATAAACAGAACGGTGGAAGTTGCATGGCAATATATCTTGGAATGGCTATGGAAATGCCATAATAGGTAGGTATAGTGGATGTTTTGAGGAAGATATAAGGAGGTTTATGTGTGATAGAGCGTATCATATCACGGGGTTTGGATGCACTGGCGAAGTTTACACCAACTCTTGAGGTGAGAAAGGGCAATGCACGGTACCGGAGAGGCTAGCAAATTGCGGAAAGGTGAGAGTGCGTATAATCCATGGACTCACATTACTTATTGCAAAAGTTTATTAGCCCTCGAAGCAAAGTACTACTACGCATGCTCCTAGGGGGGAGGTTGGTAGGAGTTAAGCATCATGCGCCCCCGACCGCCACACAAAGGAATACAATCAATAATAAATCATGCTCCAACTTACTAGCATAACGACGGACCATACGTGCATGCTTCGGGAATCACAAACCTTAACACCAATATTCTTACTAAACCACAATTATTCACTAGTACCTCCCACATATTACCGCCTTAATATCGCAAAACTATTGCAAGGAATCAAACTTATCATATTCAGTGATCTACATGAAAGTTTTTATTATATCCTTCTTGAATACATATCATATTAGGACCAATTTCATAACCCATGCAAATTGCCATTACTATTTATGTGACTCTCAAAAAGATATAAGTGAAGCATCAGAGTGCAACTATTTCTTTAAAATATAACCATCGCCGTGCTCAAAAAGATATAAGTGAAGCACTAGAGCAACTACATAGCTCAAAAGATATAAATGAAGCACATGGAATATTCTAACAAATCACGAATGAATGTGTGTCTCTCTAAAAAGGTGTGTCTAGCAAGGGATGATTGTGGCAAACTAAAAGGCAAACAAGCAAAAGACCACTATAATACATGACGCTCCAAGCAAAACTCATATCATGTGGTGAATAAAAATATAGCTCCAAGTAATTTACCGATGGTTGGTAGAAGAAAGAGGGGATGCCACTCGGGGGCATCCCCGAGCTTAGACGCTTGAGTATCTTTGAATATTACCCTGGGGTGCCTCGGGCATCCCCAAGCTTAGGCTCTTGCCACTCCTTATTCCTTCATCCATCGTGATCTCACTCAAAACTTGAAAACTTCAGCACACAAAACTCAACAAAAACCTTGGTGAGATCCGTTAGTATAACAATCAAATCACAAACCTTAGGTACTGTTATGAACCCATTCATATTTTATTGTTTCATAATATCTACTGTATTCCAACTTCTCCATGACTTATACCCCCCGATACAATCCATAGATTCATCAAAACAAGCAAACTATGCAACGAAAACAGAATCTGTCTAAAACAGAACAGTCTGTAGCAATCTGAATAATGACCATACTTCTGAACCTCCAAAAATTCTGAAAAATTAGAACAACGTGGAAAATTTTTATATCAATCATGTGTAAAACATTCATAGCTAAAACACGTTCCAGTAATTTTTAGATTTTTCTGGACTGTGAGTAAAAGTTTCTGTTTTTTCACAGAATCAAAGCAACTATTATCCCGCATCATCCTAAAGGCTTTACTTGGCACAAACACTAACTAAAACACAAAAACACAATCATAACAGTAGCATAATTGTGTGCACACTCAAATAACAAAAAGTAAACAAGAAAATAAAGATAACTATTGGGTTGCCTCCCAACAAGCGCTATTGTTTTACGCCCCTAGCTAGGCGTAATGCATAGTTTCAAGTATTGTCATCTTTCACCTCCTCAATCACACAACCATGCTTCCTAGGAGGCTTAAAATATGTGTTTCTAATGACCAAATTCCTAGGAACAAAGTTGAGGAAATTATTCTCATAGATAGGTTCCTTTATTAAATCAATGAAATTGGGTTGCACAATTATCATTTTAAGATCCTCACTTCCTTTACTAGATGTTGCACCCTTATTTTTAGGAGCATACATAAACTTGCAATTCGTACTAGGAGTAGTCCTTTCAATGGTTTTAGTAGAAGAAAAAGCGTATCCCAAATTATTAATAACTTCTTCCAACCTATCAATTCTAGAAGGACTTTGGTTTAACACTTCATCAATTATTGGTTCTTTTTCTTTCATCATTTTTAAAGTAGTTCCTCCCCTTGAGCCATGGGGGATATGATTATGAATATTTCTATCTAAATTTTCAATTCGCTCCATAGTAGACATTTTATTTTCAATAATATCTAGCCTTTGCATAACATGTTCCGAAGTCAATGCCATTTTATTAATAGTAATAGGTGGTGACCCTACTAAATCTCCCATAGCATTGAAAGCATCCATAGGGTGACTACTCAAGAAATTCCCTCCGGTAATAGTGTCAAGCACAAATCTATACCAAGTAGTGACACCCACATAAAAATTGCGAAGAAGAACGGTAGTGGATTGCTTACGAATTGATCTATTTTGAGCATCGCAAATCCTATACCAAGCATCTTTTAAACTTTCTCCCCCTCTTTGTGTAAAATTAAGCACTTCATTTTCAGGGTTGCAAGAAACATGAAGAACTAGCCATAGTGGTAGAAGCAAACAAAAACAAGCAAACAAGAAAACAAGCAAGCGATCAAAAAGGCAAACCAAAAATATTTTTGTGTTTTTTGTAAAATAGTTTTAGAAGTGGGGGAGAGGAAAATGAGAGGCAAATGGCAAATAAAGTAAATGCAAGTAGATGATAGTTTGCGTGTACTTACTTGATAGGTTTTGGTGATATCTCCCCGGCAACGGTGCCAGAAATTCTTCCTGCAACTTGTGAGCTGTGTTGGGATTTCCCCGAAGAGGAGAGGATGAAGCAATACAGTAGAGATAAGTATTTCCCTCAGTTAAGAACCAAGGTTATCAATCCAGTAGGAGAACCAAACAAAACCTCGTTAGCAGCACCTACACACACAAAAGCAAATACTTGCACCCAACGCAAAACAAGGGGTTGTCAATCCCTTGGCGGTTAATTGCAAGGATCAAATGTCGTTGTGATAGATAGATAAAATAAAACATAAAATAAAATAACAGTAAATAAATTGCAGCAAAGTATTTTTAGGTTTTATGTATGGTGAAAGATAGACTCGGGGGCCATAGTGTTCACTAGAGGCTTCTCTCTTGAAGATAGCATACGGTGGGTAAACAAATTACTATTGGGCAATTGATAGAAAAGCGCATAGTTATGACGATATTCAAGGCAATGATCATGTATATAGGCATCACGTCAGAGACAAGTAGACCGACTCCTACCTGCATCTACTACTATTACTCCACCAATCGACCGCTATCCAGCATGCATCTAGGGTATTAAGTTCATGAAAACGGAGTAACGCCTTAAGCAAGATGACATGATGTAGACAAAGTAAATCCAATCAATATGAATAAACCCCATCGTTTTACCCTTAATGGCAGCGATACAATACGTGTCAGGTCCCTTTCTGTCACTGGAATTGAGAAACGCAAGACCGAACCGATCACAAAGCACCTCTCCCGTTGCAAGATAAATCAATCTAGTTGGCCAAACCAAATCGATAGATCGGAGAGAAATACAAAGCTATAACAATCATGCATATAAGAATTCAGAGAAGTCTCAAAGAATATTCATGAATAATCTGATCATCAACCCACAATTCATCGGATCCCAACAAACACACCGCAAAAGAAGATTACATCGAATAGATCTCCAAGAAGATCAAGGAGAACATTGTATTGAAGATCAAAGAGAGAGAAGAAGCTATCTAGCTACTTGCTATGGACCCATAGGTCTGAGGTAAACTACTCACGCATCATCGGAAGGGCAGGAAGGTTGATGTAGAGGCCCTCCGTGATTGTTTCCCCCTTTGACAGAGTACCGGAAAAGGCCTCCAGATGGGATCTTGAAGGAACAGAGACTTGCGGCGGCAGAAAACGTGTTTTGGGTGGCTCTATATTGGTTTCCTGATTGTAGAGAATTTATAGAGCTGGAATTAGGTCAAACGGAGGGAAGGTGGGCGCCCCCCCCCCAGGGCGCGCCCATGTGGCTTGTGGCCTACTCCTTCCTCTTCTGTCCCTCTCCCGAAGCTTCTAGGGTCTCTTTTGTCCAGAAAAAAATCATCAAAAATTTTCGTGGCATTTGGACTTTGTTTGGTACTGATTTCCTGGAAAACCAAAAACAGGCAAAAAACAACAACTGGCACTGGGCATTGGGTTAATAGGTTAGTCCCAAAAAACAATATAATATTGCATATAAATGCATAATAAACATCCAAGATTGATACTATAATAGCATGGAACACTCAAAAATTATAGATACATTGGAGACGTATCAGTATTCATGATTCAGCATTATTATGAGTAAACATGTTTGTGATGACAATTAGAGATTATAGTTGCTCATGCCATGCTTAAATAGCTAGTAGTAGATAATGATTTATCTTGAGTGTCAAAATGCATTAAAATGGTTATGATTTAGTATGATAGTATGGTATCCTCCTCTGAGTAATTCGAGTGGCTTGACTTGGTACATGTTCACGCATGTAGTTGACTCAAAACCAATGCAGCCATCTTGATATTTATGTTCAGGGTGCTTATATCCTACTCATGCTTGTATTCAATGTTAATTATTCGCAATGCGTGATTATGACCGTGTCGCTCTCTAGTTGGTCGCTTCTCAATCTATCTGCTAGCCTTCGCCTGTACTAAGCGGGAACACTGCTTGTGCATCCAAAATACTTAAACCCAAAGTTGTTCCAGATGAGTCCACTATATCTACCTATATGCGGTATTACTCTGCCGTTCTAAGTAAATTTACATGTGCCACCTCTAATCATTCAAATAAGTATCTGTTTTGTGTGTCCGTTGATGAGTGGATTTTATGCATACTTTTTAGAGTATATTCTAGTGCCAAAATTCATCATATCATATCCATCTAGCACTTATTCATGTCTCCAATGCATACTTTTCGGTATTTACTTGTTTTACCAAGTTCATTGCACACATTTTATTTTTATTTAGTTTGTATTAATTTTCCTTTGTATTGTGGTCTTTGTAGGTGTGTTGACATGTTCATGGACTTGGGACATCAAAAGAATCAAGCTAAGGGCCAAACCGGAGAAGTTTCAGGCACCAAATCATGGCCCTTTGGAGAGTTTGATGATTTTACATTTATCAAAGTGTCCAAAATGAAGATCCAAGGTCACAAACGCATCGGGCTTTTTGCTAGCAACCCAATGAGCCCAAGAACATCAAAATCGGAGTTCGTATGAAGAAATGGCGACCAAAATACGAAGCAGCTCCCGAAGTCTAGAGAGAAAGATGACCTTCCATACGAGCGGAGACGTTCGTCTGGGCGGTCGTTTGAGCTCCAGACAGCCACGAAAATTGGCCAAAACTTTCCAAATTTTGCTCTGATTTGGTCCCTATTTCCCACTACGAGATCCTTCACGACCAAGGCTTCTTTGGGACATGGATTTGGCTCCCCTTGAGCCCTTGGATGAAAGGGACACTACTAGGAAAACCGCTATAGATAGACATTTAGTAGTAGCGTGGGTTATTTGGCCCGCGCTATTGCTACTTAGTAGTAATGCGGTAGAAAAAACACGCTACTGGTATGATTTAGTAGAAGCGCGAACACAAAAAACCTACGCTGCTACTAAAAGATTTCCACCCTGTCCCCTCAACCGACAATAGTAATAGCGTGGGGTATAAAATCTGCGCTACTAGTAGATGGATAGTTGTAGCGCAGGTGGGACACACCGCGCTGCTGCTATTCCACCAACCGTCCACTCCACGTACTCCCACGCCACCCACCCCGAGCCAGATCTAGATCAAGACCCCGTCCACCGGCGGCCTCCCGTCCCCCTTCCTCAACCTCCTCTCCTCTGCCGTCTACCGGAGGCCCCCACACACACGGGAAACTGCTGCTCGGCGTCTCCAGCAATCAAGCAGCAGCCAAGGCCGGGCTCCCGGCCTCCACGTGTCATCGTCTCTTCCTTCCCCGTCGCCATCTGTCACCGTCGTTGTCGCGGTCCGGCCCTCCGCGCCGCAGCGGTAAGAACACAAGCACGCACGCCACCACTCCCCTATCTCTCTCCCCGTCCATCTCCAGCAGTTCCTTTTGTCGGCGGCGGCGGGGAGTCGGCCTAGCGGACTGGGGTTCCCGCTTTGGTGGGTGGGGTCACAACCAATTTGGCCTGACGGTGGCGAGCGCCAATCGATCGATTGATCGATCAAGCCCCTGATGTTGTGCTCGCTCCGCTGTGTCGTCTAAAGCTTACTAGTTCTGTTCATGCTCTGTTCGGTGTTATTTTATTACTGCATTGGGAGGGATCTAGCGCACTACCACCCAGTTTATTTTTTGCATAGTGCATTGATCCCAGGCTCGCTGATGCGTAGGAGCAATTCATGTGGTTCTGCAGATCGTCGCCGATAATGCGGGGTGAAGAGGAAAAGGCTCATGACACCCAGTAAATTTCTTGCTGGTTTAGTGCGCTTGTGTTCATCTTGTCGATTATATTGGTGGAAAACGCCCTTCTATGCTTCTTGTACTGATTCTGATTCTTAGGTTTTTGCTTGTTGCTTTTTAGTCCTGTGTGTGTTCATTTAATTTCACACAAAGAAATACCTGCTACATGCAGGTTGGTTGTGGGGTTCGTTTGCTATTTTTCTTAGTGCTTCCATGTGCAAGAGATGTAGTAGCTCTGTGCCTTCAATGGAGTAGCCACATGGTTGACTACCAAACCTTATACTTATAATGTTCTTGTTGGCCTGCTCCTTATAGCTGTCATGCTTGTGGTCGATTCAGCTGGGGTTCAACAACGCCGTCGTCGCCGGTGGCATGGAGACCATGTCCAATGCCCCCAAATACGCTGCAACAGCAAGGTTCCTACTAACTTAAGAAGAATGGCTCTACAACTGCTGGCAACTCTTCTAGTATAAAGTTTGTTGTTTACGTATTCTGACTAGTCATTTACTATCTCTGTAGATAGTTTCTTAGAAGGAAACCTCTAGGAGTAGTTAGTGTGCAGCTAGAGTCTAGTATGATATCTCAATCTTGAGTAAAGCATTTGAATTTAAGCTAGTAGATATTGAGCTCTGTGATTGAAGTGTCTCCGTTGAATACATCTAATCTAAACAATTTCACATTTGCTTCTCTGATAAGTAAGGTCAGTTTTCATTTACAGGTAGAAGATAGCGACAGAGTGGTAAGGTTTGTGCAGAGATCTTCTCCTCCGGCGCCGTCCGCGAAAAGCTGCTGGGTGCATCCGTCCATCTTCAGATCTGAGTGAAGAGGGCATCCGTCCATCTCAAAAGGTTTAATTTTTGTACCAGCAAATTAACTTGTCTTTTCATCAGTTCCTCCTTGAGTAATTGGAAAGGGGATTATATTAGACTGCTAGCTAATTCTTGGTGAAAATTGCTTTGCCTGTATGTATGTAGAGAGTCTTGTAGCAGTTATTCTTAGAGTAAACCAGAGCAGTATTCGATGATATATTGTGAGTCACTGAAAATGTATACTGTTTTTTCTTTAGGATATGGATGACTATCTGAAGGTATGCAGGTTTCTTCCCAAACTTAACAACGAGATACTAGGTGAAAGAAATGCTCCCTACAAGAAAAGGTTGAGCAGCCTAGAGAATTTAGTACTGATCATGGTAAGGTTGACAAAGCCTAAAATCTCATTTTGATCCACGTTCGAAGATTACATGGTAGCATAAGTACTTGAAGTTGGCATGGAATATCAAAATTCAAAATAGACTTCGCCTATTCCCTGTTTTGAAAAGTAGTGGGAATCGATTTCTGAAGTCCTTGGTTGTCTATTTCCCTATCCATGCAACAATAAATGTAGAACAGAATGTTAACTGTCAAATATTTCAAGCATATATAGCTCAAATACACAAGTATTAATTTCTTGTATGCACCAAAACAACAAGATAACATGAACATGTATAGCTAGGGTATGCATTTAGTAGGTGTCTTTCTGTTTCGAAGATTCATAATAGACTAAAAGAGACTAATAAATGAAGAAAATACCCTATTGATTCTACACAAGTACGCGATCTAACAAGTTTTCACTTTCCCAACGTGGGCGCAGGGGTGATCGACGCGGACTACCGCGACCTGGTGGGCGTCGTGCTCTTCAACCACTCAGAGATGAACTTCGCCGTGAAGCCGGCTACCACGTCACAGAGATGATTGTACAGGTGATTGCAACGCCGGAGGTCGCCGAGGTGGAGGACCTTGACGCCACCATCTGGAGGTCGTCGAGGTGGAGGACCTCGACGCCACCATCTGGAGGTTGCCAAGGTGAAGGACCTCGACGCCTTGGTACATACATCGTAGAGAAGTCGTCTGGTTAGGTTGGTGGTGGAATGCTAGGGAAGGTACCTACCTTTCAGTGATGGTTGTGTGCGTCTGATGTATAAATGGGATCTCGTGATCTCTTTGAGTTGAGATGTTCAATGTTGTATCCATGAACGCTGCAAGTGCTAAGAATGTAAGTGCTAAGATGGTTCTGTGACCTTCGTTTATTTTGCACTGGATGTGTCCTGATTTGTATCCATGAATATTGCATCTAACTTTTATTTTATTTTATTTCTAATTACTTAGCAGTACCATGGGGGAAGAATGACATTCTACTAGTACTTAGGAAGAGTAGTAGCGTGGGTTAGGAATAGTAGTAGCGTGGGTTGCACGCGCTACTACTAACTTTTTAGCTGTAGCGCGGGGTAAAAAATGCGCTACTGCTAAAATTTAGCTGTAGTGCCTTAGCAGTAGCATGGGAAACCGTGCTACTGGTATGCAAAAAACCTACGCTACTAGTAGTATTTTTCCTAGTAGTGGGAGGAGGCTAGATTAACGGAGGATATCCTAGGTGGACTCTATATGAAGACCTCCAACCCTGGCCACCGGCACATCTCATCTCCATTCTCCACAAGTTCCATCAGCCGCCGCCACACCTCCATTGCAGAAACTTCACCATAGAGAGAGGGCCAAGACAATAGGAAGGAGGAGAGGAGGCGCCTCCTACATCCAGCGCCGGCCGGAGGGCGGGTGCCCTCTCCATCACCGCAGCCACCATGCTTCTCTACATCTCTGACATCATGTTGACTTGTAACTTGTCTCAATCCTCTATGTACTCCATCTACATGTTTGAGTGAATTACTAGTTCTTGTGGAATAAGATGAACTCTAGTATGTGCTAGTACCGATTGTCTTGCGTCATATGAAATAACCTTTTCATGTATTGTTAATGTTCTTCGTGATGTTGGGTGAAGTGCACCATCCAACATTTGCCAATTTTGGACACAAGGATATTACTATTGGATGAAGTAGAGAGAGGAGAAAAAGTGACAGTAGTTCCCATCTCTAGCAATTTGATAGGGGAATAATGGAGACCACCCTTTGGCCGCGTCCATGGGGTAAACCCTTAATTGTCATGAGTTGCAACCCTCTGGGGGAGGCTATGACGTTTGGCGTGCGTGGCACGAAGTCTACCACGAGTAGAACATGTTCTGTACCAGGCTCCGCCTACAAATAACTACATGAAAAGTGGCTTAAGTATCCGTAGAACGAATGTGTAGTGATGATTCCGAATACCTCGAGAACACCCTTATTACTCAAGCGCCGCCCCTTCATTTTATTCGCTATTTTATTTATGTTTCTACCTTTGCTTAGTTATTTAGACAAAACCACCTTTATTATCGTTCTGTTAGCAACCGACGAATAGATTATTTCCAGTTAACGCGCTGGCTATGAATGTAGCCACGTGAGTGACGACGTAGCTGCGGGGTTGGCAGTTCCATATGCAACACCGCTCCCTGTGTGATCGACATACTCTACTTACAGCGAATTGCAATAGCCCTGTGCCCTTGCAGGCCATCAAGCTTTTCTGGCGCCGTTGATGGGGAGCAAAAGCGCTCGGTTATTACCTTCCCGCTCACACGAAGTTTATTTTGTTAGTTGTTATTTATCTTTCATTTTTTTCTTTTATCAAAAAGAAAAAAAATGCTAAACATGTCTTCTAAGATGACTTTCCAGGAACATATGGAACTTGCTATGCAGGAAAAGAGATATAATAGTCTACCACTTTTGGCTACTGATGAAGCAAAGTTGAAGGAATGGATTGAACTGGTAAAAAGTTCACGTCCCTTATACTCCAATCATATCCGGCATCATGCGTTGATTATTTATCCAAAGAGCACCTACAATATCAATGTAAGTACAATATTGATCCGGTATTAGCAAGATATAATATTCTAAGTAAATCCAATGCTAGTGTGGAGGTCTTGCAATTTGTGCTTCTTACGGGTGCTGGTGAGGTTCTACATTATATATTGGGTTTGGACATAAGAGATGCTATCCTTGATACAATTTACATTGAGTTGCAACCTATCCATACTTTTCGCCTAGATAATTTCTGTGATAATGCATTAGTTGTCAATGAACAAGAGCGGATTGCATCCGTTCCGGAAATAGAAAAACTCTTGCAGGAACCACAGAAGGATGAAGGAAAGGATGCAGACAATGAAGAGCAAACAACCCCCATTAATGAATGGCTGCAAGAAATGGTAAGGGAACATGAATTAAATATTTTCCAAACTAACTTGCAGCACACAAATGGGGATGCCAAAGAACCATCTATCTTGGATGAAGAGTGCCTAGAGGAAGGGAACACCAAGGAAAATGAAGAGGAGGAACGGATTGATCACCCACCCTCATCTTCCACCCACGAGAGTAACCTTTTGCACACTCTTTATATGTTCTTTGATGAATCAACTCTTGGAAAAGATATAACTTCCATGGATATTAAAGAACTACAATTATTCATAGATGAATGTGCAGGTATGATGTGTTCTTTGTGTCAAAGTCATTACTTATATTGTGGTTCTCACGAGCACATTGACTTTCAGTGCACGAATGCTTCTGATCAAGTGATAGAAAATTATAACAATAATATAACAGGTGTCACTGAGGAACTCCTATGGTATGTAGTAAGCAAAAGTGTAGGTATATTATTTGCTAAGATCCAAGATGTTGCTCGAGACCACAACAATGATGCCATAATCAAATGGATGTACGAGAAAATGCACTCCATACACGAGTATTGTCAAGAGCATCATTTTGAAGAAGAAGAAGAAGAAGAAGAAGAAGAAGAAGAAGAAGAAGAAGAAGAAGAAGAAGAAGAAGAAGAAGAAGAAGAAGAAGAAGAAGAAGAAGAAGAAGAAGAAGAAGAAGAAGGAGGAGGAGGAGGAGGAGGACGAAGAAGAAGAACACGAAGAGAAGGGGTTCACAATAAAAGAATTGCTTTGTACCCCCTATTTATGCAAACTCTTTGAGATGTTAGAATCTATGTATGATAATTCTAGTTTGAATGAATTTGATGCTAATGAATTTGATGTGTAGGAAAGTCGTCCTTCAAGTCAGGGTGATAATGATAATGGGTCGCTAAGTATCTTATTTGAGGAGCCTAGTGTTATTCATAGTGACAAACTAGATGAAGGAAATACTCTTGATTTATCTACACTAATGTCCAATTATGCTTCTTTGGACGATTTTCTTATGCAGGGGAAACCATTAAGGATTGTCGAATTATCCACTCGAAAGGAAGAATTTTATGAAGTGTTCCCCTACAATGGTAGCCAAGGTGACATATTAAAGTTTATTCATAAATCTCTAACCCTTGCATTGCAGAAGAATGAGGAGACATGTATACCCAGCTTGGTGCATCGGTTCCCACTTGAGAGCGAGGACCTCTTCACATATATGATGCCGATGCACCACAAGAGGGTACGACTCTGACCACACTTTGCTATGAGATGCTCTAAATAGTGGTCGGAGGCAAGTCCAACTACACACCGGGCGATATCCCTTGGGATCCGGGTGGATATATGGAGCATCGAAGCCTACCTATATGGCCCTAAAGAAAGCGCTCTCGGGATGCAGCCCGGAAGTAAGTAGGAGTCTTTATTAGTTTTGGGTGTTTATAGTTTAGTTTGCATTCATATTTTTGCATTGGCACTTTGCATGAATTGCTATTAAACTTGGTTTCGTTTAAGTCTTCACTAGGTGAAATTTTTCGTCTGCTCAAAATGTTATACATCGTACAATTGCACTGTTGGATCTTCTTAATATTTGCCTAGTACAAGTGTTGGAGCTAACCCCGCAGGAATTTTTTGAAGAAAAGGAAGTTCCAGACAAAATAGGGAAAAAGACGGCGTTTTATACGACAGCTCACGGTCGTATGCGCGGTCGTATCGAGCGAGGGAGGCGCCAACACACACGACTAGAGGAAACAGACCCAACGACGGCGTATCGTATGGGCGCTCGTATGACGGTCAGGCAGAAAGCGACCAGAGATCCAGAGTGCAAGACGGCGTTTGGAACGAGCGCGAGCGCTCGTATGTGCGCCCGTATGGCTGGGTGCCGACGCCGTGTGCCACAATAGAGCAAAAGACGGCGGACCGTACGACCGCAAGCGGTCATACGAGTGCTCGTATGAAGGTCAGAATATGCTCATTTTGCTTATTTCTTCGAGCTAAGGTTAGTGGGTTATATTTTAACCATCCATTTGCACTTCAATGTTTATTATTTACCTTTGCGGCCTCCGAACCAATAAACTTTGTATTCTTCATGTTTTCTTTTCTTCCTTTTGCCCGGTTGCATTCGTATACCGAACCGTGTTCTTTTTATCTTCTGTGTTATTTTCGCAGAGGTTTGGACCTAGTGTGGTGATATGTATGGTATGGTGCCAACCGTAAGCAAACCCACACAAGCCACTCGGTCACTTCGATTCAACGAAGTCTTCAACTACAAGTGTCCGGTTTTACCAGACCATATCAAAAATGTTGGATGAAGCGTAGGTCCATGTCCATTTTAAAGGAGAGGTTATTTGCACCTCAACGGTAAAAAAATTATTACCCTTGCTTACATTTAAGCTTGGGGAGGTAACCACTGACCATACTCTCCTTTAATAATCTGCACTTTCTCTTTTCATGATTTTCTTGAGATTAGTCCTTGCAATGTTCTAAGCTTGGCGAAGTTATTTTTGCATGTGTAGAGTTTTGTGCAATGATCTTCATCTGATGAATACTATGCAATCATGTGTCCCACAATTTGATAAGATTGCTTAAGTATGATTGCTCTGTATGGAATCACTTGCTCAAGTTAGGCCCCATATTCCCAAGTAAATGTTCTTATGCACTTTATTCAAGTTTTTGCTTAGCTTGGGAACAATCTTGTGATCCTCTGAAAGACATTGCCACAATCTCTACTTTAAAAAATGATGATGATGGTTGAATAAAAAGTTTGACACTTGTTAGAATTGTTTTAAAAAGGAAGAGTTATGGAGTAGCTTAACCTCATGGTGTTTGATATAATAGACTTAATAGCCCTTGTGAATAAAGTTGTTTAGAGGAACTTAGTTGAAAGGTGAATGAGATTATGCCAAAAATATGTGTTGCATTTTTACATGGCGATTCAGCTTCTCGCTGGTGCTATGGCCTTGCTACTCTATGCATGTGTACGTGTGTAAATGTGGCTTCGTCACCTCTCTTGATGTTATGCTGAGAACTCCACCAGAGTTTTGGCTCGGATTTCGGCTATGAGTTTGTTGATGTTCGCAGTGGCAACACTGCAGCAAATATTATTCGGCTTTCTCTTGAGTGAGTGTGTATGTGGTAATAAATGAGTACTGATCGCAAGATCTCAAAAGAGACAACATATTGGTCCATAGTACTCAAACATAAGCCACTGCGAAACCCAAGCATGATCATTTCTTTGGCATGATCCCGTCACCTGACAATAAAAGTTTTAGCAAACAATGATTGAAGTAAGTGCCTGAGAGCCTTGAGTTGAGAATGTTAGTGGGCATGACTGAAAAACTCCATATGTTGACTTTTTGACAACTCCCTATGCTCAAGTTTATTTAAAAAGAAAAACAACAAAAATAAATGAATCATGGAGTAGAAGAGTTATGTAGTAGCATAACCCCATTTATCTAATAAGTAAGAGTTTCCAAGTATTTGTTTTCATGCTAGATTAAGCTTTGACAAGGAGCATAGAAATTTTACTTAAGCTCTCATGGTTTGATGATCAAAATAAATGTTACCTAGCTGAGCATGTGCTACCTTGTGCAAATATGTTCTATCTTGCTTATAGCTTGCACAAAAGACAAGGATATGCCTATGGGCAACAATGTTATTGATGAGCTAGATGGATAACTTTGGTTTATCAACCTTTTTGCTCAAGGATGAGCAAGGTTTAAGCTTGGGGATGTTGATGAGTGGATTTTATGCATATTTTTTAGAGTATATTCTAGTGCCAAAATCCCTCATATCATATCCATCTAGCACTTATTCATGTCTCTAATGCATAGATTTCGGTATTTACTTGTTTTACCAAGTTCGTTGCACACATTTTATTTTTATTTAGTTTTTATTATTTTTCCTTTGTTTTGTGGTCTTTGTAGGTGTGTGGACGTGTTCATGGACTTGGGACATCAAAAGAATCAAGCTAAGGGTCAAACCGGAGAAGTTTCAGGCAACAGATCAAGGCCCTTTGGACGGTTTGATGATTTGACATTTATCTAATGTCTAAAATGAAGATCCAAGGCCACAAACGCATCGGGCTTTTCTCTAGCAATCCAACGAGCCCAAGAACGTAAAAATCGGAGTTCGTATGAAGAAATGGCGACCAAAATACGAAGCAGCTCCCGAAGTCCAAAGAGAAAGACAGCCTTCCATACGACTGGAGACGCTCGTTTGAGCAGTCGTTTGAGCTCCAGACAGCCACGAAAATTGGCCAGAACTTTGCAAATTTTTCTCCGATATCGCCCCCGTTTTCCCCTACGAGATCCTTGATGACCAAGGCTTCTTTGGGACGTGAATTTGGCTCCCCTTGAGCCCTTGGATGAAAGGGAGGAGGCTAGATCAACGGAGGAGACCCGAGGTGGACTCCTACATGAAGACCTCCAACCCTTGCCGCCGGCACATCTCATCTCCATTCTCCACAAGTTCCATCAGCCACCGCCACACCTCCATTGCAGAAACTTCACCATAGAGAGAGGGCCAAGACAAGAGGAAGGAGCAGAGGAGGCGCCCCCTACATCCGGCACAGGCCGGAGGACCGGTGCCCTCTCCATCACCGCCGCCACAATGCTCCTCTCCATCACCGACATCATGTTGGCTTGTAACTTGTCTCAATCCTCTATGTACTCCATCTACATGTTCGAGTGAATTACTAGTTCTTGGGGAATAAGATGAACTCTAGTATGTGCTAGTACCGATTGTCTTGCGTGATGTGAAATAACCTTTTCATGTATTGTTAATGTTCTTCCTGATGTTGGGTGAAGTGCACCATCCAACATTTGCCAATTTTGGACACAAGGATATTACTATTGGATGAAGTAGAGAGAGGAGAAAAAGTGACAGTAGTTCCCATCTCTAAGAATTCGATAGTGGAATAACGGAGACCGCCCTTTGGCCGCATCCACGTGGTAAACCCTTAATTGTCATGAGTTGTAACCCACTGGGGGAGACTATGACGGTGGCGTGCGTGGCACGAAGTCTACCATGAGTAGAATGTGTTCTGTACCAGGCTCCGCCACAAATAACTACATGAAAAGTGGCTTAAGTATCCATAGAACGAACGTGTAGTGATGATTCCGAATACCTCGAGAACGCCCTTATTACTCAAGGGCCGCCCCTTTATTTTATTCACTATTTTATTTATGTTTATATATTTGCTTAGTTGTTTAGACAAAACCACCTTTATTATCGTTCTGTTAGCAACCCACGAATCGACTATTTCCAATTAACGCGCTAGGTTTGAACGTAGCCACGTGAGTGATGATGTGACTGCAGGGTTGGTAATTACCTGTGCAACATCGCTCCCTGTGGGATCGACATACTCTACTTACCGTGAATTGCAATAGCCCTGTGCCCTTGCAGGTCATCACCCGTACCGCTCATGGAGTGACAGGGGGCGATCGATATCTTCCATGCTAAGTGGGTTACTCTCATGACGGTGTTTATTCACTTGTCATTGCACGAGAGAGGCTGGTAATTGGGATGCCCAGTCCTATAACCAAAATAATGAAAAATATAATGAAACAAACTCCCCTAGAAAGTTGGTTGTTTGGAGGGCACCCGTGAATTCGGCTAGCCATGGCTTGTGTTTGTATGATTAAGGGGGAGTAAACTTTACCTTTCCGCTTGGGAACCGCCTAAAATGTGTTTAGCATGGAAGATGTCGAAAACTCTTATGTCGTAACGTTGACAGGAAAAGCACACCTCTCAAAATGTATTCATCTCTGTTTTAAGCTTCGAGCTCTGGCACCTCTGCAAATCTTTGCTTCCCTCTGTGAAGGGTCTATCTATTTACTCTTATGTTATTTACTTTTATTGTTGAGTCATCACCTTCTCATTCAAGCACCAATCCTGAGAGCGCTATTGTTAGTTTTATGCATTGAGTATAGTTAATGTTGGGTGTGACCATGACTGGATATCTTCTACCCTGAATTATAATGTTTAATCGCT
Organism: Thinopyrum elongatum; assembly: GCA_011799875.1. Lineage (NCBI taxonomy): Eukaryota > Viridiplantae > Streptophyta > Magnoliopsida > Poales > Poaceae > Thinopyrum > Thinopyrum elongatum. Next base: position 9,351,081 of record CM022299.1, read on the forward strand.
GCTTGAACCTCAGAGGTGCTCTGCATTTATGTTTTGCGGTCTCAGAAAGGGCTAGCGAGATACCATGTTATCATATTACATCATTATTGTTTTGAAAAATTGTTGGCGTCCGAGATATCTTATTATTGCTAGCTAGTTGGTTATGTTATTGTTATGTGTAAATGTGAGACATAAGTGTTATCATTCATATGGTTATTTCATAAAATTTGCTGAAAACTTGGATGCTAGTTAAGTATATATACAGACAACAAGAACAAAAGAGTTCGTAAAAGTTTTTCTTTGTCAGTTTCAGTTTGTCAACTGAATTGCTCGAGGACAAGCAATGAGTTAAGCTTGGGAGAGTTGATATGTCCCAAACGTATCTACTTTTCCAAACACTTTTGATCTTGTTTTGGACTCTAATTTGCATGATTTGAATGGAACTAACTCGGACTGACGTTGTTTTCATGAGAATTGCCATGGTGTTGTTTTTGTGCAGAAATAAAAGTTCTCAGATTGGCCTGAAAATTTACGAAGAATTATTTCAGAATATATATAAAATATTGGCAAAAATATCTACTGGAGGGGGCCACCTAGAAGCCACAAGCTCAGGAGGCGCGCCACCCCCTAGGGCGCCCCTATGAGCATGTGGGTCCCACAGATCACCTCCTGACCAAATTCCAATGCTATAAGTAGCGTTTCGTGGACAAAAAAATCAGAGAGAAAGTTTCATCGCGTTGTACGATACGGAGCCGCTGCCACCTCATGTTCTTCATCGGGAGGGCTGATCTTGAGTCCGTTCGGGGCTCCGGAAAGGGGGATTCGTCGCCGTCGTCATCATCAACCATCCTCCATCAACAATTTCATGATGCTCACCACCAAGGAGTGAGTAATTTCTCCGTAGGCTTGCTGGACGATGATGGAGTTGAATGAGATTTGTCATGTAATCGAGTCATTTTGGTAGGGCTTGATCCCTAGTATTCACTACGTTCTGAGATTGATGTTGCTATGACTTTGCTATGCTTAATACTTGTCACTAGGGCCCGAGTGCCGTGATTTCAGATCTGAACCCTCTATGTTTTCCTGAATATATTTGAGTTCTTGATTCTATCCGCTTGTCATATGCACTTGTTATTGTTCTGATCCGTAGACCACATAGTGACAATTGTTTGGGATACTCTCCGAGGATAACTGTAATTCGAGGAGTTCATGTATTCACCATGTGTTAATGCTTTGTTCCATTCTCTATTAAAAGGAGGCCTTAATATCCCTTAGTTTCCTTACGGACCCCGCTTCCACGGGAGGGTAGGACAAAAGATGTCATGCAAGTTCTTACTATAAGCACTTGTGACTATATACGGAATACATACCTACATTATATTGATGAATTGGAGCTATTGTATATCGCTCTAGGTTGTGACGGTTATATGATGAATGTCATCCAACACAAATATCCATCGCTGATCCAATGCCTACGCTTTTCTCATATTGGTCTTTGCTAAGTTAGTACTATTGCTGCTGCTGTTACAATCTTCACATACTGTTTCTGTTACTATTACTATCGCTACTATGCTACTAAACACTTTGCTGCAGAGATACTAAATTCCAGGTGTGGTTGAATTGACAACTCAACTGCTAAGGATCACAAGTATTCTTTGGCTCCCCTTGTGTCGAATCAATAAATTTGGGTGAAATACTATCCTCGAAGACTGTCGCGATCCCCTATACTTGTGGGTTATCAAGGATCAAGTATGGTTTCGTGTTCACTCCCGTTCCAGCCCCTTCTCCCGACCGCAAGTACTTCTGGCGCGATTCCCCCATGGACGCCACATGAATTACCTATGTGCTCGATTGCCTCCACGGCCGCGTAATCGTCAAAGATCTGGAGCAGAAAGACGTCATAGTGTGTGACCTCATCACCAATGAGAAGGGTCACGTGGCTCTTTCATGCAAGTTCAAGTGGAGCTTTGTCACAGCGGTGCTTTGCACAGCCAGCTACAAGGTACACTCCAGCCCCTTCAAGGTGGTCGTTGTGTACTGGGAATGGACAGGATAATGAACTCCTCGCCTACGTCTACTCCTTTGAGACTAACACATGGAGCAATTCAAATCTCAGCCGATGCTCCAGATAAAACTTATTTTGGTAGTTGTCCTCACATTCTTGTTGGCAATGTGATTTACTAGCCATTTATGAACGGAAGAGGAGTTGTACTTGAGGTTGATTTGGACAGCCTACGTTTAAAATTTTAAATATACATATATGAAAATTACTTTATTTAATTTTTTAAAGTGTTCATCACACATTTAAAAAATGTTAATGCAGTGTAAACATAATATTCCTCCGACTTATAAAAAATATTAGTAGCTTTCAAAAAAGTGTTAGTGACATTTAAAAAACATTCCCGTGTTTTAGAAAAATGTCTGGGACATTTTAAAAATTTCTTCATGTATTTTTCTTTAAAATGTTTCATACAATGTCAAAAACTATTCGTGTAAGTTAAAAAAACTTGTAACATTCAATCAAAATGTCCGTGACATTTTAACAAAATGTTCACATGTGTCAAGATTATGTTGGTGAATTTTGAAAAAGGTTTATACAATGCAACAAAAATATTCCAGTTGTTAAAATAAAGTTTCTGACATTAAAATGAATCTTCAAGACTTTTTAAAATGTTTAACATATATTTGAAAAATAATCCCGTTGATAAATATTCATCATGTATTTGAGAAATGTTCAACGTTATCAAAAAAATGTTATGTGTGTATACTAAAAATGTACAATATGTATTGAAAATACTTATTTCGGTGGTTGTTCTAGCTCTCTTATTGGCAATGTCCTTCACTAGCCGTTTATGAATGGAAGAGGCGTTGTACTTGAGGTTGATTTGGACAACCTACGTTTAAAATTTAAATATAAATCTATTAAAATTTCTTTACTTAATTTTTTTCAAGTGTTCATCACACATTTAATTTTTTTGTATGTTGTGTAAACATAATATTCATGCAACTTACAAAAAATATTAATAGCATTTAAAAAAGTGTTCGTGATATTTGAAAAATGTTCACGTGTTTCAAAAAATGGCCATGAGTTTGAAAAATGTGTTGATGTATTTTTCTTAAAAGAAGTTTTATACCACTAAAAAATGTTCCGCGCATTTAAAAAAATGTTTATACAATGTCAAAAACTGGTCGCGTAAGTTAAAGAAATCCGTACCATTCAAAAAAAATGTTTGTGACAATTTAACAAAATGTTGACGCTTGTCAAGAATATGTTTGTGAAACTTTTAAAAAGGTTTGTACAATGTAATAAAATTATTCATGTTGTTAAAATAAAGTTTCCTACCATTCAATAAATCTTCAAAACATATTTAAAATGTTTATCAAGTATTTGAGAAATGTTCAAGATGTATAGAAAAATGTTCCCCGTGTATATAAAATATGTACAATACAATATGTATTGAAAAAGTCGACATGTATTTCCAGCAAAGAAAAAGGAAAAATAGAAAAGAAGGAAAACAACCCAAAGAAAACGGATAAACAGAATTAGAAAAGCAGAATCCAAAAGAATGCCTTGAAGATTGTAAACCGGTCCAAACCGGTCTATCGAACCTTCCCAAAACCACTTAGGTGGGGTGCCCTTGCCTTACTGCTTAGATGAGCCGCCTCACTAAGGCAAGGGAGCCCCAAGATCACTGAGGCGAGGCTAAGATATGTTTCACAAAAGGCGAGAAATATCCCTGACGTTTCCCACCAGGACGGACAACAATGATCTTGAATATATCCTTGGCCGGGACCAACACCACTTTACTAGGACCCAATCCCACGATCTTCTTGAACAAAACCAGCACCACGCGGAAGCCCCCAAAATCTCGGCCTAAGTCACACCGAAGTCTCCATTCCCAAACTCAAATTACCCGTGACGGTGGCAGGGCACCGGCTTTTCACACCGAAGTCTCCGTTCCCAAACTCCCGGAGATTGTGCTCCTCTTCCCGCCACATCCGGCATCCCTCCCGCCCGTCTCTGTCATCTGCAGGCACACTGGCAAGGTCTCGTCACGGATACCAAGCTCCTCCGCCAGTTTCATGTACATCACAGGAGACCTCCCTTCCTTTGCGTCTTCGAATACGACGAGCGCGACACATGGTCGTATTCCGATCCATCTTAGACCCTCCGAAATGCATACGGCTCAAGAGTTTTTACCTTAGACGTTGCAGCAGCATGCACCGTAACTATATGATCCAAAGAAACTTTTGTAAGCACAATTTTTGCATCGATGTACAAGTCATTCTAAACTTTTGCACATTTATAATTAGCATGGTAGAAACTCGCAATACAGAGACATGAGTTGCCTGCCCAGTTGCCCTAAGTGAGAGTGAGATATTCTTTGCTGCTGCTTGTCCAATACTTACATTGTAGTGGTTCATATTATTCAAGTTGTTTACTATTGCTGCAACCGTGTGGGATTCCATGGGTGAAATTAACACAAAGTAATTTGGAATGACATGGTTAGAACTTAATTTCTTACCCTAAGATTGAAGTCACTACATTGCAACAGTTCATATGCAGTGAGAACAAAAAAAACTTTTTTTGGGCACTAATATCCACCACAAAAGTTTCTTCTATTGTTGAAAGGTGTAAAAGCTATGCATGTAGTGAAAATTTACTAAAAAGTTCATTTTTTTTTCCAAAATGCAAAAGCTTTTGTTTGTACTAAGAAAGGACAACTACTCTCTACATTTATAACAAAACTTTTGAGCATAGCACAAAAAGAAACATTAGCTGCAGCTGTTTGAGAGGTTACAAACAGAGTATTGTGCATTTCCTAGGTCATCCTTCCATGTCTCCAAAACAAGCACCACAATGTCTCTTCCTCTCCTACTCATGCATGCAGCAACACAAGATAGCATAAAACCTCAACTTCAATCTTTCAAAAAGGTTTCTTAGTTTGTTGAGTTTTCGATACAACTGTCGAAATCCAACAACACGATGATTAATTAGGCCATCCACCAGCATGTTTAGCAAAGCAAAGAGACAAATGCAAAACACAAATTCCGTATTTGACACTGTCAAAATATTGACTTTCCTATTTTACACTGGAAAACTTTTTCTTCCCTATGTAACATCGGATCTAAATTCACTCTCAATCTTACACTACCGTCAAATTTCCAGCTAACAAAGTTAAATGACACATGAAAGGACACTTATTTTGACGGTGTGACAAATTGTGAAGAAAGTGTCAAATAGGGAAGCACATATTTTGGTAGTGTCAAATTAGGAATTCACACATGAAACAAATCCCCCTCCCCAGTCATAGTTTGTTCCTCGTGGTATTGACGCCATTGGAATGACCAGCAGAAGCGCATGTATGCTTATCTAGATCCTTGCCATTGAGGAGGGTGATGGACCGGCCCACCCACACGCCACATACCTTTGTCCCTAGATCCACGCCAGTTAGGAGGTTGCCAGAATGGCTAGCAGGCACCGCAGCGCAAGCCTCCTTTCCCAGCTCCATACCATTGAGGAGGGTGTTGGACTGGCCTACCCACGTGGCACATGCCTTCATCCCCAGATCCACGCCAGTGAGGAGGATGTTACAACGACCCACCGCAAACAACAACGTCGTCATAGCACCTCACCGGAGGCGTCTGCCACCCTACAGGATAACGACGATATGCTAAGGGAGATCCTCCTCTGCCACTCCTTGGGCCTGTACACACTCTTTAGCTCCTCTACCGCCCACAAGCGCTGGTGAGGCCTCCTCATCGACCCCAATCCTCTGGTTTTATGCACACCACAGCAAGCCATCCCTCCACGACATCTTTGATAATAGCATCAAGCCCCTGCTCCTGACTGCATACCTCTGGAGCGCTTCTCCCGTGGACGCTACCTGGATTACCTATGTGCTCGATTGCCTGCACGGCCGCTTGCTTGTCAAAGATCTGGAGCAGAAAGAAGTTATTGTGTGCTATCCCATCACCAATGGGAAGTGTTGTGTAGCTCTTCCATGCAAGTTCATGTGGAGCTTTTTCGGAGCGGTACTCTGGACAACCGGCGACAAGGTACACTCCAGCCCATTCAATGTGGTCTTAGTGTCCCGGGAATGGAGAGGATAATCAACTCCTCGCCTACGTTTTCTCTTTTGAGAAACACACATGGACCAATTCAAATCTCATCCGATGCTCTAGATAATACTTATTTTGGTGGTTGTCCTAGCAATCTTGTTGGCAACGTCCTTTACTAGCCGTTTATGAATGGATGAGACATTGTATTTGAGGTTGATTTGAACAACCTACGCTTAAAATTTGAATATACATCTTTCAAAATGTCTTTACTTCATTTTTTAAGAGTTCATCACGCATTTAAAAGGTTGAATGCGGTGTAAAAATAATATTCGTGCAACTTATAAAAATTATTAATAGTATTTAAAAAAGTGTTCATGACACATGAAAAATGATCACGTATTTCAAAAAAATGTCTATGACATTTTAAAAATGTGTTCATGTATTTTTCTAAAAAGAGTTTTATACCATTCAAAAATGTTCCAGACATTTTAAATAAACTGTTTATACAATATTTAAAACTGTTCGCGTAAGTTTAAAAAAATACCATTAAAAGAAAATGTTTGTGACACGTTTACAAAATGTTCACGCATGTTAAAAATATGTTGTTGAAATTTAAAAAAAGGTTTATACAATGTAATAAAAATATTCCATTGTTAAATAAATTTTCCAACCATTCAAGTAATCTCCAAGACATATTTGAAATCTTTAACATATATTCGATAAATGTTCAACTTTGTATCAACAATATTCACTCATGTATTTGAGAAATGTTCAACGTGTATAAAAAAATGTTACGTGTGTATATGAAAAATATACAATATGTATTGAAAATACGACATGTATTTCAAACTAAGAAAAAGGAAGAATAAAAGAGGGCAAAATGAAAAAACCCAAAGAAAACGGGTAAAGGAAACATAGAAAAATAGAATACAAAAAAAAACTGGAAGATTTAAAATCGGTCAAAACCTGTCTATAGAACCTTCCCAAAACTGCTTAGGTGGCGTGCCCTTGCCTTACGCTTAGTTGGGCCACCCAACTAAGTCAAGGGCCCCCAGCACCACTGAGGTGAGGTTATGTTACGTCTCGCAAAAGGAGAGAAATATGCCTAACGTTCCCCACCAGGACGGACAACAATGATCTCGAATATATCCTGGGCCGGGCCCAACACTGCTTTGCTAGGACCCAATGCCACGATCATCTTGAATAAGCCAGCCCCACGCGAAAGCCCCCAAAACCTCGACCCTAGGTCTCACTGATGTCTCCGTCCCCAAACTCAAAATTACCAGCGACGGCGGCTGGCCACCGACTTTTCCTGCTTGATGATGAAGATCTCCTATCGGATATCCTGCTCTGCCTCCCGCCATAGACGTCATCCCTCCCGCGCGTCTCTGTCATTCGCAAGCACATTGGTGAGGCCTCGTCTCCAATGCCAAGCTCCTCCTCCAGTTCTGTGTACACCACCGGAGACCTCCCTTCCTTGGTGTCTCGAATGCAATGAGCGTGACACATGATCATATTCAGATCCTTCTTAGACCCTCCCAACAACATCTGGCTGGCGAGTTTTGACCTCGGACATTTCCGCAAAAAGCACCATTACTATGTGATCCAAAGAAACTTTCATAAGAACAATCTCTGCCTCGATATACAAGTCATTCTAAACTTTTGCACGTCTATAATTGGCATGGTAGAAACTCGCAATACAGAGACATGACATGCCTGCCTAGTTGCCCTAACTAAGAGTGAGATTTGCTTTGCTACTGCTTGTCCAATACTTACTTTGTAGTGGTTCATGTTAGCCAAGTTGTTTACTCTTGCTGCTACCGTATGTGATTCCATGGCTGAAATTAACACAGATTAATTTGGAATGACATAGGTCAAACTTAATTTCTTACCCTAAGATTGAAGTCACTACTTTGCAACGGGTCATATGCAGTGAGGACAAGAACAAAAATTTGTGGGGCACTAGTATCCACCACAAAAGTTTCTTTTGTTGTTGAAAGGTGCAAAAGCTATGCTTGTAGTCAAAATTTACTGCAAAGTTCACATTCCTTTTCCAAAATGCAAAAGCTTTTATTACTATAAAAAAAGGACAATTAGTATCCACATTTATAACAAAACTTCTGAGCATAGCATAAAAAGAAACATCAGCTGCAGCTATTGCAGAGGTTACAAATAGAGTATTGTGCATTTCTTAGGTCATCCTTCTATGTCTCCACTACAAGCACCACAACGCCACTTCCTCTCCAATTCAAGCATTCAAGCATGCCAGCAACAGGTGTAACACCCCAAAATTTAATCATATTTTTATTAAGTAAAATCTGGCCGGAAATAAAATTTTGATTTATATCAAGTCTTTTAATAATTTTGGAGTCTCTTCTGCTATCTGTTTTTAAAAAAATCTTCCCTCCATAGAGAAAATTTTGGAAAATATTGTGGGCTTTGGTAGTTTAAATCATTTCATTTATATTCAAAAAATAGTAGGAAATATTTTCACAATAAAATTTGCTCAAAATAATTATTTTAACAGCATTTTCAAACTTTGAATTACTCCTGTTGCACTACAACCATTTTAAATAATACTTTTAAAATTGCACCAAAATTATGAGGGGTCATATGATGCCTACAGATCACTTTGGTGCAAAAACCCAGCATGGTATTTTGAAAAATTTGAGCACAACTTTCTCTTTTCAATTCTGTCCCATTCTTAGGTTATAACTACAACCCTAATTTTGCTTTCTCAAAAAATTATGGTACTGTTTTGAAATTATGTGATAATTGCAATATTTTGAAAATAGGAAAAATTGGAGGGGAGATTATTTTTACAAATTTGTGGATTGAACCAACACCATTTCCTACCCAAGGCAAGCATTTATGAACTTGAGATATGATGAATTGCATGCATGGTTGCATCGGCTTGAGATTTCACCGTATATGCAGTAATAATGTATGCATGCATGGTCATGTCACCTGTGCATTTCTTGCATGCATCATGGAACCTTGCTAACGTCTGGATATGGTAAGAATTCAGGAGTGTGTCTCCTGCCTTGGATGTGCCGGTGGGCACGGGTCACATTACGACACGATGGTGTCGCTCTGGCATAGTGGTAAACCTGTCATAACAACAACACCTCTTGAGCCGACCTAGATCAAGTTTTGCTCCGTCATGCCTAGCAAATAAACACTGCTGCCACAAGTCTTCCCGTAAGGGGAGTATGGCTTAGTAAGTTGCTAACCCCTACCCATGTGCACACCATACAGAGGGCTGCGATGAAAGTTTCCCAGGATCCGGGTATAATGCCAGTCATCGGGTCAGGGGGCATGGGTGTATATGGTCTGGGACCGAGAGGGGGGCACCCCTTGTAATCCGCGCGTTAGTAATTGTGATCCCATGCAGGATGATGGTCTCTCCATCTTAAAGTTTTTCTTGAATGATGCTTTGGGTGATTCCGGGCATCGGGAAAGTTAAGCTGGTGTGTGCTGGATAGGTGTGTTTCCAACCCAAAAACCGTGATCCGAATTAGTCAACGTTTCGAGGTTGACTGGGGAAATCATATACTTGTGGGCAAAGAGTACAACCTCTACAGAGTTAAAACTATTCGAATAGCCATGTCCGCGGTCAGGGACGTTAGTTGGGTTGGGTCAAGTATCGGTCCCGGTGTCGGTCTTCGGAGGAAATAATTAAAACTGAGCATGGTTCATTTTGCAGGATGATTATTATCACTACGATGCTATCATGAATATTATTGTTAACATAAATATTGTTGTGGACTAACCTTTTCTTTTATGTGTATTTTCTTTTCCGAGTATCACTTGGGATGGCTAGTCCACCTGGATACTCAGTTTTATCTTCTTTTCTGAGTATCACTTGGGATGGCTAGTCCACCTGGATACTCAGTTTTGTCTTTGTTTCTGAGTATCACTTGCGATGGCTAGTCCTCCTGGATACTCAGTTTTATTTTCTTTTCCGAGTATCACTTGGGATGCCTAGTCCACCTGGATACTCATTTCGTTTCAAGACCCCTCGAGGCGTCGCATTCAGACACCCGTTTGGCATTTCTTTTCAAGACCTCTCGAGGCGTCGCATTCAGACACCTGGTTGGCATTTTATTTCGTTGGAATTTTTCGGGCGGTCTAACGCCCGATATTCCACTTTATTTTCTTAATTTACAACTTTGAGCATATGACTAACCCTTTTTATTGCATTAATATTTTCATGCCATATTATTTACTCTACCCGAAATAACTTGACATGAGCATATGCATCGTTGTTAATTCAATTGCTTGTTTTAGTTGACCTCATGACATGTTATAATACTTGATATGTTTAAAAATTGTTGCATACATTCTGCCTGCTTTGTTATATCTTTTGTTCATGATGTTTGCGAGTACATTCAAACGTACTCACTGGCTTGCCCCTGGTTATTTAATTGGCCAGGTCAGGATTAGGAGCATGAGATAGCAGCCACGCCAGAGAGGAATTACCCAGGTCAGCTGTTCCTGTGGGGATGGTACCCCCCACCGACGTTGGAAATCCACAAGTCGCTTCCGTCACCTGCCACTAGAAATCTTTGTAATACTCAATGGACCTTTATGGTCTTGTATTCGAATTCTTGTAAATGCTTGGAATTCTGTATCAAGGAAGTGTCCACCAGCGAACAGTAATCCTGGGGCTGGTGATGACACGAGGGGTTATTTCTGGATTTTGTTTCGCAGAAATCCGGCCCCGACAGCCTTGGTATCAGAGCCAGGCTGACCATTGGCTAATCCTATCTTAGCCTGGTCGCTATCCTTAGGTTTCCACACCGTCCAAATCCTTCCCTGCCCGTAATCAAGCCCATCCCATTCGATAGCATTCACAGTGGCCAGCCGACATATTTTGACAGTCGGTGCCCACCTTATCAGCCCTACCCATAGGTCGTGTGCCTGTGGTCAACACCTGAGTTCTCCCATCCACAAGCATGCGATGGAAGACTCCGCTCACTTATCTATAAAGGAAGCCTTGCCCCAACTCAGCAAATCACAGCCTTCCCTCTCGCTTCGATATCCAACCACCAAGATGCCTGGCCCCATCGTTCGCAACGAGACCACCGCATCCGAGCTTGGAGACTTTGTAGTCATCCTCACCAATCTCACTCGTCATGCATTTGGCATTTAAGAGCCCCTGGAGTATGTTGTATACCAGGAGCACACGAGTGACGCCATCCACCACTTCTGGGACACGGTGCACATCTACGGAAGGGGCACCACAGCAGAACGCCCCTACCAGTTCACAGGAAGGACAACCTCCGACGAGCCCCAAGCCATCCAACTTGCAGCCTGAGAGGCTGTAGTTCATCTCCGGCATCTGTCACCGAGAGTCAAGATCCGCCCTTTCTTCTACTACCCCGGCCGTGAAGGCTATGGTAGTCCGACCCAAGTCGCCAACGGGGATCATGAGACGGATCCTGCCCTGGTGCATCTGGTGCGCTACCTGAGAGCGCAAGAGGCACTGTTCGATCAGGTCACCCTTGACCAGATTGCGACACGCAGGATGCTTGCTCTCCTGACCCCGGTGAGAAGAGAAGCTGCACCCGCCACCGACACCCCGATAGTGCTGCTCGGGAGACCGATCGAGCCCTTGGAGCCTGCTCCTGTTATCCATCCGGGTAACGCCTTCGTCTCCCCAGGGGAACTCCATCGTCTCTTGGAGACTTACTCCAACGGGACTGTGGCCTCGACACCCCGCGAAGGGCACCACCACTACTCCAGCCCTGCAACTCCCAATCCGACCCCGGCCAGCTCCGACACTGAAGCCCACGGGGAAACCTCGACCTATGTGGGACACGCCCGACTAGATGTCAACGAGGTGGACTGAGTCAACCGGATTTGTTGTCGAGCCTTAGTGACCATGTTGCCCTGTAATAGCAGTCGTATGGCGTAGTAAGTTTGTAATTTACTTGTGTGCCATTGTTTTGATGGTACCCGGTGTGACCCAGCATAAATTTTTTGACGTATGGTTGCACAATAAATTCTAGATGTGACCGCCAAAATCCCTCTAGCCGACCACTACAGTAAAACGTCAATTCTTTTGGGACCGAGACCCGACCCAAGCTGTACTGGCGCCGCATCATGTCCTCGATCCCAGCTATATAAGAGCCGCTCTCACACCCAGCATCGGCAAACATCGATCATTCCTTCCCCGCCAACAAACTCCTATCACTCCATGTCTTACCCAGGAGCCTACCTGAGAATTCCAAATGCAAGCCTTGGTAGTTTTGTTAAGGTTTTGTGGGATTTTACCGGCAACACCCTTGGTCCCAGCCACCCACCCTAGTATGAGTTGTTCAAATTGAGGATCACTTTTTATTCCTCGAAATACTGGGCAGTTGTGCACATTCCACCAAAGGACTTAAACCAGGACCCCCCATATGTTGTCTTCATCGGGAGATCCATGCCAACCTCAGGCATGGCCATTGAGGCGGCTGCTTATGAAGCAGTTACCCGTCTTCGATTCGCAGTACCCGCTACCAGCGAAAGGAAGTATTGGTACTTCCCAAGCCATGCGGCATCTGGAGCAGAAGCTACATTCCGCTGTGAACGTATAGAAAGAGATCCAGCCCTGGCCAATCACATTCAATATGTGATGGCCCAGGAACGTATAACCCAACAACTAATCCATTACCTCCATTACCTCGCCCTTCTGAATCCCCAGATCGCCATCGGCGGACCACCTTTACCCACCCAGGAAGGGCACGTTCTTCGTCTGCTTCTTCCACTTCCTCTGGAGGAAGAAGAAGGTGCTCCAGCACCAGGAACCCTCCCGCACGACCCTGTAGATCTCACCTTCGGACCGTAGACGGTCATGAGTGCGTTCCTTGTAGCGCGTAGTGCTCGTTTGCATGATGTGACTTTTGTGTTGTTTCTCAGGGTGTATGTCATGAATGTATTGCCATGATTGCATTTCGCATGAGTGTTTTGTTTGCTGTGTTCCGTAATTAGTTTTTCCGCCATCAACAAATCTCGAGGACGAGATTTTATTAAGGGGGTCGAGTTTGTAATACCCCAAAAAATTTATCATATTTTTATTAAGTAAAATCCGGCCAGAAATAAAATTTTGATTTATATCAAGTCTTTTAATAATTTTAGAGTCTCTTTTGTTATCTGTTTAAAAAAATCTTCCCTCCATAGAGAAAATTTTGGAAAATATTGTGGGCTTTGGTAGTTTTCTTAAATCATGTCATTTATATTCTAAAAATAGTAGGAAATATTTTCACACTAAAATTTGTTCAAAATAATTATTTTAATAGCATTTTCAAACTTTGAATTACTCCTGTTGCACTACAACCATTTTAAATAATTCTTTTAAAATTGCACAAAAATTATGAGGGGTCATATGATGCCTATAGATCACTTTGGTGCAAAAACCCAGCATGGTATTTTGAAAATTTTGAGCACAACTTTCTCTTTTCAATTCTGTCCCATTCTTAGGTTATAACTACAACCCTAATTTTCCTTTCTCCAAAAATTCTAAGACTTTGGCATCTTATAGTCCTCCCTAAGAAACCCTTAAGTCCAAGAGATCACCCCCATTTGCATCATTTAGGTCCACCAAGTAGTTCTCTGTATTTTCAGTCCAAAACTGAAATTCATCAAAACTTGCACTAGCAAGTTTTGCATTTTTCCAAACCAATCATACCACCAAATCTATCATCTAAGGATACCTCAACCTGCCAATTCCCAAGTCTAGGAAAATCTTTTAGATCACATTATCATTCTGTCGAACACCTCCTCAGGATCGCCAGAACCCCTTGATGCCGTTTCTGTGCTCGCCTCCTCGAAAATCGTCGCTGTTCGCCGGCGGGGTTCGCCGGAGCCCTCACTCTGTTTCGGCCAGAGGAGAGAGCGCCTGCGGACCAATCAAACTGGGCTGGTGGGCCCGGCGGGACCCATCGTCAGTGACCCACCCAAGGGTCACCCTGCTCTATTTTAAGTGAAAGCGTAATCGGATAATACGTTTTCTCCACTGGCTAGCGTTTTCCTTTCAAAAAACCGTTTTCGGTTTAAACCACTGGGGACCTAGATGCAGTTATTTATAATTGCAGAAAGGTCCCTATAACTAAAACCTTAATAACTTTTAAACTATAACTCCAAATAAATTAATTCTTTTTCCTGCCTTCCTTATTTTTCATCTAGTTTACTTTAGTATTTATTTCAAAAATATTTGACACACTTTTTGGTACTGTTTTGAAATTATGTGATAATTGCAATATTTTGAAAATAGGAAAAATGGAGGGGAGATTATTTTTACAAATTTGTGGAGTGAACCAACACCATTTCCTACCCAAGGCAAGCATGTATGAACTTGAGATATGATGAATTGCATGCATGGTTGCATCAGCTTGAGATTTCACCGTATATGCAGTAATAATGCATGCATGCATGGTCATGTCACTTGTGCATTTCTTGCATGCATCATGGAACCTTGCTAAAGTGTGGATATGGTAAGAATTCAGGAGTGTGTCTCCTGCCTTGGATGTGCCGGTGGTCACGGGTCACATTACGACACGATGGTGTCGCTGTGGCATATGTGGTAAACCTGTCATAACAACAACACCTCCTGGGTCAGCCTAGATCGAGTCTGGCTCCGTCATGCCTAGCTAATAAACCGTGCTGCCATAAGTCTTCCCGTAAGGGGAGTACGGCTTAGTAAGTTGCTAACCCCTACCCATGTGCACACCATACAGAGGGCCGCGATGAAGGTTTCCCAGGATCCTGGTATAATGCCAGTCATCGTGTCAGGGGGCATGGGTGTATCCGTTCTAGGACCGAGAGGGGGGCACCCCTTGTAATCCGCGCGTTAGTAATTGTGATCCCATCCAGGACGATGGTCTCTCCATCTTAAAGTTTTTCTTGAATGATTCTTTGGGTGATTCCGGGCATCGGGAAAGTTAAGCTGGTGTGTGCTGGATATGTGTGTTTCCAACCCAAAAACCGCGATCGGAATTAGCCAACGTTTTGAGGTTGACTGGGGAAATCCTATACTTGTGGGCAAAGAGTACAACCTCTGCAGAGTACTATTCGAATAGCCGTGTCCGCGGTCAGGGACGTTAGTTGGGTTAGGTCAAGTATCGGTCCCGGTGTCGGTCTTCGGAGGAAATAATTAAAACTGAGCATGGTTCATTTTGCAGGATGTTTATTATCACTACGATGCTATCATGAATATTATTGTTAACATAAATATTGTTGTGGACTAACCTTTTCTTTTATGTGTATTTTCATTTCCGAGAATCACTTGGGATGGCTAGTCCACCTGGATACTCAGTTTTATCTTCTTTTCTGAGTATCACTTGGGATGGCTAGTCCACCTGGATACTCAGTTTTATCTTCTTTTTTGGGTATCACTTGGGATGGCTAGTCCACCTGGATACTCAGTTCTATTTTCTTTTCCGAGTATCACTTGGGATGGCTAGTCCACCTGGGTACTCATTTCTTTTCAAGACCCCTCGAGGCATCGCATTCAGACACCCGTTTGGCATTTCTTTTCAAGACCTCTCGAGGCGTCGCATTAAGGCACCCGGTTGGCATTTTATTTCTTTGGAATTTTTCGGGTGGTCTAACGCCCGATATTCCACTTTATTTTCTTAATTTACCACTTTAAGCATATTACTAACCCTTTTTATTGCATTAATATTTTCATGCCATATTATTTACTCTACCCGAAATAACTTGACATGAGCATATGCATCGTTGTTAATTCAATTGCTTGTTTTAGTTGACCTCATGACATGTTATAATACTTGATCTGTTTAAAAATTGTTGCATACATTCTGCCTGCTTTGTTATATCTTTTCTTCATGATGTTTGCGAGTACATTCAAACGTACTCACTGGCTTGTCACTGGTTATTTAATTGGCCAGGTCAGGATTTCTACGCGGAGTACTACAACGGCGTCCATGGGGACTATGAGCATAAGATAGCAGCCACGCGAGAGAGGAATTACCCAGGTCAGCTGTTCCTGCGGGAATGGTACCCCCCACCGACGTTGGAAATCCACGAGTCGCTTCCATCACCTGCCACTAGAAATCTTTGTAATACTCAATGGAGCTTTATGGTCTTGTATTCGAATTCTGTTAACTACTTGGAATTCTGTATCAAGGAAGTGTCCACCAGTGAACAGTACTCCTGGGGCTGGTAATGACACGAGGGGTTATTTCTGGATTTTGTGTCCCAGAAATCCGGCCCCAACAACAATAGATAGCATAAAACCTCAACTTCAATCTTTTGAAAAGGTTTCTTTGCTTGTCGACTTTTTGACATAATGATACGTCCCCGACGTATCTATAATTTTTTATTGTTTCATGCTATTATATTATCAATCTTGGATACTTTATACGCACTTTGATGCTATTTTATATCATTTTTTTGGGACTAACCTATTAACCTAGTGCCCAGTGCCAATTCCAGTTTTCTGCTATTTTTTTACTTTTCTGGAAATCAATACCAAACGAAGTCCAAATGAAAAAAATCTTTAATATAATTTTTTCTGGACCAGAAGGGACCCATGAAGCTTCGGGAGGAGGCCAGAAGATGTACTAGAGAGCTACAAGCTCATAGGGCTTGCCCTGGGGGGTAGGTCGCACCCCCTGAGCTTGTGGGCCCCATGTAACTCCGTTTGACCTAATTCCACTTCTATAAATTCCCAAATATTCCCAAACCATCAGGGAGGCACCCGAAGAAACTTTTCTGCCGGCGCAAGTCTCTATTCTTCCGCAATCCCATCTGGAGGCCTTTTTCGGAACTCTATCGGAGGGGGAATCGATCACGGAGGGCTTCTACATCAACCTTGCTGCCCTTCTGATGATGTGCGAGTAGTTCACCATAGACCTACGTGTCCATAACTAGTAGCTACATGGCTTCTTCTCTCTCTTTGATCTTCAATACCATGTTCTCCTCAATCTTCTTGGAGTTCTATCCGATGTAATCTTCTTTTGCGGTGTGTTTGTTGGGATCCGATGAATTGTGGGTTTATGATCAGATTATTCATTGAAAGTAATTGAGTCTTCTCTGAACTCTTTTATGCATGATTGTTATAGCTTTGTATTTCTCTCCGATCTATCCATTTAGTTTGGCCAACTAGATTGATTTATCTTCAGTGGGAGAGGTGCTTTGTAGTGGGTTCAATCTTGCGGTGATCTAACCCAGTGACAGAAGGGGCTAAGGCACATATTGTATTATTGCTACTAAGAATAAAACGATGGGGTTTATTCATATTGATTGAGTTTATTTTGTCTACATCATGGCATCTTGCTTAAGGCACTACTCTGTTTGTCATGAACTTAATACCATTGATGCATGCTGGATAGCGATCGATTGGTGGAGTAATGGTAGTAGATGCAGGCAGGAGTCGGTCTACTTGTCTCGGACGTGATGACTATATACATGATCATTGCCATGAATCCGTCATAACTATGTGCTTTTCTATCAATTGCCCAACAATAATTTGTTTACCCCCCGTATGTTATGTGTTCGAGAGAGAAGCCTCTAGTGAAAACTATGGCCCCTGGGTCTACCTTAATCATAATATAAAAAAAAATACCTCGCTGAGTTTATTTATCTTTTTTTTGTTTTGCTATTTATCCATCTACCTATAGAAGATTTAATCCTTGCAAATAACAAGAACAAGGGGAGTGATGACCCTCTTGTCCGCGTTGGGTGCAAGTATTTGCTTTTGTGTGTGCAGGTGCTGTTCACTAGGGTTTGCGTCATTCTCCTTTTGGTTCGATAAACCTTGGTTCTCACTGAGGGAAATACTTATGTCTACTGTACTACTAAATCCCTTCCTCTTCGGGGAAAAACCCAACGCAGCTCACAAGTAGCACATAACTCTCCAAATCCAACAACCTGATGATTAATTAGGCCATCCACCAGCATGTTTAGCTAAGAAAATACACAAATGCAACACAAAAATTCCTTATTTGACACTGTCAAAATATTGACTTTCCACTTTGACGTTGGAAAACTTTTTCTTCCCTATCTAACATCGGATCTAAATTTCATTCTCATCCTTACACCACCGTCAATTTTTTCAGCTATCAAAGTTTAATGACGCATGAAAGGACACATATTTTGGCGGTGTGTCAAATATGGAACAAATATTTTGGCAGTGCCAAATTAGGAATTCTCACATGAAACAAACCACCACTCCCCACTCACCGTGTGTTCCTCGTTCCTCTAAGTCTTGCCGCCGCCGGAATGACCAGCCGCAGCTGAAGCCCACATCTCCTTATCCAGATCATTGCCATTGATTAGGGCGATGGACTGGCCCACCCACACGCCACACACCTTTGTCCCTAGATCCACGCTAGTGAGCAGGTTGCATGAATGGCCAGTCAGCACCGCAGCGTGAGCCTCCTTTCCCAGATCCAAGCCATCTAGGAGGATGATGGACTAGCCCACCCAAGTGGCACATGCCTCCTTCCCCAGATCCACGCCAGTGAGGAGGATGCCAGAACGACCCGCCGCAGACTACGTCGTCGGTGCAGCACCTCCCCAGAGCACCTGCCTCCTTATAGGACAACGACGATATGCTCAGTGAGATCCTTCTCGACCACCCCTTGGGCCTGCACTCACTCCCTCGCTCCTCCACTACCCGCAAGCGCTGGTGAGGCCTCCTTATCGACCCCAAACCTACGGTTCTATGCACACTACCGCAAGCGACCCTTCCACGACAACTTTGAAAATAGCATCAAGTATGGTTTTGTGTTCACTCCCGTTCCATCCCCTTCTCCCGACCGCTTACACCTCTAGAGCAATTCTCCCTTGGACGCCACCCAAATTACCTCCACGGCCGCGCGCTTGTCGAATATCGGGAGCAGAAAGACGTCATTGTGTGCGACCCCATCACTAATGAGAAGGACCACATGGCTCTTTCGTGCAAGTTCAAGTGGAGCTTTGTCGCAGCGGTGCTTTGCACAACCGTCTACAAGGTACACTCCAACCCCTTCAAGGTGCTCTTGGTGTCCGGGCAATGGAGAGGATAATCAACTCCTCGCCTACGTTTACTCTTGTGAGACTGACACATGGAGCAATTCAAATCTCAACCGATGCTCCAGATAATACCTATTTTGGTGGTTATCCTCGCATTCTTGTTGGCAATGTGATTTACTAGCGATTTATGAACGGAAGTGGTGTTGTACTTGAGGTTGATTTGGACAGCCTACATTTAAAAATTTAAATATAGATGTATGAAAATTACTTTATTTAATTTTTTGAAAGTGTTCATCGCACATTTAAAAATGTTAATGCAGTGTAAACATAATATTCGTGCAACTTATCAATAATATTAATAGCTTTCAAAAAAGTATTGGTGACATTTGAAAAATGTTCACGTGTTTCAGAAAAATGTCCGGGACATTTTAAAAATGTCCTCATGTATTTTTCTTAAAAATGTTTTTTACAATGTTAAAAAATGTTGGGCCCTATATTTGAATAATTCATATGACAAAAGTATACTTTTACTTAATTATATAACTTCAATACACGTTATTTCATACAATATTTGAAAATATATGAATACTAAAATGGCGGAGGGCCGGGCGAATGAACCTAAGGATTCAGGTAACGGTATTTATGAAAAAATACTTAACAATTTAAAATGTCATGCGGTAAAAAATGCTACTAAAATAAAGCATTTCACTTGAAATACATGTTAATTATATAAAGTTGAGTTTTTTGCGGAAAAATTATATAAAGTTTAGTTATAAAGCATAAAACTCTGAAGTACGAAAATAAATATGATCAACGGTGACAAAATACGACGCTGGTTCTTGATTGCCAACAAAGAAATAAAATCATTTATTAACATATTAAATTGCCTTGTATTTATTTTTGGCAAATTGCAATCTCTTCCAATACTGAATGGAAATCTAGCAGTCTAGCACTACCTAAGGAGGGAGATTGGTGAGTGACTTCCCCTACCTTGTTGTTCCTCTATTCTTGCGAGGTGACGACTTGACCAGCGATTTTCTGAGACAATATGGGCAATTGTGAGATTCGCCCGGAGTATGGGCACCCGGCAGAGCGACCGAGCCGTGGCGACAGACGACGTTCGAATGGATCTCCCTCGCAAACCGCATGTATGTCAGCGTGCTAGATGGGCCGCGCCCGCTCGGTCTTTCCATGGGCTGAGCCCGTGCACCGTTGCAGCCTAGCTTGATCGGCTTGATGTTTATCGATCAAGATATGCCCACAGCGAACTCTAGCCGCCAGCGTTTTTCACTGCTAGCAGAAAGAACCAAGGCGGTGGAATAGTTTCTGATGTAGTTATTTCGTGCTAAATTTGTTGTTCAAAGTCAAAACAGTGATTTTGGCCAGTGTACGCACTTATCTATGTTTCGTTAGTTAATACTACCTTCGTCTCGGTGAATAAGTCATTCGCGTAGTTCTAGGTCGACGATTTAACTATCTAAATATGTACTATATATGATAAAAAATATATATTTAAAAACTACATCAGAAATCTAGTGATATACTTTTCATGACATATAACACATATTTAATTATTCAAATCGATGACCTACAACTATGCGAATGACTTATTCACCTAGACGTATGTAGTACTATATTCCACAGTCCACATACGCATGCGGTCGGTGAAGGCACAACACAAGCACGGATGTCGGGTCAGGCGGTGACATTGACGTGGCGGGGGGGCTTTTCCTCTGATCACGCTGCGCCGATGACGTGTGCCTGCCACCGAAGCAGGGACGCCCACGTGTCGAACTTGCAATGGACCCATTTGCTCCTGCATGCGCACTACTACTTGGCCGGCCTGGGTTCTTTTCTACCAGCAAGCAGTAGAGGCATAGGCGTCAAATCCTTCAAAACTCTATAATAACTGTCATAGGAAGCAAGGAACACAAAAAAAGCAGCTGTAGCAGAATAGCCATCTACTTTTCAATCACCATACTTTTTTTAAGTTCCCTCTATGTCTGGCCTTTCCGCCTCCATATTTGGAGCACAGGACGGATACTTTGGAGTGCACTCCATAATTTCCTGGGCATGGCGTGAGGGAAATTTCTCTCAACCACCTCGCCCCGAAACGAGCCGCCGCGGCCGCTCGGAATCGAGTTGCCGCCACCCTATCCGGTTATAATTACCATGTACAATCCAAATGAAAACATATAAGATTGAAGGTAGAACATGGAGAAATACCTCACTCTGGCTACCATGGCATTTCCAACCTTTTCTTCCACTTATCCGGCCTCCTCGGTCTCAACAAAATAATTATTCTTAAATCTGTAATCCTCAAGTGATCAATGGAGGAATGAATAAAAGATATGGAGAATTTTACATTGTTGATTCATGGTTCATATGGTCACATCAAGCACATAACAAAGTATCAAATTCATACAAAATCTGCACATATCACCAATTCACCATATCATACATGTTCCCCACAGAACATAGGAGGATGTTGTACGCCGATCTCCACCGGCTGGACGCCGTCGTGCTCCGCTGCTTTGCGCTGGAGGGTTAGCATCCTAGTTGCCTGGCCCGCAGTAGCCCTGCGCCAATCGCTGCAGGCTTCTCTGCTAATTTCTCTACTGGCTTCCCTACATGTTACATGTAGGTGGTTGGGTCAGAATCGCCATCGCACAGCAACGTAGCCTTCCAATTTACCAGGCCCAAGGCCCAAATAATGGTTCACCCTACCTTATATCTTCTTCCGCCCCGGTCCCCATGACAGAAAACAAAGCACGAGCTTTCATTCATGGCGGCGGCTGCTATTTGTAGTAGATAGTTTCAGATACACACATTACAAATGGAAAATCAAGCAAGAAGGATTTCTACCTCTCCCTACATGGTTCGTCACAGACTGAAACCAAGTAACAAAGACATATAGTATATAGGTATGCGGCCGCCAAACCTCGCCATATAGCTAGATCCACCCCTGTTAGTCCTTGCCGGGACTGGAAAGCCTAGTCTCGTGCCTACTCAATGCAGGCATAGTGTAGCCTATCACGGGGAAGATGGGCAAGAATTTTGTCACTTGGTAGATCAGGTGAAACAAATCCTTTAACGACGTCTATATTTGGTTTAATGGTGCATTGGTTTACCTCTACCTTCTTCTTTTGTTTCTTCTCGAGCTTCTGACTTTTCCATGGTAAGTTGCGCTACCCGCTAAGGGAAAGGCAACTTTGGAACATAAGCAGGCTTGCTTTCTATGAGCATGTCACATGAATTATTTATGGATGACACCAGCGTCTCTTCTTTAGTTTACTCCGTGTAATATTCCCATTTTTCTTTCGATACCTGCAAATGCTCAGTATAGGTTTTGATAATCTGCAAAACAATGTCAGAGTCAAGATGAAAATCTCCGCTCAATTCTTGAACTTTTCCTGCTTTAAAAAAAGATTTAATGCAATCATAATCAGGTTCTACTCCTCCATCACCTCCTTTATCTAATTCCCAAGACTCATGTTTAACATGTATTCTAGCTAGTAAACCCCAAGCTTGAGCAATAGTATACTCCATAAAAGCTCCTCCCGATGCAAAGTCTACATCTACCTTACATTTATCATCCAGTCCTTCATAAAAAATATGTAACACCAACCATGGTGGTAAATTATAATGAGGACAATTATCAACTAGAGTATGGTACCTTCGATAAGCTTTAATAAGACTTTCAACTGGTTTTTGTTTGAAATTACAGATCATGCGCCTCGCTCCATAAGACTTCTTCTCTGGATAAAAGCGAGTCAATAATGCGCTGGACAATTTTTTCCAAGTGTCAAAAGTACACATGGGATGAGTTAATAGCCAAGTTTTCCCTTTGGCGGCCAGTGTCAGACCAAAAAGATTAAGTTTCATCTCATCATAAGTAAAGGCATGTCTATTCTGCTTGTGTGGATGAAATTTTTCAGGGCTTGTCTATTTTGGAATGTTTGTGATGTGCTGGGTGATACTGGATAGGAAATGTTCTTCTTGTGAGAATGAAATTTCTTTCTGGCGACTACTGAGAATGTTGGTGATTGCTGCTTCTGCTGGGCCATGAATGAAGCTGGCGGTGCAGGTTGCATGGTGTGATTGTAGGAGATATGCCCTAGAGGCAATAATAAATGTTATTGATTATCTCCCTGTTGATAATTATGTTTATGTTCCATGCTATAACTGCTATGGTTCTCGAGTCTACAATAACCACGAGGCTCGGAGGAAGACTCATATGCACGTGTGGAATAATAAATGGTAAAATGTATTCCTAGTCTGGCCTCTAAGACTAGCTCAAGTGTTGCATGATGGTTCTGTTTTCCAGATCATGGGCATGTCTATGCCAGCAACTTTGAGGGCACAATGTTAGAAGAACATTTGTGTTGAATCGACCCGAATTGATGTTATGCTATGAGATGCATTCGTCACAAGTTAATGGTTAATAACACAGAGATGGTTAATGTTTGCATGATTCCTTAAACCATGAGAGTATCGAATTTCTTCATGCTTGCTTCATAAACTTTGGGGTTTGTTAAACGTCATTCGTAAATGGGTGGCTATTACGGCGGCTTAAGGGTTCATGGAAAAGTATGTCAAGTAACTTGATGGCTCAAGATTGGGATTTGCTCCTCCGACGATGGAGAGATATCTCTGGGCCCTCACGGTGTTACGGTATCCATCATCATCTGGCCAGACACAAACTGATTTGATCACAGGGATGCCGGAACACGGTAACGAGAAAAGAGAACATTACCGGTAACGAGGTAACTGGCATAGTGGACAAGTTGTTGATCCACGGGAATGCCAACATGTCTCACCTCGGGTAATTGTAACATATCGCGAAGCAACAGGAATAGCACACGGCAACTGGAGGTTCACTCGAATATTCTTCGTGTGGGTATAGGGGTCAATATTGGTGTCCATGGCTCCGATGTTGATCATTGATTGGAAGGGGTTCCGGACAAAGTGATAATGACATAAAAATTTATATTGTAAACCTATACGATTACTAGTTTACTATTCTATTCAAAAGACCATTCTACCTATGACATAAAAAACCTATATGCAAATTTATCCACACTAAAAGTTATAGCATGCTTGATTGTCAATGCATGGTCAACTTTTTTCTATGCAACTTTTTCCTATGCAACTTTTTTCTATAAGTATAAAAAACTAAAAAACAGAAAATCTATGCAAATTCCACCGTTCATCTACATATACATACATACATACATACATACATTGTATAAAAAAAACTAGTAAAAAAACTAAAACATACATACATATAGTGTAAAAATAATCATCTAAAACATCTAAACTAATTAATTTCTATACATACATAGATACTAATATACTAATTAATTCATCAAATGTCAAAATTCCTCAACTTTTTTCTATACATACATATATACTAATATACCAACATGTATAGTGAAATTTTTCTTGTAGATACTAATACTAAATAATCATCTAAAACAACTAAAACATCTAAATAAAACATCAAACATTCATGCATACATGTATAAAAAAATTAGTGAAAAAAAAACTAGTCAAAATTCCTCAAATGTCAAAATTCCTCAAAATTTCTATACATACATTCTACTAATTAATTCCGGTTTGGAAAAGATACATGTGGTCAAATGTTTTCTATGCAAATTGTATACATACATACATATATTGTATACATACATCATACATTGTATTCATACATATATATCATACACAACATCTAGTAAAAAAACCAATCTATGAATGAAAAAAAAGATGAACAAATTTTGTGTGTGTGTGTGTGTGCGTGTGTGCACCTGCGGCGGCGCGGCGGCTTCGATTGGAGGGAGGAGAGGGGGGAGAGGGGCTCACAGCGCGGGCGAGGTCGAGGCGACGGCGACGGCGAGGCGCGGGCGAGGTTGAGGAGGAGATCGAGGGGGGCGGCGTCGGATCGGAGAGGAGGCGCGGCGGCGTCGGCGATGACGAGGACGGGCTCGGGGGCAGCCTGGCGGCGTCGATCGGCGCGGGCGGAGGCGCGGGCGACGGCGGCAGCCTGGGCGTCTGTTCGGCGTCGATGAAGAATGGGGAACAAAAATTTCGTAAGTGCTGCTTATATAGGAGGCACATTTAGTCCCGGTTGGAGCCACCAACTAGGACTAAAGGGTGAATTTTGGCCAGGCCAAGCAGCGGGAAGCCAGGCCTTTAGTCGTGGTTGGTGGCTCCAACCATGACTAAAGGGGGGCCTTTAGTCACGGTTGGAGCCACCAACCGCGACTAAAGGCTGGTGCTCGCGCTGGCGCGGTGCAGGAAGTTTAGTCCCACCTCGCCCAGCGAAGGGCAGCGGCACTGGTTTATAAGCCGCGCCGCGACTGCTTCTTCGAGCTCCTCTCTAAAGCAGGCCTTCTGGGCCAACCGCACCTGCCCTGCCCTGTGGGGCCTACTGGGCCTTGCGGGCCTTCATCCTGGCCCAACTAGAGGTTTGGTTTCTAGTCGCATGCAGGCCGTGGTGGCCTAGTAGGCGGGTTTTTTTTATTTTTTGTTTTCTGCTTTATTTATTTTCTTTTGTTTCTGAGTTGTTTTTTTCTTTATTTAGAGTTTCTTTGTGAATCTTTTTGCTTTAGATAAAACAAATTATAAACTTTCTGTTAGAGCCAGTAGTTTTGAAATTTAAATAGTTTAAATTTGAATTATTTGAAATTTGTGTAAATCACTAGTTTGTGAATAACTTTACTTTAAAAATAGATTTTTCAGTGATTCTTTTTTCTACTGTTTAATATTAGTGTGTTTTATCATTATATTCAATTTGGTAATTCTTAGGTCATTTAAAAAAAATGAAATGTCTTTGTAACAGATGAGTTTTCATCGGAAACTCTAATACTTCGAAAGAGATTGTCCATTTTGTACACGAAGTGCATCCAGTTTTTACCGTAACCCTCTCAACTTTTTTGCACATGCTATGTGGGTGAAATGATGATACCATGTCAACTTTCAACCTTTTCAGAGTTCATTTGTAGTGCTTTTAAATTTCAGGGTCATTTAGCTCAAAAAAATCAGTAAATGCATGAAAAATAGCAAATGATGTCAGAAAGGGTTGAAAATTGATGACGTGACTTTGAATGGTGCATACTGAACGCACAAAAAGTCTAGAGTTGAAATACGTTTAAAAAAATGAAATGCCTTTGTAACAGATGAGTTTTAGCCCAAAACCCTAATACTTCGAAAGAGATTGTCCATTTTGTACACAAAGTGAATCCAGTTTTTGCCGTAACCCTCTCAACTTTTTTGCACCTGCTATGTGGGTGAAATGATGATACCATGCCAACTTTCAACCTTTTCAGAGTTCATTTGTAGTGCTTTTCAATTTCAGGGTCATTTAGCTCAAAAAAATTAGTAAATGCATGAAAAATAGCAAATGATGTCAGAAATAATTTGTTTCTACACAATATTTCTTCGCGTTTCAAATGCCAATACACATAAGTACCCTAACTATTACAAAGATTCCCTCCGGTTTTTCCGAAGTGGCACTTTCCAGATATATAAGTCCAGAAACTCACTAGAGAAGAAAATGATGACAGTGAAGCCGGTCACATCCTAGAGTGGGATCTTTGGGTATAAAACTTTTTATTCGCGTGTGTCCCTTTGCGCCGTAACCATGGACAATCTTCATCATTTAACTGGATGCTCGGGTCAATATTCACTGTGAAGGGAGCAATTTCATGAAACTTTTCATAATCTTCTGACATGTCTGTCTTGTCCTCCACTCCCACGATGTTTCTTTTCCCTGAAAGAACTATGTGGCGCTTTGGCTCATCGTATGATGTATTCGCTTCGTTCCTTATCTTTTCTTTTTCTCGGCTTGGTAGACATGTCCTTCACATAGAAAACCTGCGCCACATCATTGGCTAGGACGAATGGTTCGTCTGCGTACACAAGATTGTTGAGTTCCACTGTTGTTATTCCGTACTGCGGGTCTTCCGTTACCCCGCCTCCTGTCAGATTGACCCATTTGCACCGAAACAAAGGGACCTTCAAATCACGTCCATAGTCAAGTTCCCATATCTCCTCTATGTAACCATAATATGTGTCCTTTGGCCTATTGGTGTTTGTTGCATCAAAGCGGACACCACTGTTTTGGTTGGTCCTCTTTTTATCTTGGGCGATCGTGTAAAATGTATTCCCATTTATCTCGTACCCTTTGAAAGTCAATATATTCGAAGATGGTAACTTGCACAGCGAGTACAGCTCATCTTCAACAGCGTCGTCATGCATGAGACGTGTCTGCAACCAACCGGCGAAAGTCCCCGTTTGTTCACGTGTAATCCAGTCGTCAGACTGCTCCGGGTGTTTGGAGCGTAGAATATTCTTGTGTTCCTCGATATACGGAGCCACCAAGGAGGAATTTTGTAGAAGTGTGTAGTGTGCTTGAGTGAGAGAATGCCCGCCCATACATATTATTGCTTTTGGTCCTAGCATGCCTTTTCCACCCAGTCTGCCCGCATGCCACGATTCAGGAACACCAATCGGCTTAAAGTCAGGAATAAAGTCAACACAAAACTCAATGACCTCCTCATTTTCATGGCCCTTAGAGATGCTTCCTTCTGGCCTAGCACGGTTATGAACATATTTCTTTAAGACTCCCATGAACCTCTCAAAGGGGAACATATTGTGTAGAAATACAAGACCCAGAATGGCAATCTCTTCGACTAGGTGAACTAGGACGTGCGTCGTGATATTGAAGAAGGATGGTGGGAACACCAACTCGAAACTAACAAGACATTGTACAAAATCATTCTCTAACTTTGGTATAATTTCTGGATCGATTACCTTCTGAGAGATTGCATTAAGGAATGCACATAGCTTCACAATGGCTAATCGAACATTTTCCGGTAGAAGCCCCCTCAATGCAACTGGAAGCAGTTGCGTCATAATCACGTGGCAGTCATGAGACTTTAGGTTCTGAAACTTTTTCTCTGCCATATTTATTATCCCCTTTATATTCGACGAGAAGCCAGACGGGACCTTCATACTGAGCAGGCATTCAAAGAAGATTTCTTTCTCTTCTTTGGTAAGAGCTTGGCTAGCATGACCCTGATGTATATCGTCTTTTCCGTGAATACGTTGCTGGTCCTACCATGCCTCCGGTGTATCTTTTGTCTTCCCATACATGCCCAAGAAGCCTAGCAGGTTTACACAAAGATTCTTCGTCACGTGCATCATGTCGATTGCAGAGCGGACCACTAGGTCTATCCAATAGGGTAGGTCCCAAAATATAGATTTCTTCTTCCACATGGGTGCACGTCCGTCAGCGTCATTCGGAACAGATTGTCCGCCAGGACCCTTTCCAAAGATTACTTTTAAAACCTTGACCATATCAAGTATATCACGACCAGTACGGTGGCGAGGCTTCTTCCGGTGATCTGCCTCACCTTTCAAAAGCTTGCCTTTCTTTCTTATGGGATGCCTGCTCAGAAGAAATCGACGATGTCCCAGGTACACATTCTTCTGACAATTATCCAAATATATACTGTCGGTATCATCTAAACAGTGCGTGCATGCGCGGTATCCCTTGTTTGTCTGTCCTGAAAGGTTACTGAGAGCAGGCCAATCGTTGATGGTCACAAACAGCAACACATGTAGGTCAAATTCCTCCTGATTGTGCTCATCCCACGCACGTACACCTTTTTCATTCAGTTGTAAGAGTTCTTCAACTAATGGCCTTAGGTACACATCAATGTCGTTGCCGGGTTGCTTAGGGCCTTGGATGAGCACTAGTGCAGAATCAGGCTTTAGTCCCGGTTCGTAAGGACCTTTAGTTCCACTAAAGGGTGGGGACTAAACCCCCCCCCCCCCAATTAATCCCGGTTCGTCACGAACCGGGACCAAAGGCCCACCACGTGGCACGAGCCCGCACCGGGGGGCTGGGGGCCTTTAGTCCCGGTTGGTTACACCAACCGGGACAAAAAGGTTTAGGGATTTATGGGTTTATGGTTTATTTTTCCTTTTAATTTTGTGTTTTCCATTTAATTCTTTGTCATTTCAAACATATTTTACGCTACATATATTCCTACATATTCAACTTGGTCACTTGGATACATCCACTTTAATCGAATATGTGTTTCTTCCACCCTAATGATATACAACTCATATCATCATCATAATGATATATATAACAACTCATCATCATCGTAGTCATATATACAACTCATCTTGATCGTAGTGATATAACAATCTCACCATTATGATCATCATAAGTTAACCACTACTAGGTAAGGTGCTAGTGATATAACAATCTCACCATTATGATCATCATAAGTTAACCAACTGCACTAGGTAAGGTAGCAGGAACTACTACTCTCTCTCGGGTAGCATAGCATAAAACAGAAAAAACCCTCCTTATCCGTTATGCAGCATAGAGATCCAACTGTCTCCATTTTGTGGCCTTCGCTCAGCCACTATTTTTCTTCAAGCCTTGATTTTGAGGCCTCCATCTGTTTTAGAGGTCGAGTATGCATATTTGAGACCCTCCGACCATGGTCGTACACAAACAACTGTCATCTCACCTTCGACAAACATAAATGGAGGCACAAACACATCCAGGAGCTTCTGTTGATGATCATAATAGTAACATATATAGTTAGCAATGAAGTTTACTTCAGAAGAATGTATGAAAAAGATGGACTAACTAGTGACACAATAATAAAAATCTTACCATGATACTAGCACGAATGTTAGCATCGCACAACTCGTGGACTAGTGGCACGTATTTACCATAATTTTTCCCAACTCCATAGATGATCTTAAATTGCAGAACGTCTTTAACAAAGGAGATAAGATAATTCTTCTCCCCCCAAGTTAGCTCTGCGCCATGACTGTAGTAGGTGTCGTCTATTATCTTTTGTATTTCTTGGGAAGAGAGAAAATAAGCTGTCAATTATAAAAAACAAGTTCAGCAGGTATGAATAACAAGTATTTTTAGATAAGGAATATAGATCATTTAACAAATGTGTTTAACAAACTCACACAGAGGCAGAATCGGAATCATGTTAGGATCCAGCCAAATGTTTTCATCTTCCGGATTTCCAAGATCGAATGTTATTTTCATATCCTCCTCGAATCCATAGGCCTTGCATAATCCTTCCCGATTTGAACATCCAAAATGAGTGTGACCTATTTCATTTATGATCTTAACCTCAAAATAGAAACTATGTTTCGTTTTAAGGTGAGCTATCTTCGTGTCCACCTTGGACATCTCTTCAAAAGATAGCTTCTCAAGGACATATGGTCTTGCATAGCAGGGTATGCACTAGTCAAATTATAAAAAAATGGAAATTACACGTTAAAGCAAAAATCTTAAGCCATGCTTAATTCATAAGAAACACGTGCAACTGAAGTTACATACCGTAAAACCTTCGAAGCCCTCCTTAAGCGTGAGGGAGAAGCATGTACCGTTATCTAGGTGCGGTCTGTCGCACATACTCCCGTCATCGGTGCAGTTATCGCACTCGGGGATCTTATCATCGTCAGACATTTCCTATATATGTTCATAATTCAAAGATTAAAAATTACGGCATGACCTTTGCTAAAATAGGACATATCGAGCGCCTAAAATTTGTCGGAATGGAAATGAATCAACAATCCTCCTAAAAGGTATAGCATTCTTTGATGACAAAGTGATAATGACATAAAAATTTATATTGCAAACCTATATTCAAAAAACCTATACAATTAGTAGTTTACTATTCTATTCAAAAGACCATTCTACCTATGACATAAAAAACCTAGATGCAAATTAATCTACACTAAAAGGTATAGCATGCTTGATTGTCAATACATGGTCAACTTTTTTCTATGCAACTTTTTCCTATGCTACTTTTTTCTATTAGTATAAAAAACTAAAAAACAGAAAATCTATGCAAATTCCACCGTTCATCTACATATACATATAGACATACATAATTGTATAAAAAAAAATAGTGAAAAAAAACTAAAACATACATACATATAGTGATAAAAATAATCATCGGAAACATCTAAAGTAATTAATTTCTATACATACATATATACTAATATACTAATTAATTCCTCAAATGTCAAAATTCCTCAACTTTTTTCTATACATACATATATACTAATATACCAACATGCATAGCGACAAAATTTGTGTAGATACATATATACTAAATAATCATCTAAAACAACTAAAACATCTAAATAAAACATCAAACATTCATTCATACATGTATAAAAAAACTAGTGGAAAAAAAAAACTAGTCAAAATTCCTCAAATGTCAAAATTCTTCAAAATTTCTATACGTACATTCTACTAATTAATTCCGGTTTGGAAAAGATACATGTGGTCAAATGTTTTCCATGCAAATTGTATACATACATACATATATTGTATACATACATCATACATTGTATTCATACATATATATCATACACAACATCTAGTAAAAAAAATCAATCTATGAATGAAAAAAAAAGATGAACAAATTTTGTGTGTGTGTGTGTGTGTGCGTGTGTGCACCTGCAGCGGCGCGGCGGCTTCGATTGGACGGAGGAGAGGGGGGAGAGGGGCTCACAACGCGGGCGAGGTCGAGGCAACGGCGACGGCGAGGCGCGGGCGAGGTCGAGGAGGAGATCGAGGGGGGGCGGCGTCGGATCGGAGAGGAGGCACGGCAGCGTCGGCGACGACGAGGACGGGCTCGGGGGCAGCCTGGCGGCGCCGATCGGCGCGGGCGGAGGTGCGGGCGACGGCGGCAGCCTGGCGGCATCTGTTCGGCGTCGATGAAGAATGGGGAGCAAAAATTTCGTAAGTGCTGCTTATATAGAAGGCACCTTTAGTCCCTGTTGGAGCCACCAACCGGGACTAAAGGGTGAATTTTGGCCAGGCCAAGCGGCGGGAAGCCAGGCCTTTAGTCGCGGTTGGTGGCTCCAACGGCGAGCCACCAACCGGGACTAAAGGGTGAATTTTGGCCAGGCCAAGCGGCGGGAAGCCAGGCCTTTAGTCGCGGTTGGTGGCTCCAACGACGACTAAAGGGGGGCCTTTAGTCGCGGTTGGAGCCACCAACCGCAACTAAAGGCTGGTGCTCGCGCAGGCGGGGTGCAGGAAGTTTAGTCCCACCTCGCCCAGCGAAGGGGACCCGCACTGGTTTATAAGCCCCGCCGCGGCTGCTCCTTCGAGCTCCTCTCTAAAGCAGGCCTTCTGGGCCTACCGCACCTGCGCCGCCCTGTGGGGCCTACTGGGCCTTGCGGTCCTGCATCCTGGCCCAACTAGAGGTTGGGTTTCTAGTCGTATGCAGGCCATGGTGGCCCAGTAGGCCGGCTTTTTTTAAATTTATTTATTTTTCATTTTTTGTTTTTCTGCTTTATTTATTTTCTTTGGTTTTTAAGTTGCTTTTTTGCTTTATTTAGAGTTTCTTTGTGAATCTTTTTGCTTTAGGTAAAACAAATTATAAACTTTCTATTAGTGCCAGTAGTTTTCAAATTTGAATAGTTTAAATTTGAATTATTTGAAATTTGTGTGAATCACTAGTTTGTGAATAACTTTACTTTAAAAATAGATTTTTCAGTGATTCTTTTTTCTGCTATTTAATATTAGTGTGTTTTATCATTATATTCAATTTGGTAATTCTTAGGTTATTTAAAAAAATGAAATGCCTTTGTAACAGATGAGTTTTCGTCCGAAACCCTGATACTTCGAATGAGATTGTCCATTTTGTACACGAAGTGTATCCATTTTTTGCCGTAACCCTCTCAACTTTTCTGCACATGCTATGTGGGTGAAATGATGATACCATGCCAACTTTCAACCTTTTCAGAGTTCATTTGTAGTGCTTTTTAATTTCAGGGTCATTTAGCCCAAAAAATCAGTAAATGCATGAAAAATAACAAATAATGTCAGAAAGGGTTGAAAATTGATGACGTGGCTTTGAATGGTGCATACTGAACGCACAAAAAGTCTAGAGTTGAATTAAGTTTTAAAAAATGAAATGCCATTATAACAGATGAGTTTTAGCCCAAAACCATGATACTTCGAACGAGATTGTTCATTTTGTACACGAAGTGCATCCAGTTTTTGCCGTAACCCTCTTAACTTTTTTGCACCTGCTATGTGGGTGAAATGATGATACCATGCCAACTTTCAACCTTTTCAAAGTTCATTTGTAGTGCTTTTCAATTTCAGGGTCATTTAGCTAAAAAAATCAGTAAATGCATGAAAAATAGCAAATGATGTCAGAAATAATTTGTTTCTACACAATATTTCTTCGCGTTTCAAATGCCAAAACACATAAGTACCCTAACTATTACAAAGATTCCCTCCGGTTTGTCCGAAGTGGCACTTTCCAGATATATAAGTCCGAAAACTCACTAGAGAAGAAAGTGATGATAGTGAAGCCGGTCACATCCCAGAGTGGGATCTTTGGGTATAAATTTTTTTCTTCGCGTGTGTCCCTTTGCGCCATAACCATGGACAATATTCATCATTTTACTGGATGCTCGGGTCAATATTCACTGTGAAGGGAGCAATTTCATGAAACTTCTCACAATCTTCTGACATGTCTTTCTTGTCCTTCACTCCCACGATGTTTCTTTTCCCTGAAAGAACTATGTGGCGCTTTGACTCATCGTATGATGTATTCGCTTCCTTATCTTTTCTTTTTCTCGGCTTGGTAGACATGTCCTTCACATAGAAAACATGCGCCACATCATTGGCTAGGACGAATGGTTCATTTGCGTACGCAAGATTGTTGAGATCCACTGTTGTCATTCCGTACTGCGGGTCTTTCGTTACCCCGCCCCCTGTCAGATTGACCCATTTGCACCGAAACAAAGGGACCTTCAAATCACGTCCATAGTCAAGTTCCCATATCTCCTCTATGTAACCATAATATTAGTCCTTTGGCCTATTGGTGTTTGCTGCATCAAAGCGTACACCACTGTTTTGGTTGGTGATCTTTTTATCATGGGCGATCGTGTAAAATGTATTCCCATTTATCTCGTACCCTTTGAAAGTCAATATATTCGAAGACGGTAACTTGGACAGGAAGTACAACTCATCTTCAACAGCATCGTCATGCATGAGACGTGTCTGCAACCAACCGGCGAAAGTCCCCGTTTGTTCACGTGTAATCCAGTCGTCAGACTGCTCCGGGTGTTTGGAGTGTAGAATATTCTTGTGTTCCTCGACATACGGAGCCGCCAAGGAGGAATTTGGTAGAACTATGTAGTGTGCTTGAGTGAGAGAATGCCCATTCATACATATTATTGCTTTCGGTCCTAGCATGCCTTTTCCACCCAGTCTGCCTTCATGCCGCGATTCAGGAACACCAATCGACTTAAGGTCAGGAATAAAGTCAACACAAAACTCAATGACCTCCTCATTTTCATGGCCCTTGGAGATGCTTCCTTCTGGCCTAGCACGGTTATGAACATATTTCTTTAAGGCTCCCATGAACCTCTCAAAGGGGAACATATTGAGTTGAAATACAGGACCCAGAATGGCAATCTCTTCGACTAGGTGAACTAGGACGTGCGTCATGATATTAAAGAAGGATGGTGGGAACACCAACTCGAAACTGACAAGACATTGCACCAAATCATTCTCTATCTTTGGTATGATTTCTGGATCGATTACCTTCTGAGAGATTGCATTGAGGAATGCACATAACTTCACAATGGCTAATCGAACATTTTCCGGTAGAAGCCCCCTCAATGCAACCGGAAGCATTTGTGTCATAATCACGTGGCTGTCATGAAACTTTAGGTTCTCAAACGTTTTCTCTGCCATATTTATTATTCCCTTTATATTCGACGAGAAGCCAGACGGGACCTTCATATTGAGCAGGCATTCAAAGAAGATTTCCTTCTCTTCTTTGGTAAGAGCGTAGCTGGCATGACACTGATGTATGTCGTCTTTTCCGCGCATACGTTGCTGGTCCTGCCGTGCCTCCGGTGTATCTTTTGTCTTCCCATACACGCCCAAGAAGCCTAGCAGGTTCACGCAAAGATTCTTTGTCACGTGCATCACGTCGATTGCAGAGCGGACCTCTAGGTCTATCCAATATGGTAGGTCCCAAAATATAGATTTCTTCTTCCACATGGGTGTGCGTCCGTCAGCGTCATTCGGAACAGATTGTCCGCCAGGACCCTTTCCAAAGATTACTTTCAAATCCTTGACCATATCAAGTATATCACGACCAGTACGGTGGCAAGGCTTCTTTCGGTGATCTACCTCACCTTTGAAATGCTTGCCTTTCTTTCTTATGGGATGCCTGCTCGGAAGAAATCGACGATGTCCCAGGTACACATTCTTCTTACAATTATCCAAATATATATTGTCGGTATCATCTAAACAGTGCGTGCATGCGCGGTATCCCTTGTTTGTCTGTCGTGAAAGGTTACTGAGAGCAGGCCAATCATTGATGGTCACAAACAGCAACACATGTTGGTCAAATTCCTCCTGATTGTGCTCATCCCACGCACGTACACCTTTTTCATTCCACAACTGTAAGAGTTCTTCAACTAATGGCCCTAGGTACACATCAATGTCGTTGCCGGGTTGCTTAGGGCCTTGGATGAGCACTGGCATCATAATGAACTTCCGCTTCATGCACAACCAAGGAGGAAGGTTATACATACATAGAGTCACTGGCCAGGTGCTATGATTGCTGCTGTGCTCCCCAAAAGGATTAATGCCATCTGCGCTTAGACCAAACCATACGTTCCTTGCGTCATCTGCAAAGTCCTCCCACATTCTCTCGATTTTTCTCCACTGCGACCCGTCAGAGGGTACTCTCAACTTCCCGTCTTCCTTACGGTCTTCTTTATTCCATCGCATCAACTTGGCATGCTCTTTGTTTTGGAACAAACATTTCAACCGTGGTATTATAGGAGCATACCACATCACCTTGGCAGGAATCTTGTTCCTGGGGCGCTCGCCGTCAACATCACCAGGGTCATCGCGGCTGATCTTATAGGGCATTGCACCGCATACCGGGCATGCATTCAAATCCTCGTACTCACCGCGGTAGAGGATGCAGTCATTAGGGCATGCATGTATCTTCTGCACCTCTAATCCTAGAGGGCAGACAACCTTCTTTGCTTCGTATGTACTGCCGGGCAATTCGATGTCCTTTGGAAGCATCTTCTTTAACATTATCAGCAACTTTTCAAATCACTTGTCAGATACACCATTCTCTGCCTTCTATTGCAGCAATTCCGTGTGGTGCCCAGCTTTTTCTTGTCACCTTAACAATTTGGGTACAACAATTTCTTGTGATCCTCTAACATGCGCTGCACCTTCAGCCTCTCTTTTTCACTTGCGCAGTTTCTCTTTGCATCGGCAATGACCCGACCAAGATCATCAGCGGGCTCATCTGATGCCTCTTCTTCAGCTTCTTCCTGCATTGTTCGCTCAGCTTCTTCCCCCATTGTTGTTGTACCATCGTATTCAGGGAACCCATGGCCAGGATAGCTATTGTCATCCTCTTCTTCTTCATTCTCTTCCATTAGGACCCCTCTTTCTCCGTGCTTGGTCCAACAGTTATAGCCGGACATGAAACCGGACTCAAACAGGTGGACGTGAATGGTTCTTGCGTTAGAGTAATTACGATCATTCTTACAGTTAGCACATGGACAACACATAAAACCATCCGCCCGCTTGTTCGCCTCAGCCGCAAGCAGAAAAGTATGCACGCCATTAATGAACTGGGAAGAGCATCGGTCATTGTACATCCATTGCCGGCTCATCTTCATTACACAACACCGAAAAGACCAAATTAATACAAGTTCATACATAAAGTTCATACACACTTGTTCTCATAAAACAACATACAAACTCTCTAGCTAAAGCATTTAAATGCAACAACAAATGCGATCAAGATCGCAACTAAGGTAACAATTGATCCGACAGCATAATGATACCAAGCCTCGCTATCAATGGCATACTTTCTAATCTTTCTAATCTTCAAGCGCATTTTATCCATCTTGATCTTGTGATCATCGACGACATCGGCAACATGCAACTCCAGTTTCATCTTCTCTTCTTCAATTATTTTCAATTTTTCTTTCAAATACTCGTTTTCTTGTTCAACTAAATTTAACCTCTCGACAAGAGGGTCGGTTGGAATTTCCGGTTCACATACCTCCTAGATAAAAACATCTATGTCACGTTGGTCGGAATAATTGTCATAAGCACAAAATGCAACAAATAGTTATAAAAGAGAATATAAACCACATCCGAATCATAAACCGGACGAGGGCCGACGGGGACGGATATCAAAACCATGCCACTATGTATAACAAACAATGTACGGGTAAGAAAATTATACAAGTAACTATCTAAATCACACAAACATGATTATCTTTTTATAAAAAAGGATAAGAACAAGAGGCTCACCAAGGTGGTGCCGGCGACGGGACGGTGTGGGCGATCGGTGGTGGTTACGACAGGGATGGGAAGGCACTAAGTAAACCACACCTACAAATGTGAACTAAGAAGTTAATTTGAGCTCAAATTGCATATAAATCAAATAAACTACCACATATAAATACTCCCAAACTAAAACCCACAAATCACTATACTTATAGAGCATTGCAAGAGCTAATCTAGCAATGAGAGATGAAAGGACAAAGTTGCTAACCTTTGTGAACACTTGGATGGATGGGGTGCCTTCAAATCTTGACAAATTTTGGCAAAAATGGAGGATGAGCTCGAGAGGAGAGGAAGAAAACAGAGAGGAGAGGAAAGGGGAAGAACAGAGAGCTCGCGGGTTGGACGAAGGGTTTATATAGGAGCACCTTTAGTCCCGGTTCGTGACACAAACCGGGACTAAAGGTTAGCCTCTAGTCCCGGTTTGTGTCACGAACCGGGACTAAAGGTGCTAGTGGGGCCCCAGCCTGACACCAGCCTGCCACCACCCCTTTAGTCCCGGTTCGTGTCACGAACCGGTACTAGAGGTTCAACACGAACCGGGACTAATGATTCCCGCCCCCCTAGCCATTCGAATAGGCACTAATGGTCACATTAGTGCCGGTCCGTTTACAAACCGGGACTAATGTTGCTCACGTAAAGTAGTTTTTCTACTAGTGCTTGTATGCAGTCTCCATAGTGGACCTGGGCTGGTGCGTAGGTCGGAAAATTTTTGTTTTCTGCCGCGTTCCCCTACAGTGGTATCAGAGCAGTGCTATGCGTAGATGCAGGTTGCGATCTAGAATACATAGGGATGTATGGGTGTTGCACAATATAATTTGTAGTAGATGAGTTCTACTGCTGATAATTATTTGTGCGGGTAGCAGATGAAATCTGTTACCCGATGTTCTTGTTGCTTCCCTGGAATTTGTATATTTCTGATCTTGATAACAGCATGGTGGAGTTTCAATGTTCTGGCAATCCGCAATCCTAATTGATCAACGAAGTGCTAACAGTTCATTGAATTCCACTGTAGTTAAAAAGAAAGATGAAATTTCGCAGATGAAAGGGCAATGCAGATATGATCTGCACGGGGGTCATGTGTATGAAGAAGTTCGGTATGGGGCTCAAGATTTTATTATCTCGTGTTTCATACACCCCGCGAAGTTAATCTAGCGACTTGAATTATCATACTTGATGATGGACATTGGTAGCTTCGATTTGTTTCGAAACCTTAGAAGCCACGTAAAACAAGTTTTTGCATGAACCGATTAGAGGCATCTAACTTGGTTTTGCAGGAGGATTTGCATGTGCATGTGATGGGGTATAGCAGTGCTCATATTAATTTGATTACGTATGAGATGACTCTATGATGTAAATTGATTAACATGACCTGCGTGTCATGATTCGGCATGATGGCTGGAGCCATATGATTGTCACTTTAAATGACCTACGTGTCAACCTTAAGTAATGCACTTATTTTATTAGCTATAGAGATAGCAATATTATCTGGTGCATCGACAAGGTGGTGGCAATCTTTGCAAAGGTGAACACCGACGCGAATGCTGAAGACGAAGAAATACAAGACATCTCCGTAAAAAAGGGCTATACCATATCATGCTATTATGAGCTATTATGAATTGCCTGAGATGTTTATCCCTTATGATGCACCCTTCTTGATTGCACGGTAGTCGCTTTTATTAGGGTGATCTCTCACTTAAAATATCAAGTAGTTAGTGTTCTCCCAAGTGTAGCACCGTCACGGCACCTATCTCTTCGGGGTATCACATGGATACATGGGTGCGAACGATTAGAGAAGTGTGAGGCGGGTGAGTTGAGACCTCGCAACGAGATCACGTGGTTGTCTTGACGTTCAGGCATGAAAGCATTGAGCTCGGAACACACGCATCGAAAGATGAACAAGAGTCACATAGAGATGTGA
Organism: Thinopyrum elongatum; assembly: GCA_011799875.1. Taxonomy (NCBI): domain Eukaryota; kingdom Viridiplantae; phylum Streptophyta; class Magnoliopsida; order Poales; family Poaceae; genus Thinopyrum; species Thinopyrum elongatum. The sequence continues at coordinate 9,390,437 of CM022299.1, forward strand.
TTGGCAAGTTGGCCTACCAATTGCAATTCTCGTCACTTGAGATGGATACATCCTTGGCGTTTAATTGTAATTTGGGTCTTGAATCACTCACAATCAATTATGAGAGATATTGATTTGAGTGGGAGCGCACTTTAGAATTAATTCTTAGTGCAATTAATTTTGAACACTGTCTAAGTATGATTTGCATAATAGTTGTAGGATAATGGCTCGTGTTTCCACCTTCCCTATTAAAATTGAATAGCTGTTAAATATCTGGTTAAAACTTTACAGTTGGTAACATAATGTGAGGATTGTCCTCAAGAGTGCTGAGAAGGACTCTGTCCTATCGCATGCTTTCGGTATCCTCCCGCAAATGCTATGGATGATGTGACTCTCGTCCTTCGATCCAAAAGCGAGAATTCCGTTTCAGTCAAGTGCAATACGTTTGCTTCCATGAGACCCGAACTTCGAAAGATTTGGGATAGTTATGTGATATTCATGGAACTGAAAATTAATTTTCTGATACAAACAAAGGCTAAAAGATATGAAATATCCAAAGCAATGTTTGTTTGCAAACTATTAGTAAAGGTGTTTACTATACATTAGACTGATAAGAAAGGGATCCAGAAGAACGCCTGTCATATGATGAAAGGTGAATAAAACAACAACTTAAAGAGAAAGGAAGTGTCCGAAGGGTGTTAGTGAAACTTTCATGCCTAGGAAGTCCGGGGCTAACGCCACTCTTAAGTTGGGTGCTTCTTCTGAGAGTAGGAGAAATACTAAAAGTTAAACTGTTAGAAGTATAAAGGCAGAAAGAAAGAAGACTGGAATATCCAGCTCATGTATGAATGTCATACAAGTTTTTGATGTATAGAAGGCTGGTCAAAGATATAGTTCTTGGGAATTATGGTTAAACATGTTAATCACTAATTCTTGGGTATCGTGAGTTAATCACAAAGATACCCGCTCGATTGCATTCTGTTGCGAATCAATGTAAGAACTACTATGGCCTGAAAGACTAGCCAGGAATGAGGTTTCGGTATACACAAGGAACATAGTAAATGTTACTATACCTTCCATCGGTGTATTACTGTCTGTATTTACTTTTATAATTCATTTTAGAGTTTTACAAACTCTAGCCCATTGCATAAGGTATCTTGCAAAAGGTTGTTCATAAGAGAACTTTTGATGTTCGGTGTTATGAATAACATAAGGGCCGTACTTTCATTATGAATGAGATATATGTTATGAATATTGACAACAATACATTACCTCTGGATTTACTTTCATAATTCATTTTAGAGTTTTACACACTCTATCCCATTGCACAATGTTGTTGCAAAAGGGTTGTTCATGAGAGAACAATTGTTGTTCAGTATTATGAATAACATAAAGGGCCATGCTTTCATCCTAGATGGGACGTATGTTATGAATATTGATGGTAATATGATACATCCATAACACTGACGCTAAATGTCGCAAGACCAAAAGAATACCACACAAGTGTGGCACTGCATTTGGTCACATTGGAGAAACCCGCATGGAAAATTCCATTATGATTTTGAATCATCTGACACTTGCAACTTTCCTCCAAAAAGTGAAGTGACTGAAATACCGTTCACAGGCCATAAGGAACGAGCAAAGAACTTATTGGTGATCATACATTTTGATGTATGTAGTCCGATAAATGTTGTTGCAAACAGTGGATTTGTCTACCTTCAAAAATGACTCAAGTAGATATATGGATATTTACTTGATGAGACATAAGTCTGGATCTTTTGAAATCATTCGAAAGGTTTTCAAAATGAAGAAGAAATTACTGTAACAGCAAAATTATGTTTCTACAATTCGATTGCAGAAAGGAATATTTGAGTTACAAGTTTAGCGAATATCTGATGAGTTGTGAAAGGGGTTTCATAACTTGCACCTCCCGGAACACCACTGCAAGTGAAAGTCCGTGAAGATGTAATTGAACCATTCATGACATGGTAAGATCAAAGATGACATAAATAAATTTGCCATTATCGTTTTTAAAGTGATGTTTTAGAGACTTCGGCTTTTAAACTGAAAAGAGCTCCATCGGGTCTGTTGAAATGATGCCATGGTATGGTACGCCCAACCATGTTATATCTTTTCTTCAACATTTGGAATATGGGGCTTGTGTAAAAGGTTACAAACCTATTCCAAATCAGACAAGTGCTATTTTGTATGTTATCCCAAAATATTGGGTATTCCCCCACCACTATACCAAGGCAAAGGATTTTGCCACAAAACGGTATGCTTTTAAAGAGAATAGTTCTTGCAAAAGGGTGAGTGGGAGAACAGTGCAACTCGACGAGATAACAGTATCTTCGTCATCAGGTCAAAGGAAAGAGACCTTGGAAGTAATTCCAGTGTTTCCTACTGCGACTAATACGGAAGCCTCTACATGAGATGTATGGACTTCGGTCGAACTTGCAGCTGAACCACGGAGGGAAAACTCGTGCAAACCTCTCAGGTGCGCATACGAGATATTGTTGTTAGACAACAGTATACCTATGATACACAAGGAAGCGTTGATGGGCCCTGACTCCAGAATTGACTAAATGCCAATACAATCCGAGATACTTTCCATATAAGTGATTCAAGATTAAAATCTTGATACACCTTTCGGAAGACTTAGAGTCTAATGAATATTTATGGAACTAAAACTGATACGGATAAAAATGTTTTATCCATAAAGCTCGACTTGTTGAAATAACAAGTTCAAGGAGTTGACTACGATGAGGTTGTTTCACCGTAGCGATGCTTAAAGTCGGTTCGGGTTGAACTAGCAATTAATACATATTTCAAATCATGAGATACGAAACATGGATGATGAAACGATTTCCATTTTATGGAAATGAAACCAAGGACTTGCATGTGTTACAGTCCAAGGTATTTTATCAATCCAGAAGATGCTAGTGAGTGTGCAAACTTCAGAGTTCCAGCAATGGACAGAAGAGAGCAAAATGGAGTTGGAATCTTCGTGTTTTGATGAAATGGTCAAAAAGGGTTTTGACTTCATCAATGGGTAACGAAGATGCTTGTGATTCAAGAAACTAAGTGGGAGCATAATAATATTTCTAAAAACGTTGTGTGCTTGACACATTGTTAAATTAAAATAAATTTCTTGACACGAATTAGGACTTCATTTGAAAATAGTTTTTCAATGAAGTGCTTGGGCTAAAAAGCCTCAATATTAGGCATGATGATCTATGGAGATAGATTTACCTAATGGGGCTAAGCAAAATTACATATTGACAAGATGCTAAAACATTTTAGAACTAAAAACGTCAAGGAGTGATTCTTGTCGAAGTCATATGGAAAGAGTTTTTGCAAGAATCGGTGTCCCAAAACACTGATGAGTAAAATACATGATGGAGATTCCACACACTCTTGTGTTTGGATTAATCATGTATTCCATGGTATGTAAAACAACCAGATATGTCCGATACTCCCCAGGTGTTGCGAGTATAGATACCAAAGAGATCAAAAGTACTGATCATGGGACAACAGTGAAAAAGGGTCATTGAGTACTAAAGAAGCACTGATGACATGTTTTCTCGCAAGCGAAAATCATGAAGAGTTCATTGTAAAAGGTTACATCGATTCAGTCTTCATCATTTCTCCATGCGATTTTCGATTTAAATTGAGGGTTTTGTGCAACACACAATATGGTGGCACAGTTAGTTGGAAATTGTTCCAAACAAGTTACTGTGGCGAATTCTATAACAGAGGCGAAGTATGTTGCCGCTTTCGAAGCGACAAAGAAGTTGTTGAATCATATAGTTCATTCATGAACTTAGTATGGTTCCAAGATGACTTTGGTCAATGGGACACTATTGCAGATAGTTGCTCCATAGCTCAGTCTGAGGAATCAGGTTTCGACCAATGATTCACACATATGCAAAGCAAGTCCACACAAAATATGAATTTTGTGAAAGCGTGAAAATGCGAGGATATGCAAAGATACACACGGATCTGAAGCTGTCAGATCCGTTGGACATCAGGCTGTACCACATGCGAAGCATATTTTACACCAGTGTGCCATGGGTGTAAAGTCCATTAGCATTAACTAGATTATTGACTCTAGTGCAAGTAGGAGTCTGTAGGAGATATGCCCTAGAGGTAATAATAAATGTTATTGATTATCTCCCTGTTCATAATTATGTTTATGTTCCATGCTATAACTGCTATGGTTCTCGAGTCTACAATAACCACGAGGCTCGGAGGAAGACTCATATGCATGTGTGGAATAATAAACGGTAAAATGTATTCCTAGTCTGGCCTCTAAGACTAGCTCAAGTGTTGCATGATGGTTCTGTTTTCCTGATCATGGGCATGTCTATGCCTGCAACTTAGAGGGCACAATGTTAGAAGAACATCTGTGTTGAATCGACCCGAATTGATGTTATGCTATGAGATGCATTCGTCACAAGTTAATGGTTAATAACACAGAGATGGTTATTGTTTGCATGATTCCTTAGACCATGAGAGTATCGAGTTTCTTCATGCTTGCTTCATGAACTTTGGGGTTTGTTAAATGTCATCCGTAAATGGGTGGCTATTACGGCGGCTTACGGGTTCATGGAAAAGTATGTCAAGTAAATTGATGGCTCATGATTGGGATTTGCTCCTCCGACGATGGAGAGATATCTCTGGGCCCTCTCGGTGTTACGCTATCCATCATCGTCTGGACAGACACACAAAGTGATTTGATCACAGGGATGCCAGAACATGGTAACGAGAAAAGAGAACAATACTGGTAACGAGGTAACTGGCATAGTGGACAAGTTGTTGATCCACGAGAATGCCAACATGTCTCACCTCGGGTAATTATAACATATCGCGAAGCAACAGGAATAGCACACGGTAACTGGAGGTTCACTCGAATATACTTCGTGTGGGTATAGGGGTCAATATGGGTGTCCATGGCTCCGATGTTTTTCATTGATCGGAAGGGGTTCTGGGTCATGTCTATACTTCACCGAACCTATAGGGTCACACGCTTAAGGGTCATCTATCTGCTGAATACTAGACAGGGAGTCTGAGAGAGAGTCTCCGGAAAAAGTTTCGGGGACAGCGGAAAAGTACCGAAGAGAGAGGTCACCGGATGAGTTCCGGTGAAACTGAAAAGTTGTTTCAGGGGATGCCATTAAGTAATATTGGTTCCGGCACACGCCTGATAATTCTTGGAGGGTGCCAGAATCATTCTGGAAACTTCTGGGAATTTTCCGGAAGAAAAACCGGAAATGTTCCGGAGCTGCCGGAACCGCTTTGTTTGCTTTTCGCAGATGAAAATCACTAATCCAAAATTGTTTCGGAACAAATCCAAAATCATTTGTGTGGGTACTGGAATTATTCTAAGACCCACAGAAATATGTTCGGATTTAACGGTGGCGGAAAATTGGTTCTTTGAATAGTGAAAATCACTTTATGGATATTTTTTTGGAAAGCCACCTTTTAGGGCGTTTGGAAAAAGGCTTCTAGAAGGGCTTGGGGGCCAAGAAAGCCCCTCATGGGGGCCCCCAAGAGGTTGGCCGTCCAAGGGAGGTGGAGCTCCTTGGAGCTCCACATGGCACCCCATTTTGTCCATAACACCCTCATGTGAAACCTTTTGCATGTGTGTTTTTGGTAATTTGTGGTGCACACTACCCCTTGGTTTTTCCTATAAATAGGAGGTGAGGGGGCTGCCCAAACCTCATCCTTGCTCTCACATACACATGCCATGACATTTCTGGCTTCTCTCTCCCTCCCAACGAAATAGTTTCGTAGAGCCGAAAGACTGTCTGGGTTCAAGTGGGAACTAGTTCTGGACGGCGAAGCCCTGTCGGATAGATGACACCGTATGTGTGCAACTCTGTAGAGAGATCGTAGTTTCGGTCTTAGTTCGGGAGTGCCTCCCGAATGGCTGTCCGGGTCACCGTCCGAGTTTCGAGGGTCCTCCCGAAGGGCTGTCCGAGTGACCGTCCGAGTTTCAAGGGTCATCCCGAAGGGCTGTCCGCGACACCGTCCGGGGGACTGTCCGACCGTCTTCCGGAGGGCTGTCCGAGGGGCAGACGAGGGAGTACATCCTCGAGGTTGGGAGGTTGTAAATCCTAGTTGCGGGGATGTGCACCGCCGATCGTCATCGACTCTACTTCCGCTGCGCTACCAATCGATAACGAAAATGATCAAATCTTGTATGCAGTCTCCATAGTGGTCCTGGGCTGGTGCGTAGGTCGGAATTTTTTGTTTTCTGCCGCGTTCCCCTACAGTGATAAGCAGCAAAATGTCACTTGAGGTCGGGAGTACTCTGTTCAACTATTTTCGAATACTTGCTGGGGAACCCTCATCAAACATTTTGTTGTTATTATTGCTGATTTGGTTTAAATAATCCTTGATTATTCTCATTATCGAACCTTATAAACAAGATAGACGAACCCATGCATGCATGCATGCATGTAAGGCATGTAATGTGGTGTGTGTCTAGCTGTTATTTTTGACCGATATAAGGATAGCAATATTTCTTGAATCTGTGTGGCATGAATTAATTAGCCGGTCGAGAGAATACTAGTAGAAGTTACTGTACAGTAGATTGCATTGTAGTATTGTAGTATGCATCTGGATAGATACATGGTGGTTTTGTGTTTGAGCATGCATGCAAGTGGGGTGGATAGAAGCAATCAAGATACGGAAGGTGGGAAAAGGAATAATATATCAATGGATGAATGGTTGAGAAAGGAGGAGCGAGATATGGTGCGAATGTATGGGAGAAGAGCTACTCGGGTCTCTGAATCATGGTTCCGCCTGTGCCTCGTGATGCGAATGTGTCAGGGCTTTGTCCACCCCCCACACCCCGCATGTTGCACATAGGTCGTAGGTGCGCTAGGTGTATACGTTTGGCACAAATGTTACCGGCCCTTTCCAGTACGATCCAAGTGTGCAGGCCGGTCCGTCTGTGTCTTTCTGGCAGAAGGTTTGGTAGACGAGGTAAATGCTATTGTTTACATATCTAACCCTCTGCTCAACGCAATTGATAGAAATACACCCCTTCGAATAAAATTGTCAAAAATGCCCTAGCGAAAGCGTGCCGTGCCGACACATGTCCCTTGCCGCCATACGGCGTGGCGGAAGCCACTTCCCGCCACACAGTGTGGCGGAAGCACCCTGCTGCCTATGCCCGAGGTCATCTGCGGTTGCCACATATACTCTGGTGGAAGGCTCTCGTCGCGACACATGTACCTTCCGCCATCCCCTATGGCGGAAGGTACACGTGTCGCGACGACAAACTTTCCGCTATACCCAATGGCAGAAGGTACACGTGTCGCGATGACAGCCTTTCGTCAGGGCATTTTTGGCAATCTTATTCGGGGGTGCATTTTTGTCAATTGCGTTCGGCAGAGGGTTAGATATGTAAAAAAATGATAAATGCGTGTCGTGGTGGATGGCAGTGCAGTAAATTAAAAAAAAAAAGACTTGCCCTGACCATGCCGCTTGATGTGTAGTGGGGCCAGATTCCGTAATCATTTTGCACGCCCATGCCGCTTAGGTGCTAATTGTGTATCGTCTAAGTTAATTATCTGTTTCGTTGCCTGTGGAGTACAGTCAATGATAAAAAAAATTAGCTTCAGATCGCCCAATCAATGAAAGACTGTGACAGTAGGGACATGCTGGACCAGTGTGACAGTGGGGACAGGCTGGACCAGTAGGCATATAACCAAAACGAGGTAATGCTGGTAGTACGATGTATACTGGCAGTGCCCTGTTCTAATGGCTAGATTCTTCGACTAGAGCTACCTCTCTCTCCCTGGATACAAGTGCTGGCAGACCGGGGAAGCTCGAATCCCTATGGCTGTGGACGGCACAGACAACGTCGTCCGTGATGCTCGGCCTCTATTAGGCATTTTTGGAAGGAGTGCAACCCTACAGGCAAAGAGCCTGTCGGTAGGCAGTGCAACATGATAGCATGCATCGATTCTGCGCCCTTTGTTGTTTGTGGCTGATGGTTAGTGGTAGTACACACATGCATCGGTCCTGCATGCAGCAGCTCTGTCCCTATGCAGCCCTATCATATCACGGGAGGAGTCAGAGATTGAGAGGACAAGGTAGTAGCTAGCTTAGCATGTTTTTGTTTTTTGTCGCTGCTGGCCGGCAACATGCATGCATGCATCAATTAGGGTGTGTTTGATAGAGTGTATCAAGAATGCATGAGAGTAAAAGTTTCCTTCTCGACACACTTTTGGGTGTTTGGTAGAGTGTATAAAGGGTGCATGAGTCCACACTAGATCAACACAAATACACTAGAAGCATACATGAGGAGAGCATGCATGAAGAGGGGTGGTGAGATGAGCATGCATGAAGAGTGAACAACTATGCAAAGATGAGAATGTAACCAAACACACCCTTAGTCCATCCATCCATCGTCTGGCCTAGCACCTACAGTCTACTGCTGCATGCAACACAGGCACAAACTATCAGCGACAGAGGAGGGCTACTGCCAAAGTCTTTGGCGGAGTATAACTGCCTACCGTCGAGAACCATGGCGGTAGGGTCGTTTCCACACCTAACGGGTGTGACGGTGCCGGTAAGTCGACCATGGCGGTAGGTTATGCTACCCTGCCGTCGAGGCCATTGGCGGTAGAAAAAGGGTCAGATCCCGAAATTTTACGAACCAGGGTCAGATCTGTCTGTTGTGAGTTAATCACTAATTCTTGGGTATTGCGAGTTAATCACAAAGATACCCGCTCGATTGCTTTCTGTTGCAACTCGATGTAAGAACTACTATGGCCTGAAAGACTAGCCAGGAATGAGGTTTAGGTATACACAGGGAACATAGTAAATGTTACTATACCTTCCATCGGTGTATTACCGTCTGTATTTATTTTCATAATTCATTTACAGTTTCACAAACTCTAGCCCCATTGCATAAGGTATCTTGCAAGAAGGTTGTTCATAAGAGAACTTTTGATGTTCGGTGTTATGAATAACATAACGACCATACTTTCATTATGAATGAGATGTATGTTATGAATGTTCATAACAATACATTACCTCTATATTTACTTTCATAATTCATTTTAGAGTTTCATACACTCTAGCCCATTGCACAATGTTTGTTGCAAAAGAGTTGTTCATAAAAATAACAATTGTTGATCAGTATTATGAATAACATGAAGGGCCATGCTTCCATCCAAGATGGGACGTATGTTATGAATATTGATGGTAATATGATACATCCATAACACTGACGCTAAATGTCGCAAGACTAAAAGAATACCACACAAGTGTGGCACTGCATTTGGTCACATTGGAGAAACCCGCATGGAAAATTCCATTATGATGGATTTTGAAGTCATTTGATTTTGAATCATCTGACACTTGCAAATTTCCTCCGAAAAGTGAAGTGACTGAAATACCGTTCAGAGGCCATAAGGAACGAGCAATAAAACTTATTGGTGATCATACATTTTGATGTGTGTAGTTCAATAAATGTTGTTGCAAGTAGTGGATTTATCTATCTTCAGAAATGACTCAAGTAGATATATGGATATTTACTTGATGAGACGTAAGTCTGGATCTTTTGAAATCATTCGAAATATTTTCAAAAATTGAAGTAGAAGTTATTGTAACAAGAAAATTATGTTTCTACAATTCGATTGCAGAAAGGAATATTTGAGTTATAAGTTTAGCGAATGTCTGATGAGTTGTGAAAGGGGTTTCATAACTTGCACCTCCCGGAACACCACTACAAGTGGAAAGTCCGTGAAAATGTAATCGAACCATTCATGACATGGTAAGATCAAATATGACATAAATATATTTGTCACTATCCCTTTTAAAGTGATGCTTTAGAGACTGCGGCTTTTACACTGAAAAGAGCTCCATCGGGTCTGTTGAAATGACGCCATGGTGTGGTACACCCAACCATGTTATATCTTTTCTTAACATTTGGAATATGGGGCTTGTGTAAAAGGTTACATACCTATTCCAAAACTGGCAAGTGCTACTTTGTAGGTTATCCCAAGCAATTGGGTATTCCTCCCTCACTATACCGAGGCAAATAGGTTTGCCACAAAGAACGGTATGCTTTTTGAGGAAAATGGTTCTTTCAAAAAGGTGAGTGGGAGAACAGTGCAACTCGATGAGATAACAGTATCTTTGTCATCAGATCAAAGGAAAGAGACCTTGGAAGTAATTCTAGAGTTTCCTACGACTAGTAGAAAAAGGGCCTAATGTGAAGCACATTAATCCCGGCTTGTAACTGAACCGGCACTAGTGTGACCATTAGTGCCGGTTCCAATGGCTAGGCGGGCGGCACTCATTAGTACCGGTTCGTGGCGAACCTTTAGTACCGGTTCGTGCCACGAACCGGTACTAAAGAGGTGGTGGCAGGCTGTTGTCAGGCTGGGGCCCCACCAGCACCTTTAGTACCGTTCATTCCACGAACCGGTACTAGAGGCAGAAAAGGGTTGAACATTGATGATGTGCCTTTGAATGGTGCATAATGAACACACAAAATGTCTGGAGTTAAAATAAGTTATTAAAAATGAAGGAGAGGCACAATGCTCAACTCCACTTTGGTTAGCTCCAGGCCTTGAGAAACTGCAGATAGCTCCATGCAGTCTACACCATTTCATCATGGCCTGGAGCTAAGCAACGTGCAGGTGAGCATTGCACCTCTCCTTCATTTTTCTTCGTCTTTGCACTCAGGCTTATAAACCGCTACGAGTCCCTCTAGCCACCGCCAGGACAAGGCCTTTAGTCGCGGTTGGTGGCTCCAACCGCGACTAAAGGACTTCATTTGCTATTTTTCATGCATTTACTGATTTTTTTGAGCTAAATGACCCTGAAATTGAAAAGCACTACAAATGAACTCTGAAAAGGTTGAAAGTTGGCATGGTCTCATCATTTGACCCACATAGTATATGCTAAAAAGTTGAGAGGGTTACGGCAAAAACTAGATGCACTTCGTGTACAAAATGGACAATCTCTTTCGTAGTCTCAGGGTTTCAGACGAAAACTCGTCTGTTACAAAGGCATTTCATTTTTTTAACTTATTTCAACTCCAGACTTTTTGTGTGTTCAGTATGCGCCATTCGAAGCAAAGTCATCAATTTTCAACCCTTTCTGACTTCATTTGCTATTTTTCATGCATTTACTGATTTTTTTAAGCTAAATGACCCTGAAATTGAAAAGCACTACAAATGAACTCTGAAAAGGTTGAAAGTTGGCATGGTCTCATCATTTGACCCACATAGCATGTGCTAAAATGTTCAGAGGGTTACGGCAAAAACTGGATGCACTTCGTGTACAGAATGGACAATCTCTTTCGTAGTATCTGGGTTTCGGACGAAAACTCATCTGTTACAAAGGCAATTCATTTTTTTAACTATTACAACTCCAGACCTTTTGGCGTTCAGTATGCATCCGATTCAAGCCACGTCATCAACTTTCAACCCTTCTGACTCATTTGATATTTTCATGCATTACCTAGTTTTTTTTGAGCTAATGACCCTGAAATTGAAAAGGCACTACAATGAACTCTGAAAAGGTTGAAAGTGTGCATGTCTCATCATTCATTTTTTTTGACCCACAATAGTAATAGCAAAGTTGAGAGGGTACGGTCAAAAACTAGGATCAACTTCGTGTACAAAAATGGACCAATTCTTCTAGTGTAGTCGCAGGGTTTCAACGAAAACTCCCGTCGTTCAAAGGCATTTCAATTTTTTTTTCACCTTATTTCAACTCCGACTTTTTGTTGTTCAGTATGCGCCATTCAATCAACGTCATCAATTTTCCAACTTTTCTCTGACTTCATTTGCTATTTTTCATGGCATTTACCTAATCTTCTACCATCACACTCTACATATTTTTAAGCTAAATGACCCTGAAATTGAAAAAGCAACCTACAATGAACTCCTGAAAGGTTGAAAGAGTTGGCATGGTCTCATCATTTGAACCCACATAGCCATGTGCTAAAAGTGTTCAGAGGGTATTCGGCAAAACTGAGATGCCCTTCGTGTAACAGAAATGGACAATCTCTTTTTCTAGTATCTGGGTTTTCGGCGACACAACCCTCATCTGTTCAAAAGGCAATTCATTTTTTTAACTTATTACAACTCCAGACTTTTTGTTGCAGTTCGTATTGCACCATTCAAGGCCACGTCACTCAACTTTTCAAACAACCTTTTTCTGACTTCATTTGATATTTTTCATGCATTACTAACGATTTTTTTTGAGCTATAATGACCCTGAAATTGAAATCACTACCAAATGAACTCTGAAAAGGTTTGAATAGGCCATGGTCCACTTTTTATTTGGGGTACCCCTAAAAAAAAAAAAAATACGTATAGTGCTAAAAGGTTGAGGAGGGTTACGGCAAAAACTTGGATTGCCTTGCGTACAAAAGGCATCTCTTTCGTAGTATACGGGTTTTCAGACGAAAACCCCGTCTGTTACAAGGCATTTCATTTTTTATACTTATTTTCAATCACTCCATACTTTTTGTGGTTCAGTATGCTCCTTCGAAACCATCTTTCAATCAATCCCTTTGCTTTCCTTTCTTTCGATTCACTTTTTGCATATTTTTCATGCTTTACTTGATTTTTTTTAGCTAAATGACCCTGAATTGAAAATCACTACAAATAACTCTGAAAGAGTTGAAAGTTGGCATGGGTTCCTCATCATTTGACCCATGGGCATGTGCTAAAAAAAGTGAGAGGGTTATCGAGAACGGAAACTAGATTCACTTCGTGTACAAATGGAACATTCTCTTTCGGTCGTACATGGTTTCGGACGAAAACTCATCTGTACAAGGCAATTCATTTTTTTACCGTTTATTACACTCAACCGACTTTTGTGCGTCTCATAGCACCAGTTCAAAAGCCACGTCCAAACTTTCCACACAACCCTTTCTGACTTTCATTTGATATGTTTCATGCATCTCTGATTTTTTTGACTAGATTGACCCTGAAATTGAAAAGCACACAACTGACTGAAAGTTTGAAATTAGGCATGGTTAAATCAATCATTTCACACCACATAGCATGTGCTAACAAGTTGAGAGGTTCGCGCAAAAACCTGGATCCACTTCTTTAACAAAATGGACAATCTCTTTCCGAAGTATCAGCGGTTTCCAGACAAACTTGTCTGTTACAAAGGCATTTATTTTTTTTTAACTTTATTTCAACTCAGATTTTGTGCGTTCGTAGTTCTCCATTCACAACCACTCATCATTTTCAACCCTTTCTGAGTTCATTTGCTATTATTTCATTCTTTACTGACTTTTTTAAGCAAATGACTCCTGAAGTGAAAAGCACTACAAATGTACTCTGAAAGGGTTGAAAGTTGGCATTGTCTCATCATTTGACCCACATCGCATGCTAAAAAGGTTGAGAGGTGTTACGGCAAAAACTGGAAACACTTCGTTACAGAAGGGACCATTCTCTTTCGTAGTATCACGGTTTCGGACAAAACTCTCTTTACATAGCAATTCATTTTTTTAAGTTTATTACAACTCCAAAATTTTGTGTGGTTTAGTATGCACGCATTCAAGCCACGTCAGCAACTTTCACAACCTTTCTGCCTTAATTCGCTATTTTTCATGCATTAAACTGATTTTTTGAGCTAAATGACCCTGAAATTGAAAAGCACTACAAATGAACTCTGAAATGGTTTGAAAGTAGGCATGGTATCACATTTCACCCACATAGCATGTGCTAACCAGTTGAGAGGGTTTACGGGCAAAAACGGGATTCACTTCGTGTACAAGTGGAACAATCTCTTGCGAGTATCAGGTTTTCAGACGAAACTCGTTTGTTCCAAAGGCATTTCATTTTTTTTAATTTATTTCAACTCCATGACTTTTTTCGTTCAGTATGCTCCCATTCGAAACAACGTCTTGAATTTCAACCCTTTCTGACTTCATTTGTCATTTTTCATGCATTTACTGATTTTTTGAGCTAAATGACCCTGAAATTGAAAAGCACTACAAATGAAACTCTGAAAAGGTTGAAAGTTGGCATGGTCTCATCATTGACCCAATAGCATGTGCTAAAAATTGACCGGGTTCGGCAAAAACTGGTGCCCTTCAATGTACAAAATGGACAATCTCTTTCGTAGTTCATGGGGTTTCGGCGAAACTCATCTGTTACAAGGCATATTCATTTTTTACTTATACAACTCCAGACTTTTTGTGAGTTCAGTAATGCACCATTCAAAGCCACGTCATCAACTTTCAACCCTTTCTGACTTCTTTGCTATTTATACATTTACTATTTTTTTTAGCTCAATGACCCTGAAATTCAAAGCACTACAAATAACTCTGAAAAGTTCGAAAGTAGGCATGGTATCATCATTTTGCACCCACATAGCATTGCTAAAAGTTGAGAGGGCTACGCAAAAACTTGATTCACTTCTTACCACAATAGACAATCCTTTCGAGTCTCACGGTTTCAGACGAAAACTCGTCGTTACAAAGGCATTTCATTTTTTTTAACTTATTTCAACTCCAGACTTTTTGTGGCGTTCATTATGCTCCTTGTGAAACCACTTCATCAATTTTTCCCTTTCTCTGACTTCATTGCTATTTTTCATGCATGTACTGATTTTTTTGAGCAACTGACCCTGAAATTGAAAAGCACTACACTGAACTCCTGAAAAGGTTTGAAAGTTGCATGGTCTCATTCATTTGACCCACATCCATGTGCTAAAAAGTTGAGGGGTTCGGCAAAAACTGGATGGCACTTCGTGTACAATGGACATTCTCTTTCGTTTTCAGGGTTTTCGGACAGAAACACTCATCTGTTACAAGGCAAAATGCATTTTTAACTTATTACAACTCCAACGTTTTTGTGCGTTCAGTATGCACCAATTCAAAGCCAGTCATCACTTTCAACCCTTTCTGACTTATTTGCATTTTTCATGCATTTACTGATTTTTTTTTAGGCTAAATGACCCGGAAATGAAAAGCAGTCTACAAAAGAAACTCTGAACAGTTTGAAGTAGCATGGTATCATCATTTCCACCCACATAGCATGTGCTAAACAAGTTGAGAAGGGTGACGGCACAACTGGATGCACTTCGTGTACAAATGGACAATCTCTTTCGAGTCTCAGGGTTTCAAGACAAAACTTCTGTTACAAGGCATTTTCATTTTTTTTAACTTTTTCAACTCCGAACTTTTGGGCGTTTCATACGCTCCATTCAAACCACGTCATCAATTTTCACCCTTTCTGTGTTCCTTTGCTTTTTTCATGCTTTTACTGATTTTTTAAAGCTAAATGACCTGCAATTGAAAGCCTAGCAACTGAACTCTGAAAGGTTGAAAGTTGGCTGGTCTCTCATTTGACCCCACAAGCAGGTCTAAAAAGTTGGGAGGGTTGACGGCAAAACCTGTATGCACTTCGTGTACACATGGACAATCTCTTTCGTATTTTTTTGTTTCAATGGTTTCGACGAAACTCATCTGTTACTTTATAGGCAATTCTTTTTTTACTTATAAACTCCAGACTTTTTGTGTGTTAGTATGCACCATTCAAAGCCACGTCAGCAACTTTCAACCTTTCTTAAGAACTTAATTCGCTATTTTTCATGCATTTCTGCTTTTTTTGGAGCTTACATGACACTGAAATTGAAAGCACTACAAATGAACTCTGAACTGTAAGTAGGCATGTTATCATCATTTCACCCACATAGCATGTCCCAAAAGTTGAGAGGCTTCACCGTCAAAAACTGGATTCACTCGTGTACAAAATGGCAAATCTTTTCAAGTATCATGGTTGGGGGGTTTCAGACGGAAAGCTCTTTTAGCCAAAGCATTTCATTTTTTTTAACTTATTTCAACTCCAGACTTTTTGTCCCGTTCCTATGCTCCTTAGAAACATGTCTTGAATTTTCCAACTTCTTTCTGACTTATTTGCTATTTTTCATGCCATTTACTGATGTTTTTTTGAGCTAAATGACCGAAATTGAAAGCCTACAACTAACTCTGAAAAGGTTGAAAGTTGGCATTGTCTCATCATTTGACCACATAGCATGTGCAAATGTTGAGAGGGTTACGGCAAAAACTGGATGACTTCATGTACAAAATGGACAATCTCTTCGTAGTTATCAGGTTCCGACGAAAACTCCTCTGTTCAGGCAATTCATTTTTAACTTATTACAACTCCCGACTTTTGTGAGTTCAGTAATGCCCATTCAAAGCCACTTCCTCAACTTTCAACCCTTCTGACTTCCATTTGCTATTTTTCTCATACTTACTGATTTTTTTTGAGCAAATGACCCTGAATTGAAAACCTAAATGAATCTGAAAGTTCGAAAGGTAGGCATGGTTTCATCATTTGCACCCACATAGCATCGTCTAAAAAGTTGCGAGGGTTACGGCAAAAAACTGCCGATTCACTTATGTATCAAAATGGACAATTCTTCGAGTCTCAGAGTTTCAGAGAAAACTCGTCGTTACACAAGGCCATTTCATTTTTTTTAACTTTTTCCAATCGACTTTTTGTGGTTCAGTATTGCTCGACATTCGAACCAGTTCATCAATTTAACCTGTTCTGACTTCATTTGCTATTTTCATGCATGTACTGATTTTTTAAGATACAATGCCTGAAATTGAAAAGCACACAAATGTAAGAACTCTGAAAAGGTGTGAAAGTTGCATGGTCTTCATCATTGACCCACATAGCATGTTGCTAAAATGTTCGAGAGGGTTACACGGCAAAATGGCGATCACTGCTCGGTACAAAGTGACAATCTCTCTTTCGTAGTCATCAGGGTTTCGGACGAAAACTCTCTGTTACAAAGGCAATTCATTTTTACTTATTACAACTCAGATTTGTGCGTTCAATGGCACCATTCAAAGCAACGCATAATTCAACCCTTTCTGACTTTTTTGCTATTTTTCATGCATTTACTGATTTTTTTTAGCTAACTGACCGCTGAAATTGAAAAAGCACTACAAAAGAAAACTCTGAAAGTTTTGAAAGCAGGCATGGTATCATCATTTCCACCCCCACATAGCATGTGCTAAAAAGTTGAGAGGGTTACGGCAAAAACTGATGCACTTCGTGTACCAAATGGACAATCTCTTTCGAAGTTCAGGGTTTCAGCGAAAACTTGTTCTGTTACAAGGCATTTTCTTTTTTAACTTTTTCACTCCAGACTTTTTGTGCTTCAGTACGCTCCATCAAACCCGTCAATCAATTTGCAAACCCTGCTGTTTCATTTGCATTTTTCATGCTTTTACTGATTTTTTAAGCTAAATGACCCTGAAATTGTAAAAGCACTACAAATGAACTCTGAAAAGGTTGAAAGGTTGGCATGGTCTCATCATTTGACCCACAATCGCATGTGCTAAAAGTTGGAGGGTTCGTCAAAAACTGGAAACACTTCGTGTCAGATGGACATCTCTTTCGTAGTATCACGGTTTCGGACGAAAACTCATCTGTTCCATAGGCATTCATTTTTTTAAGTTATTCCACTCCAGAATTTTGTGTTTTTAGTATGCACCATTCAAAGCCACTTCAGCAACTTTCACCCTTTCTGACTTTAATTCGCTATTTTTCATGCATTTATACTGATTTTTTTTGAGCTAACATGACCCTGAATTGAAAAGGCAACTACAAAGACTCTGAAAGGTTGAAATGCAGCATGGTATCATATTTCACCCACATAGTATGATGCTAAAAAGTTGAGAGGGTTACGGCAAAAACTGTGATTCACTTCGTGTACAAAAGTGACAATCTACGTTCGTAGTATCAGGGTTTCAGACGAAAAGCTCGTTTGTTACAAAGGCCATTTCATTTTTTAACTTTATTCAATCCAGAACTTTTTGTGGTTCAGGAGTATGCTCCATTCGAACAAACGTCTCTGAATTTTCGAACCTTCTGACTCATTTGACTATTTTCAGTCATTTACTGATTTTTTTGAGTAAATGACCATGAAATGAATGAAAAGGCACTACAAATGAACTCTGAAAGGTGGTGAAAGTTGGCATGGTCTCATTCTTTGACCCACTAGCATGTGCTAAAAAGTTCAGAAGGGTTTACGGCAACAAAAAAATGGACCTCACTTCATGTAACAAATGGCACAATCTCTTTCGTAAGTTCCGTGTTTCGACTAAAACTCATCTGTTACAAAGCAAATTCATTTTTGTAACTTATTACAACTCCAGACTTTTTGTGAGTTACAGTATGCACCATTCAAAGCCCGTCATCAACTTCAACCCTTTCTGACTTACTTTGATTTTTATGACATTTACAAGTTTTTTTTGCAGCTAAATGACCTGAATGAAGAAGACATGCAAAGCACACAACATGGAACTCTGAAAAAGGTCGAAGTCGGCATGGGTTCATCATTTCCCCCTGTATAAGTCATGTGCAAAAGGTTGAGAGGGGTCACGGCAAAACTGGATGCCTTCGTGTACAAACATGGAACATCTCTTTCGTAGACGCGTGTTTCATACGAAAACTCGTCTGATTACAAAGGCATTTCATTTTTTACTATTTCAACTCCAGACTTTTGTGTGCGTTCAGTTATGCTCCATTTGAAGCCAACGTCACAATTTTATAACTCCTTTCTGACTTCATTTGCTATTTTTCATGCTTTACTGATTTTTTTTTGAGCTAATGACCCTGAAATTGAAAAGCACTACAATTGACTCTGAAAGTGAAAGATTGGCATGCGTCTCATACATTTGGACCCACATAGTCATCTGCTAAAAAGTGATGAGAGGTACGGCAAAAACTTAGATGCACTCGTGTACAGAGGACAATCTCTTTCGTAGTATCATGGTTTCGAGACGAAAACTCATTGTACAAAGGCAATTCTATTTTTTTAACTTATTACAACTCCAGACTTTTTGTGCGTTCATATGGAACCATTCAACCCCGTCATCAAACTTTCACCCTTTTCTGACTTTATTTGCTTATTTTTCATGCCTTTCTGATTTTTTTTAGCTAAATGACCCTGAAATTGAAAGCACTACAAAGAACTCTTGAAAAGTTTGAAAGTAGGCATGGTTCATCATTTCACCCACATAGCATGTGCTAACAGTTGAAGTGTTCGGTAAAAAAAAAAACTGGATTCCCTTCGTGTACAAATGGACAATCTCTTTCGAGTATCAGGGTTCAACGAAAACTTTCCTGTTACAAGCATTTCATTTTTTTTAACTTATTTCAACTCCAGAACTTTTGGGCTTTCATACTGCTTCCGTTCAAAACCACGTCATCAATTTTCAACCCTTTTGTGTTCATTTGCTATTTTTCATGCTTTACTGATTTTTTTAAAGCTAACTGAACCCGACTTTAAAAGCACTACAAATGAACTCTGAAAATGTTGAAAGTTGGCATGGTCTCATCATTTGACCCACATAGGGCATTGCTAAAAAGCTTGGGGGTTACGGCGAACAACAGGATGCACTCGTGTAACAAATGGACAATCTCTTTCGTAGTATCGGGTTTTCGGACTAAAACTTCATCTGTTACATAGGCAATTCATTTTTTTAACTTACAACTCCATACTTTTTGTGGGTTTAAGTATGCACCATTCAACCACGTCAGCAACTTTCAACCCTTTCTGACTTAATTCGCTATTGTTCATGCATTTACTGATTTTTTTGAGTACTGGACACTGAATTGAAAAGCACTACAAATGGGGAACTCTAAATGGTTGAAAGTAGGCATGTTTCATCATTTCACCCACATAGCATGTGCTAAAAGTTGAGAGGATTCCGGCAAAAACTGGATTCACTTCGTGTACAAATGGACAATCTCTTTCGAATTACAGGGTTTCAGACGAAAGCTCCGTTTAATTATACAAAGCATTTCATTTTTTTTACTTATTTCACTCCAGACTTTTGTCCGTTAGTATGCTCCATTCTCACCATGTCTTGATTTTCAAACCCTGTCTGACTTCATTTGCTATTTTTTTCATGCATTTACTGATTTTTTTGAGTAGATGACCCTGAAATTGAAAAGCGCTACAATGAACTCTGAAGAGTGTGAAAGTTTGGCATGGTCTCGCATTTACCCCATAGCATGTGCTAAAAGTTGAGAGGGTACGCAAAACTGGATGCACTTCATGTACAAAATGGACAATCTCTTTCGAGTATCCAGGGTTCCGACGCAACTCATCTGTTACAAAGGGCAATTCATTACAAACACTGATGAGTACAATCATGATGGAGATTCCACACAATCTGTGTTTGGCATTAATCATGTATTCCATGTATGTTAAAACAACCAGATATGCCGATTACTCCCCAGGTGTTGCGAGTAGTATTATAGTACCAAAGGATCAAAAGTACTGATCATGGGACAACAGTGGAGAAAAGGGTCATTGAGTACTAAAGAAGCAATGATGACATGTTTTCCGCAAGCGAAATCAGTGAAGAGTTATCTGTAAAAGGTTATTACATCGATTCAGTATGTCATCATTTCTCCATGTCGATTTTCGATTTAAATTGAGGGTTTTGTGCCAACAAACAATATGGTGCACAGTTAGTTGGAATTGTGCCAAACAAGTGTACTTGGCGGAGTTATCCTATAACAGAGGCGAAGTAAGTTGCCGCTTTCGAAGCGACAAAGAGTTGTTGATTCATATAGGTCATTCATGAACTAGTATGGTTCCAAGATGGACTTTGGTCATGGAGACACTTATTATCAGATAGTTGCTTACAATGCTCAGTCTGAGGAATCAGGTTTTCGACTCTGTTCACACATATGCCAAAGCAAGGCCACACAAAATATGATTTTGTGAAAGCGTGGAAAAATGCGAGGAGATAATGCAAACGATACACACGATCTGGAACTGACAATCGTGGGACATCGTCTGATACCCAGCAGAAGCATAATTTTACACCATGTGCCATGGGTTGTATTTGTGTTGAGAAGTACATTAGCATTACTAGATTATGACTCTAGTCAAGTATGGAGTTCGTATGTAGATAAATCCCTAGATGGTAATACAAAGTATTGTATTATCTCCCTGTTCATAATTATGTTATGTTCCATGCTACATAACTGCTATGGTTCTTCGAGGTATACACAACGAGGCTGGAGAGGAAGACTCATACTGCATGTGTGGAATCTAAACGTGAAATGTATTCCCTAGTCTGGCCTCTAAGTAAACTAGCTCAAGGGTGTTGCATGGATGGTTCTGGTTCCTGATCATGGGCATTGTCTATGCGCTTTGCAACTTAAGGGCACAATGATTAGAAGAACATCTGTGTTGAATCTACCCGTAATTGATGTTTCTAGAGATGCATTCGTCACAATTAATGTTTAATTACCCCAGAGATGGTTATTGTTTGCATGATTCCTTAGACCATGAGAGATCGAGTTTCTTCATGCTCGCTCATGAACTTTGGTGGTTTGTTAAATGTCATCCGTAATGGGTGGCTTCGAGCTTACTGTCGGCGCTACGGGGTTCATGGAAAAGTATGATCAGAGTAAATTGATGGGCTCATGATGGGATTTGACCCCTCCGACGATGGAGAGATTTCTCTGGGCCCTACTCGGTGTTAGCGCTTATCCATCATCGTTGGACAGACACATAAAGGATGTGATCACAGGGATGCACAGAAAATGGTAAGCGAGAAAAAGAGAACACATAAGGGTAACGATGGTAATGGCAATAGTGACAAGTTGTTGATACCACGAGAATGCCAACAGTGTCTCAACTCGTGTAATTATACATTCGCGAAGCAACAGGAATAGCACACGGGTAACTGAGGTTCACTCGAATATACTTCGTGTGGGTATTGGTATAGGGGTCAAATTGGGTGTCCATTGCTCCGATGTTTTTCATTGATACGGAAGGGGGTTCTGGAGGTCATAGTCTATACTTCACCTAACCTATAGGGTCACACACCTAAGGGTCATCTATCTGCTGAATACTAGACAGGGGGGTCTGAGAGAGAGTTCTCCGGAAAAAGTTCGGGGACGCGGAAAAGTACCGAAGAGAGAGAGTAAAAAGAATGCTCACCGGGATGAGTTCCGGGTGAAACTGAAAGTTGTTTCAGGGGATTGCCATAAAGTAAATTGGTCCGGCCACGCCGATCTGCCTGATATTCTTGAGCGGGTTGCCAGAATCATTCTGGAAAACTTCTGGGAATTTTTCCGGAAAGAAAAACCGGAAATGTTCCGGAGCTGCCGGAACCAGTGTTTGCCTTTTCGCAGAGAAAATCACTAATCCAAATTGTTTCAGGAACCAAATCCAAACTCATTTGTGTGGGTACGTGGAATTATCTAAGACCCACAGAAATTGTTCGGTTGATTTAACGGTGGCGGAAAATTGGTTATTGAATGAGGAAAACACTTATGGATATTTTTTTGGAAACCACCTTTTAGGGCGTTTGAAAAAGGCTTCTAGAAGGGCTGGGGGCCAAGAAAAGCCCCTCATGGGGGCCCCCAAGAGGTTGGCCGTCACCAAGGGAGGTGGAGGCTCCTGGATCTCCACATGGCACCCATTTGTCCATAACACCCTCCATGTGAAATCCTTTGCAGTGTGTTTTTGTAATTTGTGGTATGCACATCTACCCTTGGGGTTTTCCCTATAAATAGGAGGTGAGGGGGGGGCCCAAACTTCTCTTGTCTCTCACATCCTGCCAGACATTTCTGGCTTCTCTCGTCCCTCCAACGTAAATAGTTTCCGTAGTAGAGCCGAAGACTGTCTGGGTTCAAGTGGGGAACTAGTTCTGGCGGCAAGCCCTGTCGGATAGATGACCCGTAGTGTGCAACTCTGTAGAGAGATCGTAGTTTCGGTCTTCGGGAGGCATGATTCTGCTCGGTCATACGATTCGATGTCCCACGAATGGTGATCGGTCCGATCGAGTCAGGGTCTCCGTGCTGACGAGTGAGTCAGAGTTACAAGGAGTCATAACCCGGGACTTACGAGAAACGTTCGGGGGGACTTACCCGACCGTTCTTCGGGGAGTCTGTCCGAGGGGCAGAGCGAGGGGATACATCCTCGGGTTGGAGGTTGTAATCCTGTTGCGGGGATGTGCCACCGCCGTCGTCATCGACTCTACTTCCGCTGCTGCTACCAATCGATAACGAAAAATGATCAATCATTGTTATGCAGTCTCCATAGTGTGTCCCTGGGCATGGTGGTAGGTCGGAATTTTTTTGTTTCTGCCGGCGTTCCCACTACAGTGATAAGCAGCAAAATGACTTGAGGTCGGGAGACTCGTTCACTTTTTCGAATATTGCGTGGGGAACCCTCACTCAAAAAACATTTTGTTGGTTATTATTGCTGATTTGGTTTATTAAATAATTCCTTGATTATTCTCATTATGGAACCTCTTATAAACAAGATAGACGAACCCATGCCCATGAGTGCATGTAAAGGAATGTAATGTGTGTGGGGATAGCTGTTTTTTTACCGATATAAGGATAGCAATATTTGTTGAATCTGTGTGGCATGAATTTAATTGAGCCGGTCGAGAGATCTAGTAGAAGTTACTGTACAGTAGATTGCCATTAGTATATTGTAGTATGCATGCTGGTAGATACATGGTGGTTTTGTGTTTGAGCATGCATGCAGTGGGGCTGGATATAGTAAGCAATCAAACGGAAGGTGGGAAAGGAATAATATATCAATGGATGAATGGTTTGAGAAAGGAGGGAGCGAGATATGGTGCCGAATGTATGAGGAGAAAGAGCACTCGGGTCTCTGAATGATCCATGGTTCCGCCTGCTGCCGTCGTGATGCGAATGTGGTCAGGGCTTTGTCACACACCCCACACCGCATGTTGCAACATAGGTCGTGCGTGCGCTAGGTGTATACGTTTGGCACAAATGTTACCGGGCCCTTCCAGTTACGATCCAAGTGTGCAGGCCGGTCCGTCTGTGTCTTTCTGCGGACAGGGAAGAGCTTGGTAGACGAGGATGGAAATGCTATGTCGTTTACTATACTAAACCCTCTGCTCAACGCAATTGATAGAAATACACCCTTCGAAATAAAAATTGTCAAAAAGCTAGCCCTATCAAGCGTGCCGTGCCGACACATGCCCTGCCGCCATACGCGTGGAGGAAGCCACTTCCCGCCACACGAGTGGCGGAAGCCCCCTGCTGCCTATGCCCGGGGTTCATCTCGGTGCCCAAATACCGGTGGACGGAGGCTCTCGTCGCGACACATGATACTTCCGCCATACCCTCTATGGGGCGGAAGGTCACGGGTCGGACGACAACACTTATCCGACTATACCCAATGGCAAGGTACACGTGTCGCGATGACAGCCTTTCGTCAGGGCATTTTGGCAATCTTATTCGGAGGGTGCATTTTTGTCAAATTGCGTTCGGCCGAGGGTGTAGATATTAAAAACATGATAATCGGTGTCAGTGGTGGATGGCAGTGCAGGTAAATTAAAAACACAAAGCACCTTGCCCTGACCATGCCGGCTTGATGTGTAAGGGGGCCAAGATTCCGTACTTCATTTTGCAACGCCCATGCCGCCTTGTGCTAATTGTGTATCGTCTAAGTTAAATTAATCTGTTGTTGCCTGTGAGCTACAGTCATAAATAAAAAAATTACGCTTCAGATGCCCAATCAATGAAAGACTGTGACAGTAGGGACAGTGCTGGACCAGGGGCTGTACAGTGCGGGGAAGGGCGGACCAGTAGGCATATAACCAAACCGAGGTAATCTGGTTAGTTACGATGTATATGGCAGATGCCCCTGTCTAATGGCTAGGATTCTTCGACTAGAGCACCTAGCTTCTCCCTGGATACAAGTGCTGCGACCGGGGAAGCTCGATCCCTATGGCTTGTGGACGGACAAGAAACGTGTCGTCCGATGATGCCGCCTTATTAGGCATTTTGGAAGGAGTGCAACCTATCAGGCAAAGAGCTGTCGGTAGGCAGTGCCAAAATGATAGCATGAACGATTCTGCGCCCTTTGTTGTTTGGGCTGATGGTTAGGGTAGTACCACATGCATCGGTCCGGCATGCCAGCAGCTCTGTCCCTAGGCAGCCCTATCATATCAGGGAGGAGTCAGAGATTGTAGAGGACAAGGTAGTAGCTAGCTTAGTCAATGTTTTGTTTTTTTGTCGCTGCGGGATACGGCAACATGCATGCATGCATCAATTACGGGGTGTGTTGTTGATAGAGTGTATCGGATAAGAATGCAGATGAGAGAGGTAAAAAGTTTCCTTCTCGACCCTTTTGGTGTTTGGTAGTTAGTTAGGTGATAACGGGTGCATGAGTCCACACTAGATCACACAAACAATATCACTAGAAGCATACACTGAGGAGAGAGGAGCATGCATGAAGAGGGGTGGTGAGATGAGCTGCATGAAGATGTTGAACACTATGCAAAGATGAGAATGTGAACCAAACAACCCTTGTCCATCCATCCTCGTCTCGGCCTAGAACACCTACAGTCTATGTCGCATGCACCAAGGCACAAACTATCAGCGACAAGGAGGGCCTACTGCCAAAGTCTGTGGCGGAGTATAGAGTATAAAAACTGCCTTACGTCGAGAACCATGGCGGTAGGGTAGTTTTCCACACATAAACGGTTGGACGGTTGCCAGGTATAGTCGACATGGCGGTAGGGTAGTGCTACCCTGCCCGAGGACCATTGGCGTGGTAGAAAGAGAAAAGGGTCAGATCCCAAAATTTTACAACCAGGGTCGATCTGTCTGTTGTGAGTAATCACTAATCTTTGGGTATTGCGAGTTATCACAAAGATACCCGCTCGATTGCATTTCTGTTCAAGACTCGATGAAGAACACTATGGCCTGCAAAGACTAGCCAGGAAGTGAGGTCTTTGAGTATACAAGGGAACATAGTACTGTTACTATACTTCACATCGGTGTGACTTACCGTCTGTTCTTTATTTTCATAATTCATTTACAGTTTTCAAACAAACTCTAGCCCCATTGCATAAGGTATCTTGCAAGAAGGTTGTTCAATAGAGAACTTTTGTGTTGGTGTTATGATAACATAACGACCATACTTTCATTATTAAATGAGATGTATGTTATGCATTGCATAACAATACATTACCTCTATATTTACTTCATAATTCTTTTAGAGATTTCATACACTCTAGCCCATTGCACAATGTTTTTGGTTGCAAAGAGTTCATAAAAAACAATTGTTGAACAGTATTATGATATAATACATGAAGGGCCATGCTTCCATCCAAGATGGGACGTTATGTTATGAATATGATGTAATATGATACATCCATAACCACTGACGCTAAGTCGGGCAAAGACTCAAAAGAAACCACACAAGTGTGGCCACTGCATTTGCGTCACCATTGGAGAAACCCGCCATGGGAAATTCCATTATGATGCGATTTACTGAATGTCATTTGTTTGGAATCATCTGACACTTGCAAATTTCCCTACGGAAACAAGTGAAGTGACGGAATACCGTTTCAGTAGGCCATAAGGACGAGCACATAAAACTATGGTGGTGATCGACATTTGTGATGGTAGTTCAATTAAATGTGTTGCAAGTAGTGGCATTTATCGATCTTAAAATGACTCTAATTAGGATACGGATATTACTGATGAGACTATAAGTCTGATCTTTTGAACTCATTCGAATATTTCAAAAAGTTGAGTGAAAGTGTATTGTACAACAAGAAAATTATTTGTTTCTACAATTGCTTTATGATTGGCAGAAGAGAAGGATATTGAGTTAAAGTTTAGCGAAATGGTCTTTATGGAGTTGTGAAGGGCTTGTTCAAAATCAACCTCCCGGAACACCATCTACAAGTGGAGAAGTCCTAAATGAAAATGTATCGACATTCATGACATGTATAAGATCAATATAATAAATATTTGTCACTATCCCTTTTAAAGTTGATGCTTTAGGACTGCGCCTTTTCCTGAAAAGAGCTCCATCCGGGTGTCTGTTGAAATGACGCCATGGGTGGGTACACCCAACCATGTTAATCTTTTCTTAACATTTGGAATAGTGGCTTGGTCAAAGGTTACAATACACTATTCCAAACTGGCAAGTGCACTTGTAGGTTATCCCAAGCAATTGGCTATTCCTCCTCCCCACTATACCAGAGGCAAATAGGGTTGGCCCAAAGACGGTATGCTTTGTGAGGGAAAAATTGGTTCTTTCAAAAAGGAGTGGGAGAACAGTCAACTCGATGAGATAAATCCTCCCCAACCCGTATCTTTGTCAGCGTCAATCAAAGGAAAGAGACTTGCGAAGTAATTCAGAGGTTTCCTACGGACCTAGTAGAAAAGGGCCTAAGTGAGCACATTAATCCCGGCTTTTAACTGCACCGGCACCTAGTGTACACATAGGTGCCTGGTTCCATGGCTAGGCGGGCGGACATCATTAACCGGTTCGTGCGAACCTTTTAGTACCGTTCGTGCCCACGAACCGTACTAAGAGTGGTGGCAGGCTGTGTCAGGCTGGGGCCCACCAGCCACTTTAGTACCGTTCATTCCACGAACCGGGTACTAGAGGCAGAAGAAAAGGGTGTGAACACATTGATGATGTGCCTTTGAATGGTCATAATGAACACCACAAATGGGTTCTGGAGTATACATTAAGTATTATAAAAATGAAGGAGATGCCAATGCTCCAACTCCACTTTGGTTTAGCTCAGGCCTTGAGAACCATGAGACTGCCCCAGATAGTAGCTCCTGCCAAGTTCTACCCATTTCACTCATGGCGTGAGCTAGAGCGAACAGTGACAGGTGAGCATTGCACCTCTCCTTCATTTTCTCGTTTCGTGTGTTTGCACTCAGGCTTTATAAACCGCTATGGGCGAGTCCCTCTAGCCACCGCCAGGACAGGCTTTAGTCGACCGGTTGGTGGCTCCAACCGCGACTAACTCTAAGGACTTTCATTTGCTATTTTTCATGCATTTACTGATTTTTGACTAAATGACCCTGAAATTGAAAAGCACTACAAAGAACGCTGAAAAGTTGAAAGTTGGCATGTCTCATCATTTGACCCCCATAGTATATGCTAAAAAGTTGAGAGGGTTACGGCAAAAACTAGATGCACTTCGGGTACAAAATGGACAATCTCTTTCGTAGTCCAGGGTTTGCACGAAAACTCGTCTGTTACAAAGGCATTTCATTTTTTTAACTTATTTCAACTCCAGACTTTTTGTGGTGTTCAAGTATGCGCCATTCAAGCAAAGTCATCAATTTTCAACCTTTCTGACTTCATTTGCTATTTTCAGCATTTACTGATTTTTTTAAGCTAAATGACCCTGAAATTGAAAAGCACTACAAATGAACTCTGAAAAGGTTGAAAGTTGGCATGGTCTCATCATTTGACCCACAAGCATGTGCTAAAAGTTCAGAGGGTTCGGCAAAAACTGGATGCACTTCGTGTACAGAATGGACAATCTCTTTCGTAGTATCCTGGGTTTCGACGAAAACTCATCTGTTACAAAGGCAATTCATTTTTTAACTATACAACTCCAGACTTTTGTGCGTTTAGTATGCACCGATTCAAAGCCACGTCATCAACTTTCAACCCTTCTGACTTATTTGATATTTTTCATGCATTTACTGAGTTTTTTGAGCTAATGACCCTGAAATTGAAAAAGCACTACAAATGAACTCTGAAAAGGTTGACAAGTGGCATGGTACTCATCATTTGACCCACATAGAATATAGCAACAGGTTGAGAGGGGTTACGGCAAAAACTGGATTCACTTCGTGTAAAAATGGACAATCTCTTTCGTAGATCAGGGTTCAGACGAAAACTCGTCTGTTACAAAGGCATTTCATTTTTTATTACTATTTCAACTCCAGACTTTTTGTGTGTTCAGTATGCGCCATTGAACAACGTCATCAATTTTCAACGTTTTCTGACTTCATTTGCTATTTTTCATGCATTTACTGATTTTTTTTTAAGCTAAATGACCCTGAAATTGAAAAGCACTACAATTGAACTCTGAAAAGGTGAAAGTTGGCATGGTCTCATCATTTGACCCACATAGCATGTGCTAAAAGTGAGAGGGTTACGGCAAAAACTGAGATGCACTTCGTGTACAGAATGGACAATCTCTTCGTAGTATCAGGGTTTCGGACGAAAACTCATCTGTTACAAAGGCAATTCATTTTTTTAACTTATTACAACTCCAGACTTTTTGTGGCAGTCAGTATGGCACCATATCAAAGCCACGTCATAATTTTCAACCCTGTTCTGACTTCATTTGAATTTTTCATCGATTACTGATTTTGTTTGAGCTAAATGACCCTGATGAAATTGAAAAGTCACTACAAATGAACTCTGAAAAAGGTTGAAAGGAGGCATGGATCGCACTTTTTTTTTTGGGTCACCCTAAAAAAAAAAACATCAACATGTCGTGCTAAAAAGTTGAGAGGGTTACGGCAAAAAACATAAGGATTCACTCAGTACAAAATGGCAATCTCTTCGAAGTATCACGGTTTTCAGACACGAAAACTCGTCTGTTACAAAGGTCATTCATTTTTTTTAACTTATTTCAACTCCAGACTTTTGTGCGTTCATTATCTCTCGAAACCACTTTCATCAATTTTTTGAACCCTTTCTGATCATTGCAATTTTCATGCATTACTGATTTTGAGTAAATGACCCTAAATTGAAAATCACTACAAGAACCTGAAAGGTTGTAAAGTTGGCATGGTCTCATATTTACCCAATGGCATGTGCTAAAAAGTGAGAGGGTTACGGCAAAAACTGATTCACTTCGTGTACAAAATGGACATTCTCTTTCGTAAGTATCTGTTTCGGGACGAAAACTCATCTGTTACAAAGGCAATTCATTTTTTTAACTCGTTTTAAATCCGACTTTTTGTGCGTCTCATCTGCACCATCAAAGACACGTCCATCAAACTTCAACCCTTGTCTGCACTTTATTTGCGTTTTTTCATGCATTTACGATTTTTTTAGCTAATGACCCTGAAATTGAAAAGCACTACAAAGAACCTGTAAAGTTTGAAAGTAGGCATGTTATCTCATTTCACCCACAGACATGCTGCTAAACAAGTTGAGAGGTTACGGAAAAACTGATGCACTTCGTGTACAAAATGGGACAACTCTTTCGAAGTTAAGTCGGTGTTTCAGACGAAACTATGTCTTAGCAAAGGCATTTCATTTTTTTTTAACTTTTTCAACTCAGATTTTTGTGCGTTCAGTACGGCTCCTTCAAACCACTAATCATTTTCAACCCTTTCTGGTTTCATTGCTATTATTTCATTCTTTACTGATTTTTTAAGCAAATACCATGAAGGAAAGCACTACAAATGAACTTGGACAAGGTTGAACGTTGGCATGTCTCATCATTTGACCCACATCGCATGGCTAAAAAGTTGAGAGGGTTACGGCAAAAAACTGGAAACACTTCGTTACAGAATGGGACCATTCTCTTTGTAGATCACGGTTTCGGACGAAAACATCTGTTTACAAGGCAAATTCATTTTTTTAAGTTTATTACAACTCCAAAATTTTGTGTGGTTTAGTATGCCGCATTCAAAAGCACGTCAGCAAACTTTCACAATCTTTCTACCTTAATTCGCTAATTTTTCATGCATTAACTGATTTTTTGAACCTAAATGACCCTGAAATGAAAGCACTACAAATGGAACTCTGAAATGGATTTGAAAGTAGGCATGGTTCACATTTCACCCACATAGCATGTGCTAAACAGTTGAGAGGGTTTTACGGCAAAAATCGGATTCACTTCTGTACAAGTGGAACAATCTCTTCGAAGTATCAGGGTTTTCAGACGAAACTCGTTTGTTACCAAAGGCATTTCATTTTTTCTTTTAATTTATTTCAACTCCAGACTTTTTTCCGTTCAGTATGCTCCCATCGAACAAAGTCTTGAATTTCAACCCTTTCTGAATTCATTTGCTCATTTTTCATTGCATTTACTGATTTTTTGAGCTAAATGACCCTGAAATTGAAAAAGCACTACAAATGAACTCTGAAAAGGTTGAAAGTTGGCATGGTTCTCATCATGGACCCAATAGCATGTGTCTATAAAATTGACAGGGTTCGGCAAAAACTGGTGCACCTTCATGTACAAAATGAACAATCTCTTTCGTAGTTACATGGGGTTTCGAGGCGAAAACTCATCTGTTACAAAGGCAATTCATTTTTACTATACAACTCCAGACTTTTTGTGAGTTCAGTAATGCCACCTCAAGAAAAGCACGTCATCAACTTTCAACCCTTTCTGACTTCTTTGCTATTTTATACATTTACTAATTTTTTTTTAGCTCAATGACCCTGAAATCAAAGCATACAAATGAACTCGTGAAAAGTTCGAAAGTAGGCATGGTATCATCATTTGCACCCACATAGCATGTGCTAAAAGTTGAGCGAGGGCTACGCAAAAACTGATTCACTCTTACACACAATGGACAATCCTTTCGAGTACTCACGGTTTCAGACGAAACTCGTCTGTTACAAGGCATTTCATTTTTTTAACTTATTTCAACTCCCCCAGACTTTTTCGTGGCGTGCTCATTATGCTCCTTTGAAACCACTTCACAATTTTTTACCCTTTCTCGACGTTCATTTGCTATTTTTCATGCATTACTGATTTTTTTGAGCTAAAATGACCCTGAAATGAAAAGCACTACATGAACTCCTGAAAAGGTTTGAAGTTGCATGGTTCTATTCATGTTGACCCACATAAGTGCTAAAAAAGTTGAGGGTTACGGCAAAAACTGGATGGCACTTCGTGTAAAATGGACATTCTCTTTCGTAGTATCAGGGTTTCGGACAGAAACACTCATGTGTTACAAAGGCAAATCATTTTTTTAACTTATTACCAAACTCCAGAGTTTTTGTGCGTTCAGTATGCACCAATTCAAAGCCACGTCATCACTTTCAACCCTTTATGACTTTATTTGCATTTTCATGCATTTATGAGTTTTTTTTAGGTAAATGACCCTGGAAATAAAAGCATCTACAAAAGAACTCTGAAAAGTTTGAAAGTAGCATGGCTCATCATTTCCACCCACATAGCATGCTAAACAAGTTGAGAAGGGTTGACGGCAAAAACGGATGGCACTTCGTGTACAAAATGGACATCTCTTTCGACGTAGCAGGGTTTCAGACGAAAAACTTCTGTTACAAAGGCATTTCATTTTTTTTAACTTATTTAACTCCGAACTTTTGGCGTTTCAGTACGCTCCATTCAAACCACGTCATCAATTTTCACCCTTTCTGTGTTTCACTTTGACTTTTTTCATGCTGTTACTGATTTTTTTAAAGCTAAATGACCCTGAATTGAAAGCACTACAACTGAACTCTGAAAAGGTTGAAAGTTGGCTGGTCTACTCATTTGACCCCACATAGCAGTGTCATAAAAAGTTGGGAGGGTTACGGCAAAACCTGATGCACTTCGTGTACAAAATGGACAATCTCTCCCTTTCGTATTGTTTCAGATGGTTTTCGACGAAACTTTCATCTGTTACTTATAGGCAATTCTTTTTTTACTTAATAAACTCCAGACTTTTTGGTGGGTTTAGTATGCACCATTCAAAGCACACGTCAGCAACTTTCAACCTTTCTAGAACTTAATTCGCTTATTTTTCATGGCATTTACTGTTTTTTTGAGCTTAATGACAATGATAATGAAAAGCACTACAAATGAACTCTGAAACTGTTAAGTAGGCATGTTATCTCATTTCACCCACATAGCATGTCTACAAAAGTTGAGACTTCACGCGCAAAAACTGGATTCACTCGTGTACAAATGGCACCAATCTTTCAAGTATCATGGTTGGGTTTCAGACGGAAAGCTTTTAGTACCAAAGGCATTTCATTTTTTTTAACTTATTTAAACTCAGACTTTTTGTCCGTTAGTATGCTCCTTAGAAACATGTCTTGAATTTTCACAACTTCTTTCTGACTTCATTTGCTATTTTTCATGCATTTACTGATTTTTTTGAGCATAAATGACCGAAATTGAAAAGCTACAACTAACTCTGAAAAGGTGAAAGTGGGACATGTGTCTCATCATGGACCCCACATAGCATGTGCGAAAAATGTTGACGAGGGTTGACGGCAAAAACTGATGCACTTCATGTACAAAATGGACAAAATTCTCTTTCGTAGTATCAGGTTCCGACGAAAAAACTCTCTGTTACAGGCATTATTTTTAATTATACAACTCCACGAATTTTGGTGAGTTCAGTAATGCACCATTCAAAGCCACGTTCTCAACTTTCAACCCTTCGTGACTTCCATTTGCTATTTTCATACATTACTGCTTTGTTTTTTGAGCTAAATGACCCTGAAATTGAAAAGCATACAATGAACTCTGAAAGTTCGAAAGTAGGCATGGTATCATCTTTCACCCACATAGCATGTGCTAAAAAGTTGACGAGGGTTACGGCAAAAACTGGATTCAATTCATGTACAAAATGGACAATCTCTTTCGAAGTATCACGGTTTCAGACGAAAATCGTCCTGGTTACCAAGCATTTCATTTTTATAACTTTTTTAACTCCAGACTTTGTGCGTTCATTATGCTCCATTCGAACCATTCATCAATTTTTCACCACTTCTGAATTCATTGCTATTTTTCCTGCATTTACTGATTTTTTGAGCTAATGCCATAGAACTTTGAAAAGCACACAAATAAGACACTCTGAAAAGGTTGAAAGTGGCATGGTCTTCATCATTTGACCCACATAGCATGGTGCTAAAAAGTTGAGAGGGTTACGGCAAAACGGATGCACTTCGTGTACAAATGGAATTCTCTTTAGTAGTATCTGGGTTTCGGACGAAAATCACTCTGTTACAAAGGCAATTCATTTTTTAAACTATTACAACTCCAGACTTTTTGTGCGTTCAATGCACCATTCAAAGCCAGTCATCAACTTTCAACCCTTTCTGACTTTTTTGACTATTTTTCATGCATTTACTGATTTTTTTTAGCTAAATTGGACCGCTGAAATGAAAAAGCACTACAAAAGAACTCTGAAAGTTTTGAAAGCAGGCATTGTATCATAATTTCACCCCACACATAGCATGTGCTAAAAAGTTTGAGAGGGTTCGGCAAAAACTGGATGCACTTACGTGTACACAAATGGACAATCTCTTTCGAAGTTCAGGGTTTCAGACGAAAACTTGTTCGTTACAAGGCATTTTTTTTTTAACTTTTTCACTCCAGACTTTTTGTGTTTCAGTACGCTCCATTCAAACCGCGCAATCATTTCAACCCTTGCTGTTTCATTTGCATTTTTCATGCTTTTACTGATTTTTAAGCCTAAATGACCCTGAATTGAAAAAGCACTACAAATGAACTCTGAAAAGGTTGTTGAAAGTTGGCATGGTCTCATCATTGGACCCACAATCGCATGTGCTTAAAAAGTTGAGAGGGTTCGGCATCACAAAACGTGGAAACACTTCGTGTACAGATGGACCATCTCTTTCGTAGTACTCACGGTTTCGGACGAAACTCATCTGTTCATAGGCAATTCATTTTTTTAAGTTATTCCACTCCAGAATTTTGTGTTTTTAGTATGCACCATTCAAAGCCACTTCAGCAACTTTCACCCTTTCTGACTTTAATTCGCTATTTTTCATGCATTTTACTGATTTTTTTTGAGCTACATGACCCTGAATTGAAAAGGCAACTACAAATGAACTCTGAATGGTTGAAATAGCATGGTATCATATTTCACCCACATACATGTGCTAAAAAGTTGAGAGGTTAAAGGCTGGTCAAGATATAGTTCTTGGGAATTAGGTTAAACATGTTAATCACTAATTCTTGGGTATCGTGAGTTTAATCACAAAGATACCCGCGTCGATTGCATTCTGTTGCGAATCAATGTAAGACACTATGGCCTGAAGACTAGCCAGGAATGAGGTTTCGGTATACACAAGGAACATAGTAAATGTTACTATACCTTCCAGGTTGTATTACTGTCTGTATTACTTTTATAATTCATTTTAGAGTTTTTCAAACTCTAGCCCATTGCATAGGTAGCTTGCAAAAGTGTTCATAAGAGAACTTTTGATTGTTCGGTGTATGAATAACATAAGGGCCGTACTTTCATTATGAATGAGATATATGTTATGAATATTGACAACAATACATACCTCTGATTTACTTTCATAATTCATTTTAGAGTTTACACACTCTATCCCATTGCACAATGTTGTTGCAAAGGGTGTTCATGAGAGAACAATTGTTGTTCAGTATTATGAATAAATAAAGGGCCATGCATTCATCCTAGATGGGACGTATGTTATGAATATTGATGGTAATGATATCCATAACACTGACGCTAATGTCGCAAGACCAAAAGAATACCACACAAGTGTGGCACTGCATTTGGTCACATTGGAGAAACCCGCATGGAAAAATTCCATTATGATTTTGAATCATCTGACACTTGCAACTTTTCCCCAAAAAAGTGAAGTGACTGAAATACCGTTCACAAGGCCATAAGGAACGAGCAAAGAACTTATTGGTGATCATACATTTGATGTATGTAGTCCGATAAATGTTGTTGTTGCAAACAGTGATTTGTCTACCTTCAAAAGGACTCAGTAGATATATGGATATTTACTTGATGAGACATAAGTCTGGATCTTTTGAAATCATTCGAAAGGTTTTCAAAATGAAGAGATTACTGTAACAGCAAAAATTATTTTTACAATTCGATTGCAGAAAGGAATATTTGTTTAGTTACAAGTTTAGCGAATATCTGATGAGTTGTGAAAGGGGTTTCATAACTTGCACCTCCCGAGACACCACTGCAAGTGAAAGTCCCGTGAAGATGTAATTGAACCATTCATGACATGGTAAGATCAAAGAGTGACATAAATAAATTTGCCATTATCGTTTTTAAAGTGATGTTTTAGAGACTTCGGCTTTTTTAAACATGAAAAGAGCTCCATGCGTGTCTGTTGAAATGATGCCATGTATGGTACGCCCAACATGTTTATAATCTTTTCTTCAACATTTGGAATATGGGGGCTTGTGTAAAAGGTTACAAACCTATTCACAAAGACAAGTGCTATTTTGTATGTTATCCCAAATATTGGGTATCCCCCACCACTATACCAAGGCAAAGGATTTTGCCACAAAACGGTATGCTTTTAAAGAGAATAGTTCTTGCAAAAGGGTGAGTGGGAGAACAGTGCAACTCGACGAGAAACAGTTATTTCTTCGTCATCAGGTCAAAGGAAAGAGACCTTGGAAGTAATTCCAGTGTTTCCTACTGCGACTAATACGGAAGCCTCTACATGAGATGTATGGACTTCGGCGAACTTGCAGCTGAACCACGGAGGGAAAAACTCGTGCAAACCTCTCAGGTGCGCATACGAGAATTGTTTTGTTAGACAACAGTATACCTATGATACACAAGGAAGCGTTGATGGGCCCTGACTCCAGATTGACTATAAATGCCAAATACAATCCGAGATACTTTCCATATAAGTGATTCAAGATTAAAATCTTGATACACCCTTTCGGAAGACTAGAGTCTAATGAATATTTATGGAACTAAAACTGATACGGATAAAAATGTTTTATCCAAAAAGCTCGACTTGTTGAAATAACAGTTCAAGGAGTTGACTACGATGAGGTTTGTTTCACCGTAGCGATGCTTAAAGTCGGTTCGGGTTGTTGAACTAGCAATTAATACATATTTAAATCATTGAGTACGAAACATGGATGATGAAACGATTTCCATTTTATGGAAATGAAACCAAGGATTGCATGTGTTACAGTCCAAGGTATTTTATCAATCCAGAAGATGCTAGTGAGTGTGCAACTTCAGAGTTCCAGCAATGGAACAAGAAGAGAGCAAAATGGAGTTGGAAGTTGGAATCTTCGTGTTTTGATGAAATGGTCAAAAAGGGTTTGACTTCATCAATGGGTAACGAAGATGCTTGGATTCAAGAAACTAAGTGGGAGCATAATAATATTTCTAAAAAACGTTGTGTGCTTGACACATTGTTAAATTAAATAAATTTCTTGACACGAATTAGGACTTCATTTGAAAATAGTTTTTCAATGAAGTGCTTGGGCTAAAAAGCCTCAAATTAGGCATGATGATCTATGGAGATAGATTTACCTAATGGGGCTAAGCAAAATACATATTGACAAGATGACTAAAACATTTTCAGAACTAAAACGTCAAGGAGTGATTCTTGTCGAAGTCATATGGAAAGAGTTTTTGCAAGAATCGCGTGTCCCCAAAACACTGATGAGTAAAATACATGATGGAGATTCCACACAATCTGTGTTTGGATTAATCATGTATCCATGGTATGTAAAACAACCAGATATGTCCGATACTCCCAGGTGTTGCGAGTTATAGATACCAAAGAGATCAAAATACGATCATGGGACAACAGTGAAAAAGGGTCATTGAGTACTAAAGAAGCAATGATGA
This sequence comes from Thinopyrum elongatum, assembly GCA_011799875.1. Taxonomy (NCBI): domain Eukaryota; kingdom Viridiplantae; phylum Streptophyta; class Magnoliopsida; order Poales; family Poaceae; genus Thinopyrum; species Thinopyrum elongatum. The sequence continues at coordinate 9,427,777 of CM022299.1, forward strand.
CATAGTTTTCTCGCAAGCGAAATATCATGAAGAGTTATTGTAAAAGGTTACATCGAATTCAGTTTCCATCATTCTCCATGCGATTTTCGATTTAAATTGAGGGTTTTGTGCAACAACAATATGGCACAGTTAGTTGGAAATTGTTCCAAACAAGTACTGTGGCGAGCTATAACAGAGGCGAAGTGTTGCCGCTTTCGAAGCGACAAAGAAGTTGTTGAATCATATAGGTCATTCATGAACTGTAGTATGGTTCCAAGATGAGACTTGGTCAATGGGACACTATTGCAGATAGTTGCTATAGCTCAGTCTGAGGAATCAGGTTTCGACCCTGATTCACACATATGCAAAGCAAGTCCACACAAAATAGAATTTTGTGAAAGCGTGTGAAAATGCGGAGGATATGCAAAGATACCACGGATCTGAGCTGTCAGATCACGTTTGGCGAATCGCTGTACCCATGCGAAGCATATTTTACACCAGTGTGCCATGGGTGTATAAAGTCATTAGCCATTTACTAGATTATTGACTCTAGTCAAGTAGGAGTTGTTAGTAGAGATAAAATGCCTAGAGGTAATAAAATGTTATTGTATTATCTCCCTGTTCATAATTATGTTTATGTTCCATGCTATAACTGCTATGGTTCCGAGTTACAATACACACGAGGCTCGGAGGAAGACTCATATGCATGTGTGGAATAATAAACGTAAAATGTATTCCTAGTCTGGCCTCATAAGACTAGCTCAAGGTGTGCATGATGGTTCTTTTCCTGATCATGGGCATGTCTATGCCTGCAACTTAGAGGGCACATGTTAGAAGAACATCTGTGTTGAATCGACCCGAATTGATGTTATGCTATGAGATGCATTCGTCACAAGTTAATGGTTAATACACAGAGATGGTTATTGTTTGCATGATTCCTTAGACCATGAGAGATCGAGTTTCTTCATGCTTGCTTCATGAACTTTGGGTTTGTTAAATGTCATCCGTAAATGGGGTGGCATATTACGGCGGCTTACGGGTTCATGGAAAAGTATGTCAATAAATTGATGGCTCATGATGGGATTTGCCCTCCGACGATGAGGAGAGATATCTCTGGGCCCTCATCGGTGTTAGTCGCTTATCCATCATCGTCTGGACAGACACAAAAGTGATTTGATCACAGGATGCCAGAAAATGGTAAAGAGAAAAGAGAACAATACTGGTAACGAGGTAATGGCATAGTGACAGTTGTTGATCCACGAGAATGCCAACATGTCTCCACTCGTGTAAATAACATATCGCGAAGCCAACAGGAATAGCACACGGTAACGGAGGTTCACTCGAATATACTTCGAGTGTGGGTATAGGGGTCAATATGGGTGTCCATTGCTCCGATGTTTTTCATTGATGGAAGGGGTTCTGGGTCAATGTCTATACTTCACCGAACCTATAGGGTCACACACGCTTAAGGGTCATCTATCTGCTGAATACTAGACAGGGGGAGCTGAGAGAGAGTCTCCGGAAAAAGTTTCGGGGACAGCGGAAAAGTACCGAGAGAGAGAGGTCACCGGATGAGTTCGGGTGAAACTGAAAAGTTGTTTCAGGGGATGCCATAAGTAATATTGGTCCGGCACAGCCTGACGCCTGAAATTCTTGAGGGGTGCCAGAATCATTCTGGAAAACTTCTGGGGAATTTTTCCGGAAGAAAAACGGAAATGTTCCGGAGCTGCCGGAACGCGCTGTTTGCTTTCGCAGATGAACAATCACTAATCAAAATTGTTTCGGAACAAATCCAAATCATTTGTGTGGGTACTGGAATTATCTAAGACCCACAGAAATATGTTCGGTGATTTAACGGTGGCGGAAAATTGGTTTTGAATAGAAAATCACTTTATGGATATTTTTTTGGAAGCCACCTTTTAGGGCGTTTGGAAAAAGGCTTCTAGAAGGGCTGGGGGCCAGAAAGCCCCTCATGGGGGCCCCCAAGAGGTTGGCCGTCCAAGGGAGGTGGAGCTCCTGGGACTCCACATGGCACCCCATTTTTGTCCATAACACCCTCCTGTGAAACCTTTGCATGTGTGTTTTTGGTAATTTGTGGTGCACACTACCCCTTGGTTTTCCTATAAATAGGAGGTGAGGGGGGGCTGCCCAAACTCATCCTTGTCTCTCACATACACATGCCATGACATTTCTGGCTTCTCTCGTCCCTCCAACGAAATAGTTTCGTAGTAGAGCCGAAAGACTGTCTGGGTTCAAGTGGGGAACTAGTTCTGGACGGCGAAGCCCTGTCGGATAGATGACACCGTAGTGTGCAACTCTGTAGAGAGATCGTAGTTTCGGTCTAGTTCGGGAGGCCCCGAATGGTCTGTCCGGGTCACGTCCGAGTTTCGAGGGTCTCCGAAGGGCTGTCCGACGTGACCGTGTCAGTAGAGTATGTAAAGGGCTCATAACAGGGACTTCGAGACCGTCGGGGGGACTGTCCCGACCGTCTTCGGGGGGCTGTCCGAGGGGCAGACGAGGGAGTACATCCTCGGGTGGGAGGTTGTAATCCTGTTGCGGGGGGATGTGCCACCGCCGATCGTCATCGACTCTACTTCCGCTTGCTACCAATCGATAACGAAAAATGATCAATCAATCTGTTATGCAGTCTCCATAGTGGTCCTGGGCTGGTGCGTAGGTCGGAATTTTTGTTTTTTGCCGCGTTCCCCTACAGTGATAAGCAGCAAAATGTCACTTGAGGTCGGGAGGACTCGTGTTCAACTATTTGTCGAATACTTGCTGGGGAACCCTTCATCAAACATTTTGTTGTTATTATTGCTGATTTGGTTTTTAAATAATCCTTGATTATTCTCATTATCGAACCTTTATAAACAAGATAGACGAACCCATGAGCATGCATGCATGTAAGGCAGTAATGTGGTGTGGTAGCTGTTATTTTTACCGATATAAGGATAGCAATATTTTTGAATCTGTGTGGCATGAATTAATTAGCCGGTCGAGAGATACTAGTAGAAGTTACTGTACAGTAGATGCATTTTAGTATTGTAGTATGCATCTGGTAGATACATGGTGGTTTTGTGTTTGAGCATGCAGCAAGTGGGGGTGGATAAAGCAATCAGATACGGAAGGTGGAAAGGAATAATATATCAATGGATGAATGGTTTGAGAAAGGAGGAGCGAGATATGGTGCGAATGTATGGGAAGAAGAGCTACTCGGGTCTCTGATGTCATGGTTCCGCCTGTGCCGTGATGCGAATGTGGTCAGGGCTTTGTCACCCCCCACACCCCGCATGTTGCACATAGGTCGTGGGTGCGCTAGGTGTATACGTTTGGCACAAATGTTACCGGCCCTTCCAGTACGATCCAAGGTGCAGGCCGGTCCGTCTGTGTCTTTCTGGCAGAAGAGTTGGTATGAGAGGGACGGTAAATGCTAGTTGTTACATATCTAACCCTCTGCTCAACGCAATTGATAGAAATACACCCTTCGAATAAAAATTGTCAAAAATAGCCCTAGCAAAGCGTGCCGTGCCGACACATGTCCCTGCCGCCATACGCGTGGGGGAAGCCACTTCCCGCCACACGTGTGGCGGAACACCCCTGCTGCCTATGCCCGAGGGTCATCTCGGTTGCCAAATACCTGGTGGAAGGCTTCGTCGCGAACATGTAACCTTCCGCCATCCCCTATGGCGGAAGGTCACGGTGTCGCGACGACAAACTTCCGCTATACCCAATGGCAGAGGTACACGTGTCGCGATGACCAGCCTTTCGCAGGGCATTTTGGCAATCTTATTCGGGGGTGCATTTTTTGTCAATTGCGTTCGGCGAGGGTTAGATATTAAAAAAATGATAAATCGGTCGTGGTGGATGGCAGTGCAGTAAATTAAAAAACAAAAGACGCTTGCCCTGCCATGCCGCTTGATGTGTAGTGGGCCAAGATTCCGTATCATTTTGCAACGCCCATGCCGCTTAGGTGCTAATTGTGATCGTCTAAGTTAATTATCTGTTGTTGCCTGTGAGTACAGTCAAAAAAAAAAATTAGCTTCAGATCGCCCAATCAATGAAAGACTGTGACAGTAGGGACATGCTGGACCAGGTGTGACAGTGGACGGGAAGGCTGACCAGTAGGCATATAACCAAAAACGAGGTAAGCTGGTATACGATGTTATATGGCAGATGCCCCTGTTCTATGGCTAGATTCTTCGACTAGAGCTACCTCTCTCCCTGGATACAAGTGCTGCGACCGGGGAAGCTCGAATCCCTATGGCTGTGGACGGACAGACAACGTGTCCGTGATGTCGGCCTATTAGGCATTTTTGGAGGAGTGCAACCTACAGGCAAAGAGCTGTCGGTAGGCAGTGCCAACATGATAGCATGAATCGATTCTGCGCCCTTTGTTGTTTGGGCTGATGGGTTAGGGGTAGTACACCATGCATCGTCCGCATGCAGCAGCTCTGTCCCTATGCAGCCCTATCATATCAAGGGAGGAGTCAGAGATTGAGAGGAACAAGTAGTAGCTAGCTTAGCATGTTTTGTTTTTTGTCGCTGCTGGGACGGCAACATGCATGCATGCATCAATTAGGGTGTGGTGTTTGATAGAGGTGTATCAAGAATGCATGAGAGTAAAAGTTTCCTTCTCGACACCCTTTTGGTGTTTTGAGTGTATAGAGTGTATAAGGTGCATGAGTCCACACTAGATCACACACAATACACTAGAAGCATACATAGAGGAGAGAGCATGCATGAAGAGGGGTGGTGAGATGAGCATGCATGAAGAGTGAACAACATGCAAAGATGAGAATGTAACCAAACAACCCTTAGTCCATCCATCCATCGTCTGGCCTAGACTCACAGTCTACTGCGGCATGCAACACAGGCCACAAACTATCAGCGACAGAGGAGGGCTACTGCCAAAGTCCTTGGCGGAAGAAATAACTGCTCCTACCGTCGAGAACCATGGCGGTAGGGTGTTTCCACCACCTAAAGGGTGTGACGGTGCCGGTAAGTCGACCATGGCGGTAGGTATGCTACCCTGCCGTCGAGGCATTGGCGGTAGTGAAAAAGGGTTCAGATCCCGAAATTTTTACGAACCAGGGTCAGATCTGTCTGTTGTGAGTTAATTCACTAATCTTTGGTATTGCGAGTTAATCACAAGATACCCGCTCGATTGCTTTCGTTCTCACAAGACTCTGCTGAGAAACTATGGCCTGCAAAGACAGCCAGGAATGAGTGGTTTGGTATACACAGGGAACATAGTAAATGTTACTATACATTCAACGTTGCTGTATTACCGTCTTGTATTTATTTTCATAATTCATTTACAGTTTCAACAACTCTAGCCCCATTGCATAAGGTATCTTGCAAGAAGGTTGTTCATAGAGAACTTTTGATGTTCGGTGTTATGATAACATAACGACCATACTTTCATTATTAAATGAGATGTATGTTATGAATGTATAACAATACATTACCTCTATATTTACTTTCATAATTCATTTTAAGAGTTCATACACTCTAGCCCATTGCACAATGTTTTGTTGCAAAGAGTGTTCATAAAATAACAATTGTTGATCAGTATTATGAATACATGAAGGCCATGCTTCCATCCAAGATGGGACGTATGTTATGAATATGATGGTAATATGATACATCCATAACACTGACGCTAAGTCGCAAGACTAAAAGAAACCACACAAGTGTGGCACTGCATTTGGTCACCATTGGAGAAACCCGCATGGAAATTCCATTATGATGGATTTGAAGTCATTTGATTTGGAATCATCTGACACTTGCAAATTTCCTCGAAAAGTGAAGTGACGGAAATAACCGTTTAGAGGCCATAAGGACAGAGCAATAAAACTTATTGTGTGATCACATTTGATGTGTGTAGTTCAATAAATGTTGTTGCAAGTAGTGGATTTATCTATCTTCAGAAATGACTCTCAAGTAGATATGGATATTTACTTGATGAGACGTAAGTCTGGATTTTGAACATTCATTCGAAATATTTTCAAAATTGAGTAAATGTTATCTGTACAAAAGAAAATTATGTTTCTACAATTGCTTATGATTGAGAGAGAAAGGATATTGATGTTATAAGTTTAGCGCAATGTCTGTGTATGTGATGAGAGGGTTCTTTCAAATGCACCTCCCGGAAACACCACTACAAGTGGAAAGTCCGTGGAAAATGTATCGAAACATTCATGACATGGTAAGATCAAATATGACATAAAATATTTGTCACTATCCCTTTTAAAGTTGATGCTTTAGAGACTGCGGCTTTTACACTGAAAAGAGCTCCACAGGGTCTGTTGAAATGACGCCATGGTGTGGTACACCCAACCATGTTAATCTTTTTTAACATTTGGAATATGGGCTTGTGTCAAAGGTTACATACTATCCAAAACTGGCAAGTGCTACTTTGTAGGTTATCCCAAGCAATTGGTATTTCCCTCCTCCCACTATACCAGAGGCAAATAGGTTGCCACAAAGAACGGTATGCTTTTTGAGGGAAAATGGTTCTTTCAAAAAGGAGTGGGAGAACAGTTCAACTCGATGAGATTAACAGTATCTTTGTCAGCAATCAAAGGAAAGAGACTTGGAAGTAATTCTAGAGTTCCTACGACTAGTAAGAAAAGGGCCAAGTGAAGCACATTAATCCCGGCTTTTAACTGACACCGGCACTAGTGTACCATTAGGTGCCGGTTCCAATGGCTAGGCGGGCGGCACTCATAGTACCGGTTCGTGCGAACCTTAGTACCGTTCGTGCCACGAACGGTACTAAAGAGTGGTGGCAGGCTGTGTCAGGCTGGGGCCCCACCGCACCTTTGTACCGTTCATTCCACGAAACCGGTACTAGAGGCAGAAAAGGGGTTGAACATTGATGATGTGCCTTTGAATGTGCATAATGAACACACACAAATGTTCTGGAGTAAAACTAAGTATTAAAAAATGAAGGAGAGGCACAATGCTCTCAACTCCACTTGGTTTAGCTCAGGCCTTGGAGAAAACTGACAGATAGCTCCATGCAAGTCTACCACCATTTCATATGGCGGAGCTAAGCAAGCAACGTGCAGGTGAGCATTGCACCTCTCCTTCATTTTCGTCTTGTCTTTGACTCATGGCTTATATAAACCGCTACGAGTCCCTCTAGCCACCGCCAGGACAGGCTTTAGCGCGGTTGGTGGCTCCAACGCGACTGAACAAGGACTTCATTTGCTATTTTTCAGCATTTATGATTTTTTTGAGCTAAATGACCCTGAAATTGAAAGCACTAACAAATGAACTCTGAAAAGGTTGAAAGTTGGCATGTCTCATCATTTGACCCCACATAGTAATGCTAAAAAGTTGAGAGGGTTACGGCAAAAACTAGATGCACTTCGTGTACAAAATGGACAATCTCTTCGTAGTCCAGGGTTTCAGACGAAAACTCGTGTGTTACAAAGGCATTTCATTTTTTTAACTTATTTCAATCCAGACTTTTTGTGTGTTCAGGAGTATGCCGCCATTCGAAGCAAAGTCATCAATTTTCAACCTTTCTGACTTCATTTGCTATTTTCAGCATTTACTGATTTTTTTTAAGTAAATGACCATGAAATGAATGAAAAGGCTACAAATGAACTCTGAAAAGGTTGGAAGAAAGTTGGCAGGTCTCATTCCTTTGACCACACTAGCATGTTGCTAAAAGGTTCAGAGGGTTTACGGCAACAAAAAAGATGGAGCCCAACTTCGATGTACAGAATGGACAATCTCTTTCGTAGTATCAGGGTTTCGGACGAAAACTCATCTGTTACAAAGGCAATTCATTTTTTTAACTTATTACAACTCCAGACTTTTTGTGCATTCAGTAGGCACCATTCAAAGCCACGTCATCAACTTTCAACCCTTTCTGACTTCATTTGATATTTTTCATGCATATACTGATTTTTTTTTGAGCTAAATGACCCTGAAATTGAAAAGCACTACAAATGAACTCTGAAAAGGTTGAAAGTAGGCATGGTATCATCATTTCACCCACATAGCAAGTGCTAAAAAGTTGAGAGGGTTACGGCAAAAACTGGATTCACTTCATGTACAAAATGGACAATCTCTTTCGAAGTATCACGGTTTCAGACGAAAACTCGTCTGTTACAAAGGCATTTCATTTTTTAACTTATTTCAACTCCAGACTTTTTGTGCGTTCATTATTCTCCATTCGAAACCACTTCATCAATTTTTAACCCTTTCTGACTTCATTTGCAATTTTTCATGCATTTACTGATTTTTTTGAGCTAAATGACCCTGAAATTGAAAAGCACTACAAATGAACTCTGAAAAGGTTGAAAGTTGGCATGTTCTCATCATTTGACCCACATGGCATGTGCTAAAAAGTTGAGAGGGTTACGGCAAAAACTGGATGCACTTCGTGTACAAAATGGACATTCTCTTTCGTAGTATCAGGGTTTCGGACGAAAACTCATCTGTTACAAAGGCAATTCATTTTTTTAACTTATTACAACTCCAGACTTTTTGTGCGTTCAGTATGCACCATTCAAAGCCACGTCATC